>PYUH01001591.1:389102-554436 GCA_016808085.1 Suaeda aralocaspica | reverse complement strand
GTGGATTGAAGAATGAAAGAAGAAATCAGGCTTTTCCAAAGAATTACTGCTCCCTTTGATTATCAAATACAACAAAGTCTCTTCCACTTTCCTACCCAATCTCGCTGTATTGTGATAAATGATGGAATCGAAGAGATTATGTCAGATCATTGTCACCAAGAAATGCTTGGTCTATTTGAGATCGTAAGGAAAGATGTTTTCTTGTCTCTCTCTCTCTCCGTTTCTTTCTGAAAAAATAGAAGAACCTAATGGGTCAAACTCATACAAAAAACCTCCCGCCAATTCATGCTACTGTCAGGCATGCGTTAAATTATGACAGTGTCTAACAACGTTATTCAGCAGCTCTTACTATGTCCTAATATATTATATTACCCTGCTCTTAGTTAGATGCCATATAGTTCTCCTATTAACTCACTTATTCACTTGAATTGTAACAGGAACATTCATTCAATTCTATGTTTGCTGATCCTTCCTTTTTCCAGCCACCTTTCTAGTGGATTATCTTATGGTTACTGGGTGGTGGAAATCACATGAGCATAAAACGTCAAATATATGAATTGTTTCATTATTCGTTATTTCCGGGTCTTTTCATTGCATTCACTTACAACAAGAAACAACCACCCGCATTTAGTGCAGCACCTGCATTTTGGTCTATTCTTGTTGCTTTTCTTGGTTTTTTTTTTCTGTCATATTCCTTATAACTTATCCAATTAAAACGTATTAAACGCAAATGCACCTTTCATTTATCAAATCTCGGGGAAATGGTCTAATCATCAAGGTATTATTTTATTATGGTGTCGGATTCCAAGTTTTTATGGATTCCTTCTTTTTTACCGGGGTCGACCCCAAAGCCATAATGTCTCAAAAAGAGGAGGCCATAGTAAAAGTCTTCTTTTTCCTTGTCTTAGACTTCGTGAAGAACTACATTCTATCTCTTCCTCGTTACGAACAAAAAAGTAGAGTTCTTCACGAACCCCAGTTGTACACTCTCTTCACTCTACGAACTCTTGTTGATTCTGAACTTTGTTCGCGAGAAGAAAAAAGGAATCATCTTTGTTGGACACGGAGAGGGGTCGGGCCAAGCGCTAGTGGACACGGAGAGGGGTGCGTTTCTTTCGTAATGGAAAGAAAAAGATCACTACTTTGCCTCTTTGTTAGACCGCCGTCGCGAACACAGTGGTGTCTAACAAGGACCAAGAACCAATCCGAATTTGGATCTTGACATGTCGGTGCTTTTTAACATTAGGCATCTTGCTAGGAAGTTGGTGGGATCATCATGAATTAGGTTGGGGTGGCTAGTGGTTTCGGTATCCCATAGAAAATGCTTCTTTTATGCCTCGGGTATTAACCATAGCTTGTATTCATTCAGTCATTTTACCCCTTCTTCATTCTTGGAGTTTGCTTCTTAATATTGCTCTACACGACAAAGATTTTTATGGTGGTTCTTCCTTCTAATGACCGGCATATCTATTCTTCCTTTCTCTCAGATGAAGCAACAGGCATAGGTCCGTAGAACCCATAAAAAGGAGATGGTTGTAGCTCGAAGTACTCTTGTGCACTTATGTCACTTGGCTCGCGCGTGACCTCGCCCCCTTACATTATGGAAGAATGGAGCTAGGCTGGCTGGTTATTCAGAGCCAACTGCTAGATTTTGTCCCTCAACTAAAAGAAGTTCGGGGATCACTTCTGCATGAATGAATGTGGAGCAGTCCGGTCTTACAACCTTTAATAAGTAGAATATTTAGAACTTCGGAAGATTGTCAAGGTAGCTTACTTCCAAGCCACTACACTAGATGCTCATGTAGTCGGCCCATAACTCTTCTTCGTTCTCCAGTAGGCGCCAAGAGGCAAAGGTTGCTCGCTAACTCTCAGCCACTTGTTAGAAGGAAGTGCACCTTGACTGTACAGGAGAAAGAAAAAGAAGGATTTGATTTCTGGTAAGGATTGGCTTTCAGTTATTGGGGATGTGATTGGAATCTTTTTTTTCTTTGTATTATTGAGACAGCCGAAGGGCCATATGTACCCTGAGAGACTCGGCCCATTCAAATCTTGAACAAGCACTAAGAAGAATAGAATGTACAAGGTAAGCTTACGGGGGCGAGTGACTGGTAAAGTAATTCAATTTTATCAACATGGCTGCAAGTAGACGTTTATGTGTTTAACTGACTACGACCAACAATAAAAAAAGGGCCTTATTCAAACTGAAAAACACTTGCCTCACTTACGAAGAAGTAGTTGGAGCTGGGAACTAGGATAGTTTGCTTTTATTTTCTCTTTCTAAGAGCGGTATGATCAAATAAGAGATAAGACCCCTCCCCGTTTTCAAACTAGTCATTAATGGTCGGCTTAACTTAATTGGTATCCTTTCGGTATGCCTCGCGAACACTGTCTTTTTTAGTCTTTCATCTTCTGTAGAGAAGCAAAACACGAAAGAATAGAGCAGATGGTCCAACTACATAACTTCTTCATTTTCATTACTTCTGTGGTAGTGCCTTGTGGCACGGCAGCACCCGTACTATTGAAATGGTTTGTCAGTATAGATGTTCCCACAGGTGCCCCTTTTTCCAATGGTACTTTAATTCCTATTCTTATCCCTTCATTCCTTCTTTTGGTTTATCTACATTCCTGAAAATTCATACGCTCTATGGACGGAGTCAAAAGTGGAGTCTTAGTCAGAGCAAGTTGCCCTATTTTGTTACCGGATATAATTGAGAGAAGCTCATCCGAAACGCGAGCTAGAAACGCCTTATTTTGTTTCGTTCCCATTCTTCATTTTCTTCTTCTCGAATTCAAGGGGGACTTCCCCTATTTAGAATCTTTTTGCGGTGTGCTCCGTTTACTATTCTTTCGTACTTTCTTTTCTTTACCACGCGATAGGTCGGTGAAGCGTGAGCTAGAGTAGAGACGAAAAGGCCAAACACTTTGGCCTAATGGGAATGAGCAACGACCAAATGGAAAGAGAAAGTGCCCCGAGCGACCCCATTTAGAAAGAAGGGTCGAAGGGTTTGGGCTTGTAACTTTCCTTGTCCCCCCCTCGTTGGGGGGTGTGCTACCTGAAATCGGGCTTGAAGCTCTCGCCTTACCAACGAGCCGACAGCTGATGGCTGTCGGTCGCGACTATTACCAAAACATGAAGATGAATATTTCACATGGGGGAGTGTGCATTTTTATTTTGGGTGTTCTTCTGTTGTGCGACCCGGCAGCTTATGTGCGACCTGTGGTCCACGCCTCCTATTTGTTCAAGGCGGGCGGCGTGACCTCTGATTCGATCCTGGTACTCAATCCCGCTGCTGAGGTGCTCAGTTGAATCCTTAAACTTGATAGGAAGATGGCTTATTCAAGAATTCGTGCATAATAAGGGTAAGGAACATTGTATGAATTAACGCGAATGTGTGTAAGCTTCGCTGCTCGAAAACACCCTGTGCTGACCAAATTGAGAGACACGAACACGCAGGTAACACAAGTTAGCGAAGTGGTGTTAAGCATTCCTGGCGGTACCAAAAGAGAGGTCGTGATGATATTATCTACGTCCATACCGCTCTTCGTGGAGTAGATCCCGCAGCCAACTAAGTCTTTGACCAGGGAACGGGATAATTCTCACTGCCGCTGGCAGGCCAGCCGGGCCGTGAGCGCGTTAGGAATGGGCTCCCCAAAAACCCATGGCCGGGTTCAGCACAGAATGAAGGAGACGACCCTAATGTTGTGTGTTGGCTTTCTAGGTTTTGGGCGGAAAAAGCGGACGTGGGGACTCAGGTCGTAGCGCAGTATAACTAAAACATTCCATTTAGGACGAGAAAAAATGGGCGGGCAAGAGCGGTCTAGTGTTTGAGCCGATTGATCAGACGACTACTTTACTTATTATCTTACTGTTAGCTTCCTCTCCCGGAATGGAATAGAAAGAACGCGAAGCACTAGCGCTATAGGGCCGTTTTTTGGGGCAAGAAGGTTGCTTATTCACAAGCTTATCCACGCCTGGGTCTCCTCATCTCTTCTATTCTAAACTTCCCCCGGACTTCGGCCTGAGCTGTATGAGGCTGAAACTCGTCTCACGTATAGTTCGAATGCCGAGCGAAACCCCATGAGTAATAGTGTGGCTTAGGTCAACTAACACAAAGAAGATACAGTTCACTCAACGATTGCGTTTAGGTTTCGAACTCCATATGGGGAAGGAACGCTGTTGTTTGCAGGGTCTCGATCATTTACACGGACCCACTTTTCATTACATTTGTGGGAATTTGATGATCAATCAACCGTCCTTAACGAATGATCGGCTCATCTTTGAGCATAATGAATCATTTCGTGCAGACCTTTTGTCAATCAACTTTTGGGCCTCATATGAGAATGGAAAATTGGAGCATTTTCTGCATTGGTGGGTGAAGAATCGCAAACATCCAAGTTTCTGGTTAAGCATGTTCCTAGAAAAAATATACTTTCGAGAAACAACGAGCACGACTGAAGTGGCTATCCATACTAATCCATGTACGGATCTACATGCTTCGATTGGAACTGGAAGTTCAAGAACAGGCGGCTAGTATACTACCATAATGAAACTGCCTTTTCATTTTTTGATTCGGATAGGATTTCTGTTGGCTTCATTGGGAGGCTCGCGTAGATTGTTACGTCAAACCAAAAAGAAGAAATTGCGTTGGAATTGAGAATGTTACGTAAAGTTCATAATTGTATAAAAAGAGTCAATGTAGTGATTGCAGTGCATCGAGGCATTTTTCCCGTATCTTTGCTATGTATACTAGTTCAAGTGATTCTCCATTTTCATTCTTATTGGTCTCAAAGATCCTACATAACCGCTTCTAGGAGTTCGAAGAAACTGTGGGGTGGATTGGATCTGATGTGAATGTTGATAAGAAAAATCGTCACTCACAAGGATGATCAAGTATTTTCGTGTGTCACCATACACACCCATGATGATGTCTTAGAAGATCCCAAAAGTCTTGAATCTCCATAAGCCATAATTTCTCCCATACTTGTATCATCTTTAGAAGCCATAATCAAACCTTCGAAGTTGTCACCTTGTTTCGTATCATCCTCCTCTTCTTCAAAAGAGTTTGTCCTGAAACCTCGAAGTTGATCATCAGGAACATAAGGAGATAAATAGCCAATGTTGAACGTGGCATGCACACCATATTCACCTGGTAATTCAATTTTATATGCATTGTCCCCAATTTTGCTCACGATTCTGAACGGTCCATCACATCTAGGCATTAACTTGTTCTTCCTTTGATTAGGAAATCTTTCCTTCCTTATGTGTAACCATACCAAATCTCCTTCCTTGTATGCGTGTTTGATTTTATGCTTGTTAGCTCTTGTCTTATAGATGTCATTCACATGCTCAATCCTTGATCTAACCTCTGCATGTAACTTCTGCATGTATTCAACTTTAGCTAAAGCATCTTTGTGAAAGGGATAGCCACGAAATCAATAGGTATCTTGGGATTGATTCCATAAAAAACTTCAAAAGGTGAATGTTTAGTGGCTTATGTAGGGGAATGATTATAAGCAAATTCTGCATGAGCTAACTTCAAGTGCCAATCTTTTTGGGTCTTACTTACCAAACCACGATGTAAAACGCCAAGGGCTCTGTTGGTGACCTCAGTTTGACCTTCTGTTTGTGGATAATAAGAAGTACTAAAGTGCAATTTCGTCCCAATCAAATGCCACAATGATTTCTAGAAATAGCTCATGAATTTCGTGACTCTGTCACTGACAATTGTTTCGCAACATTGACAGCATCATCAATCTTGTGGCAAGGTATGAAGTGGGCCATCTTCAAAAACCTGTCAACCACAACCATTATAGCATCCTTTTGCCTTAAAGTTTTAGGCATTCCCACTATAAAATCCATAGAAATTTCATCCCAAGGAGCTTCTAGCACTGACAATGGTGTGTAAAATACTTAATGGAAGGATGCCTTGGCTTTTTGACAAACATCACATTGTGATATTACTGCTTCTACATCAGCAATCATTCTAGGCCAATAAAAATGTTCCTGCAACATTGTTAAAGTTTTTTGTGATACCAAAGTGTCCTGCAATTCCACCCCCATACGCCTCTCTAACAAGTAACTCACGAATACTGCACTTAGGGATGCAAAGTAGTTTTCCTTTGAAGATGAATCCATCATGTAGCACATAAGATCCCATAGAACCTTTCGAAATTTGTGAATAGATAGGACCAAAATCTGCATCTTGCTCGTAATATTGTTTAATCAACTCCAAACCAAGCAATTTGAAATTAAGAACACCAATTGAAGCATACCTCCTTGATAATGCCTAGCAACCACATTAGATTTGCCTTCTTTGTACTTTGACGTAAAGTGAAAAGATTCCAAAAATTCAACCGACTTAGCATGTCTTGGATTTAGTTTATGTTGGCCATTAATATGCTTCAAAGCCTCATGATCAGAATGTAATATATAAAGTGACTTGGACGTAGATAATGACTCCGATGATGCAATGCTCGAACAATATAATACAATTCTTTGTCATAGGTAGAGTAGTTCACCCTTGCCTCATTCAATTTCTCACTGAAATAAGCTATTGGTCTCTTACCTTGAACCAATACTGCACCAATCCCCACGCCACTAGCATCTGTTTCAACCTCAAAATGTTTCGAAAAATCTGGCAAAGATAAGATAGGAGCTTGAGAAAGCATTTTGCGCATCTTTGGTCCATTCAAACTTCTCTTTGTTCTTCTTAATACACTCGGTCATAGTTGCTACTACAGAAGAAAATTTCTTCACAAATCTTATATAGAAAGAAGCTAAACCATGAAAAGGACGCACCTTAATCACAGATTTCGGAACTGGCCATGAGTTAATAGCTTCTACTTTCGAAGGATCAACTGAAGCACCATCCTTAGAAACAATGTAACCTAAGAACGTCACACTTGAGACCATGAACGAGCACTTTTCGAGCTTAGCATACAACTTCTGCTTCCTCAATGTTTTGAACACATCTCTTAGATGCTGCAGATGATCTTCAACACAAGCACTATACACCAGTATATCATCCAAATAGACAACCACAAACTTCCCAATGAACGGCTTCAAAACTTCATTCATCAACTTCATAAAAGTACTAGGAGCATTAGTAAGACCAAAAGGCATAACTAACCATTCATAGAGTCCTAGTTTAGTTTTGAATCCTGTCTTCCATTCATCACCCTCTTTCATCCGAATCTGATGGTAACCACTCCTCAAAACAATCTTAGTTAATATTTGTGAGCCAAACAATTCATCCAATAAATCATCCAATCGAGGAATAGGAAACCTATATTTGATAGTGATGTTATTCACAGCTCTTGAATCAATGCACATTCTCCATGAACCATCCTTTTTAGGAACAATTAATGTTGGTAATGCACATGGACTCATGCTTTCGTTGACATACCCTCTTGCCATCAACTCTTCAATCTGTCGTTCAATTTCTTTAGTTTCTTCTGGATTACACCTGTAAGATAGTTTATTAAGAATCTGAGCTTCAGGAACCAAATCAATCTGAGCTTCAAGTGGCTACTTTGGACTTCCCATTTTTCTTTCTTTTATTTTGCATACCTTCAAGCCATAAGCTATCCAAGCTAGTCAATTTTAACTCTGCAATCTTGTATGATTTTCGATCGTCATACTCTATGTATTTGAAAATTCGTTTAATCCTTCTTAACCAATCTAAGAACTTTTTCGGATCCAAACTTCCACTAAATACAGGAATATCTAGTTTAATATTGCGATCATCATCCTTAGGCCTTTCCTTCTTTCTGCGCCTATTTATAGGTTCTTCATTACTATTACTTGATGAGTATTGTTTTTCGGTTTTCGTGCACTTCTTGAACTTGCATGGGCATCATCAGAACTAGAATCTAATTCTTCTTTATTTCCATTCTTGGATTTACTAGGTGGCCTCAATCTTTCAGCAAAATCTTTCATTGTAGCCTCAAACTTAGCTTTTAGGTCTTCTATGTCTTTGCGCAATTCTTCCGTGGTAACTTTAGGAGTACTTACTTCATCAACTGACATGATTATTTTTGTTTCAACAATGAAATTGATACCAATAACGTTGAGGATTAATGAACTCTCAACGAGAGCACCAAAAGTTGATGTGAATGTTGATAAGAAAAATCGTCACTCACATGGAGAGTATCTTAGTTCGGTTTTCTCTGAAGCCAAGCACCAAGAAAATTGATCTAAGTCGAAAAATTTTATGAACGGATTAAAGAAATGCACCCTAAATTTCTAAAATTATTCTTACAAGAGTCTAAAGACTAAGCACCAACTCTCACAAAGTGTTCGAAAATTTAACACACTCGAAAATTTTCCTCACTTTCGGTTTTTTAGTTGTTTTGTAGAAAACAAGCAAACTTAAACAATCAATGTTTATTGAACTCTAATCTGTCAATTTTTACAAGATAATGTTGAGATTATTTATAGTCATAATGCTCAACAAAATCCTAACTTATCTAGGCTAAAATACACGCATAAACATAGGATACTTAGGACTAATCTTGTGTCTCATGAATGACTCACAAGATAAGAATGCCACATCATCAATATATGGTAATGCAACTTGCTAAAATATCCTAACAAACTCTATCTAATCTGAAAAATATCCTAAAAAACTTATTCTAACCTTGATAATCAAGATAATCAACAAATTACAACAAAAATTACACAAAAATCAGATTTACCCAAATCCCCTAAAAATCGTCCAAAATGACGAAAGGTCCACGTGTCCCAATTTGCGCAATTTTTGCGGTTTTTCTTCAAATCTTCATGAAACCTTTCAATATTCAATCTTTTAATCAGGAAACCTTCAAGAAGTCATTCTTCATGTGTATAAGGCTGTAAATGATGATTAAGACACTTGAAGAATTAAAAGACTCAATGCCCAAAATGAGAAAACTATATCAAGTGAAGTGGGAAAAACTCAAAGGCAAAACCATCTAATTCCCCTAATTCCACCATTCTTTCCTTTGCATCAATGATCAATTATTTTTGTGTGTTACCATACACACCCATGATGATGTCTTAGAAGATCCCAAAAGTCTTGAATCTCCATCAGCCATAAATTCTCCCATACTTGTATCATGTTTAGAAGCCATAATCAAACCTTCGAAGTTGTCACCTTGTTTCGTATCAGGATCCATAGAACATTAAGCATATGTCACTGCCTCAAAGGCCTTACCATACCACTTAGCTCAAGCTAGTCTAAGTGATTGGCTGAATACCAAGAATAGAGTCTCCTCCTTGGTCTAGGTGGGGTACTACTATGTAACGTCGGCTGTTGCTTTGGAATGGAGAGGTAATCTATCGAGAAAGATGTCGTAATTAGTTGGTGTATAATTTGATAACAAAAAGAACCTATTGAATGCGAAGGGTAAAACGGGATATCTTTCAATCAAAGCTATTCCTTTATCTTGGCCTTTAGCTACTAAGCTATGCGGGTTATTGACAAGTACAACAATAGACTGCATTAGTGAAAGAAGCATATCATCAAAGGGCGCTTAACCTGCTAATTGTGGGTCTTGGTAAGTACCTGACAGACTGAAGGCTTGGAACTTCACTTCAAGCTGGTGTTGCAATATTATATTAATTAAAGAGTCTATAAAACATACTGAGGTGAAAAAATGAGTTAAATTATGGTTCTTTGTGAAACTAGAGTTAAAGCTCATAAATTTGATGCTTGGTAGGCATTGGAAATGGATAGCCAATTATGAGCACTGTAGTAGAGGTAGACTTTGGATTGGCTTGCATTATAATGAAATTGATCTAATTCTTCTTTAAAGACATGAACATTCTTTTTTCTTCTCTGCAAGTTATGGTTTACATACCATAGAGGATAGGAAAGGGTTGTGGAATGGGCTTTCTTTCTGCTTTACAATCAGTTCATCATGTTCTCAGAGTCAAAGCAAGCAAGAAGAGGAAACGAAAACCCAGTTCGCCATTGAAGCAAGCTCAAGCTAAGTTCATCATTCATTGTAGAGAGAGAGTCCCAAAATTACAGAGAAGAAAATGATGATGAATTCAGATTAAAACTACTAATATGAGCATCATCTAATAAACTCTCAAAGACAAAGGCGGGTTCATAGCCGATTGTTGTGACAACTTGTGGGCTCACCCAATCAAGATTATTGGATTAGACTAGCCCCCCTCAACCTGGGGCTTGTATCAGACATGCCTAGCTTGGACTTCAGTAGACAAATTGGTAAACATATCAGCAAGTTGCAATTCAGTTGGCAAGTATGTCAACTGAAGCAGACCTTCTAGAACTTCCTTACGTGTAAAGTGGTAGTCTATTTCGATGTGTTTAGTGCACTCATTGTAGACTGGGTTCTTTGTAATGTAGAGTGCTGATTGGTTCTCCCAATGGAGCATGATAGGTTGTCAATTTGTTACTCCAATCTCCTCACCTCAAGCAATCTGTCTTACCAAGCAACTTCAGAGGTAGCAGAAGCCATCGCCCTATATTCGGCTTTAGATGATGAGTGACACATAGTAGGTTGCTGCTTTGACTTCCAACTTATGGGAGTAAATAACAAGTCACTTGTATCGGGACAAAATGCTAAATTCATCATTGCCTTTCAACTCTTTCTTCCTTTCCCTGCAGTAGCATTGGTGTATGTGAGAGTATGGACCAAGGCATCATAGTGTAATTTTCTTAGTTGGTGCATAAATTGACTTAAAATTTGCACAGTTTATGCCAACTAGTGCTAACAAAGAAATGAACCAATCTGCCTTCATCAAGTGAGAACTTCANTGCATTATAATGAAATTGATCTAATTCTTCTTTAAAGACATGAACATTCTTTTTTCTTCTCTGCAAGTTATGGTTTACATACCATAGAGGATAGGAAAGGGTTGTGGAATGGGCTTTCTTTCTGCTTTACAATCAGTTCATCATGTTCTCAGAGTCAAAGCAAGCAAGAAGAGGAAACGAAAACCCAGTTCGCCATTGAAGCAAGCTCAAGCTAAGTTCATCATTCATTGTAGAGAGAGAGTCCCAAAATTACAGAGAAGAAAATGATGATGAATTCAGATTAAAACTACTAATATGAGCATCATCTAATAAACTCTCAAAGACAAAGGCGGGTTCATAGCCGATTGTTGTGACAACTTGTGGGCTCACCCAATCAAGATTATTGGATTAGACTAGCCCCCCTCAACCTGGGGCTTGTATCAGACATGCCTAGCTTGGACTTCAGTAGACAAATTGGTAAACATATCAGCAAGTTGCAATTCAGTTGGCAAGTATGTCAACTGAAGCAGACCTTCTAGAACTTCCTTACGTGTAAAGTGGTAGTCTATTTCGATGTGTTTAGTGCACTCATTGTAGACTGGGTTCTTTGTAATGTAGAGTGCTGATTGGTTCTCCCAATGGAGCATGATAGGTTGTCAATTTGTTACTCCAATCTCCTCACCTCAAGCAATCTGTCTTACCAAGCAACTTCAGAGGTAGCAGAAGCCATCGCCCTATATTCGGCTTTAGATGATGAGTGACACATAGTAGGTTGCTGCTTTGACTTCCAACTTATGGGAGTAAATAACAAGTCACTTGTATCGGGACAAAATGCTAAATTCATCATTGCCTTTCAACTCTTTCTTCCTTTCCCTGCAGTAGCATTGGTGTATGTGAGAGTATGGACCAAGGCATCATAGTGTAATTTTCTTAGTTGGTGCATAAATTGACTTAAAATTTGCACAGTTTATGCCAACTAGTGCTAACAAAGAAATGAACCAATCTGCCTTCATCAAGTGAGAACTTCAAGTGTACAGGGAGTTTGGTTAAGATAGAGGCACCGTCCTCTAATTCACTATCATGTATCAGCTCAGCTCATAAGTTCAGTTTCCTTTAGTCAGTCCATCCGAAGCCAATTTTTGTGTAATTGAGATCAGATATGACTTTATGTCATTGAGAATCATGTCGTCTACATACACTGCTGCTAAGGTTATGTCCGAACCAGATCTCTTGATGAAGTCATCATTCTGGTTAAAACCCTTACATCTCCCATTATTGAGTCAACTTTTAGTTGTTTGCTTGCTTGATTTTAGTCCAGCCTTCCCTTCTAGAAGTGTAATGTAAACCTCCTAATGCAAATCACCAATAAGGAAATGGTGCAATTATTACAATGATTGTAGCCATTTTAACCAGAATGTCTCCTCGAAATCGATCCCTTGGTTGTACCCTTTTGCCTTGCCTTGAACCTGTCAATTGATCCATCAGACTTCAACTTCACCTTGCCATGTACATCCAATCAGCTGAATATCCCTGGGTAAATCAACAATATAAAAATTGTTGTTCTTTTCCAAGGCATGGCACTCTTTGTCCATTGCAAGTAGAAAGTTATTCTCTCTACATGCCCGAGCATATGTCACTGGTTCAACTACCTGCCAAGTTATCTGAGCTACAAAGGCTTTCTAAGATGACGGCAACTCACAAAATTACACCAGTGTTCAAATTATGATGCATCAAAAAGAGTTGTGTAACAATCATTTATGCTGAGGTGAGATGGTGGTTTATGAGGCCTTGATTTATGACATCAGGAGTAGGATGATCAGTCTTTTTTTCCTGTTTGATATATGAGACATCATAATTTTCAGTGGATAAGGTTCACCGACTACATAATAATCCTCCGAAGACGATTACACGCATCTAAGAATTAATAGCAAGCACTGAAGAAATCTAGTCACCGTGGAGTAGCATGAAATGCGCACCGGCAGCAGATCATTTGTTATTGAATCAACTGCTTGATAGAATAGGTGGTTCTCTTTTTCTTAGCAAGAATCCATTGTTAGATAACAAGGTTGAACTAATAGACGGATGATTATAAATCCGCTGAAAGTCTTCCCGGCACATAGCGTAGACTATACTATAAAGCGCTCTTCAAACCTTTTGAAGCCCGCTACAGGTTCCGGGGAAGCTTAGCCTGTATTGGGAGTCGAGCTTCTTCATGATGGACGAACACACCTTGAATCCATTGGTCACTTGGTTCATCATTTAAGCTACGTGCTTTGAGAGACACGGCTTCCCTTACGTGACCAAAGAATGAGATGAAGCAGAAGCAGGCAAAAGGCAATTATTCCCTTCCCCTCTTGAGTTAAATCATTGATCTCGCGCTGGATTTGATTAGGACATTGCCGCATTTCATCTCAAAAAGCATCTAACTCTTTCTTTCGGGCTTAGCTGGCTTGGGTCAATTCACTCTTTCTTTCGCAAGCAAATAGCCAAAGAGATGATGAAAGACCACCGTCCTCTCTTATTCTCGAAAAGATCTGCATAGCAATTAATACAAAAATACTAGCATCTCTCATCTTCACTATCTTTAGCAGCACAACAATTTATTAACTAACTTACGTCGTCCTACTTTCTTTGGCAACGGGTTATGAAACAGAGGAAGCCTCATACTCTGCTTCATTACTCTAACCATGAAATTTGAATCGGAGGGCATACTCATACTTGTCCCCTTTTGGAGAGGTACAAATGATACCTGCTCCACACCCGTTTTGAGTTGAACACCAATCCACATGAGTAGTCGAACAGGTTTGATTGTTCTCTAGAAATTATGGGCGAGTGAGTTCAGCAATGAAGTCAGTAGAGCTTGCCCTTTGATTTCCTTACGAGGTGGTGAGGTCAAATCCTCTTAATTCAATTGCCCATTTTAGCATTCTCCCGGAGGACTCCATCTTGGTGAATGGCAACTTTAGGGGTTGGTCGGTGTAGATCACAATTCTTTGAGCCGTAAAGTAAGGCCTCAACGTCTTTCCAGTAATGAATAGTGCTAATCCAAACCTAACTTCTCCACTTGGGCTTAACTTTGAGTTCCTTAACACATGGCTGACAAAATATACGGGCATCTGAACCCCGTCCCTTTTAGCCAAGAGAACAGTACTCGCCGACCATGTAGACACAGCCAAATACATGTACAGAGTTTCCTTCGGCATTGGACTCACAAAGCGAGGGAGAGTATGCAAGTGCTCCATTAACCGGATGAAGGCCTCTTCCGCCTTCTCTATCCATTCAAACATAGCTTTCTTCTCTATAGTATCAAAGAAATAGTGACACTTGTCCCCAGACTTGGACAAAAAACAATAAAGTGCTGCTACACATCCGCTCTGCCTTTTCACTTGTTTGACACTCTTGGGGGAGGTCATGTTGGTAACCGCTTGTATCTTATCAGGGTTCCCCTCTGATCAATGAGAAATCCCAGAAACTTGTGATCCCCGAATCCACTCCGAAGACACACTTTTTAGGATTAAGCTTCATGTTGTATCTCGAAAGGTTGTCGAATGTGTCTCTCAAGTCCTCCACATGATCCTCCTTAGCTATACTCTTGACAATCATATCATCAATGTATGCCTCAATGCTCCTACCTTGTTGGTCCTTGAACACTTTGTTGACCAACTTGTGAAAGGTGGTCGGAGCATTTTTGATACCGAATGGTATCACCTTTTATCAATATAGGCCATACTCAGTCACAAATGCTGTATTTTCTTTCTCATCGGGCCAGAGAGGGGGGGATTTGATGGAATCCCAAATTAGCATCCATCAAACTCGTCAAGGCATGTCCTGCCGTAGCGTAGAATCAACCAAATGGTCAATCTTTGGCAATTGGAAGCTATCCTTGGGGCATGCCTTGTTGAGATCCGTATAATTCACACACATTCTCCATGTCCCATTTAGCTTTGGGACTAGGACGACAGTCGCTACCCAATCAGGATAGTCACAAGTTCGCATCCATTACCTTTTGAACTTCTTCCGCTGCTGCCTTGTTCCTTGCCTCACCATGATTTCTCTTCTTTTGCCTAACAGGCTTTGCATCGGGGCGCACATCCAGTTTATGTGGAGCCACCCCTGGATCAATTACAGGCATCTCACTAACATTACAAGAAAAGACAACTCGGTATTCTCTAAGTAGATTGATCATCCTCTCTTTCTGGTCGTGATCTGAAACTTGCCCCACCTTAATGGTACGATCCGGCTCTCCCTCATTAAAGATTATATCTTCAAATTCCCCCAATGGTTGGGGTCTCTGAGAATCGGACAAAGGCATGTCCCTTATAGCCATTACTTCTTGCTTCACTTCGACTTTCTTTTTCTTTCCAAGTTGATCATCCTTAGAGCCTGCAAATGTTGATATTCTTAAGGTAGTTAAGTAGCATTTTCTAGTTGTCTGTTCTTCACCATGAATTGTCCCAACCGACCCATCATTACATACAAACTTCATAAGCATTAGGCGAGGAACCACAATAGCCTTGACGGTGTTCAAGGTTGGGCGACCCGATATGATATTATAGGCCATCAACTCTTGCACCACCAAGAATCTAACAAAAATGTTTCTCGACTGGGTAGGGTTACGGTGGCCACCGGGTCAATGAAACCGTAACCAAACCCGTTGATAGGGTGACTAATTTGTTGGAGAGCATCATCATGGAACTTCAATTTCTCAACACAAGCCATATTGATAATATCAGTCCGGCTCCCGTTGTAAATCAAGATTCTTCTTACTCTAAAGTTCGCAACCTTCATTTCAACAACCAAGGGGACATCATGAGGTGTCTTGATGTTGCCCTGATCCTTCTTTTAAATCATCACTTCTGGAAACTCATCATCCTCCTTCTTGTCCGAGAACATCACTTGCACTTGGGATAGTCTCCTGCTCCATAGTACGCTTGCTAGTTAGACCTCCCGAGGCAAATCCTCTTGAGATGACATCAACTACTTATGTATCCGTCTCTGGATCATCGGTCTACTTTTCCTGCTTGTCTTTCCTTTTTAACTTATACTTGGATTTCACCACATATTGTTCCAGCATCTCCTTACTAGCCAACTTATCCAACAACCTATTCAAGTTGTTACACTCATTAGTGTCATGCCCCACATCTTAATGAAAATGGCAATACTTTCTTGATTTCCTCAACCTTACAGGTCCGCGAAGAGGCTGAGGGGCTTCAAACTCAAATTTCTCTTTAATCTCTAGAGTATGAATCCTTGTAGAATTCATCGAATGGCTCGTAATTTAAGGGCGAGTCCTCTTCTGAGTGTTTTGGGACATAGGTTCTCTTGATGATGAATTCCAAATGGTCCACACTCCTTTCTTCTTCTCAACTTTTCGTTTGGTTGACCTCCATCCTGCTATTTAGCATTCTCTTTCTTCTCCACCATTTTAGCCTTGGTGGTTGAGCAAATTTTAGTTGCATGGGTGTAGGAATCAACTTCTCTCAGAATCTCGGGCTAAGAACGCCTTCTTCGCCACATCAAACTAGAACCTAGAGGAGTGTAACCCCTTGATAAAGTTATCAAAGGCCACACCCTCTAAAAGCAAAGGTATTTGGAGCATCTCCAAGTTGAATCTCTTCACATATGATCTCAAAGTTTCATTGAGACCCTAAATGATCTTACCCGGCCAAGTGCATACTTGTTTTCCTTTCTTGATTATTTGCCATGAAGTGATGGGAGAATAGCATACTTAACTGGGTGAAGTTATGTATGCTTCCCTAAGGCTAAGTGTTGAACCATTTTTGTGCGACCCCCTTGAGAGTAGCAGGGAAGTATTTACACCAAGGCCGTATGACGACGCTCCACCCGAGGTCCCCGATGGTAATTCTCAGGTTTGATGAATGAATCAGTCAACACCGAGGCCGGTGTTTTGACCCCTGCCTCCATGGCGGCTGGGAGACGCAAAACGAGAGCTGGAAAATAGGCCACTCCATTATCAGCATCAGTAAGGGGATCATACCGTAAATTTGAGTTCTGCGTAGTGCTCTGTTTTTGTGCCACCACTGATTTGAATCCTCTCTTAAACCAGCAAACATCACACGATTCGATTACTAAATGATAGTAACTTCCTGTTGAGTTATTTGCCTAGCCGAAGGATTGACAATATCCGGCGGTGGAGTCACCAATCGCTCCTCCATAGCAGGACTACCCGACCGAACACGACTGAGGATGGGAACTTAAAACATAAATAGAGATTCAAAAAGTAAAAGGACCCCACGTTTACATACTTGGATTTCTTTATATCACTGCGAATGGTTTTTTTGTCTTTATTTTGATCAATTTTCTTATTTTCCTTGTTTTTAAGTTTAAGAAGAATATTATGAAAGAATTGTGACCAAGTAACCTGTTTATCCTTTTATTTAGCATGGTGGTGTTCTTTTCTAATTGATTTACGGAATCCAGCTATTTCAGTTGGCGTCATTAATTTCATATTTCATTTAGTAGGAGTTTCAATAGTATTTTGCATAGATCCTTTCCCCCTATCTTTCTTCAGGTATCTCATTCAACGTTTGGTGTACCATATTAAATCAATCTTCTAGAAAGTCATCCTGCTTCAACGGGGCCTCTTTATTGAATTGAATACCCCTTTTTCTTCAATAATCGAACGTCGGCTATGAGTGGACACGGTTCTTCACTTAAGCCTCTATCATGCAACCTTGGTGTGGCTCGCGTTGTGATAAGAAATACCCACATCGCTCAATTCAATAGAGACTCTTTAGATGATCTAATATATCTAGTATATATTAGGGCACTAGACTACACCAATGTACTTTCCTAATCTCTAAAGATGTCGGTAGAGAGATATATGTTTTCCAAGGGACAACCGTAAATGATGGAAGCATACCACTCTCGGATGAGCCGTTATGCCCATTGTCTTTCCCTCCCTAAAGGATGCTTCGTAAGACAGATACACTCAAGGGCAAAGAGACAAGCAAGTAAAGTATCTGCACGGGCCCAATTTTGCTTATTTCTAATCCTAGATGAAATGGAACGACGCGGGGATCCATATGTAAACATAGTCTCTATTTAGATACGCTCGAATGACCCCTTCTCATAATGACCGATGAGCGTGTATATCACCCTATTCCGGTCCAGTATGGAATTAATTTATAATCATGCAATCGACTCGATCACTAGTTTTGTTATTATAAGTTCATAACCCTAGCCCATTTTGGGCGGAACGAACAGATCTACTAATTTTTTGACCTTAAAGGGGATCTTCTAGATTTTTGGCACGTGAGGGGTTCATTCTTGGTTTCGTCCAGCCGTTAATAACTAGATTCTTTTTAAATAATAGTAGATAGCGTAAGGAGTCCTATTAAAACCAAGAAACCATCCACTCCACTACACCACTACATGCTAGTGGATGCTATGCAACCTAGGGATAAGAGGCACAGGGCTAAAGGGAGAGCCAAAAAAGGATCTTTCGTTCCTGCCTCGAATATTCTCAGTTCTGGTACTCATACCAAATAAGACAATGGAAGAAAAAGTTCCTAGATTCATGGATAAATATCACAGCATATAACTTTTCAAGCTTGCATTTCCTGAGTCTCCAACAATTATTCCAATAATTACATCTCCGAATTGACCTACGGACGAATATGCAAGCATACGTTTCATGCTTGTTTGAGTAATAGAAATGAGATTCCCCAATATCATGCTTAGAATAACCAGGATTTCCAGAAGAAGATGCCTTGATGAGAAAAAAAAGGAATATCAAATATTCGAGTGGCTGAAGCCTTTCGAAGTAATAGAAAGAAAAGCAACGACTACAGTGGGAGAGTCAGAGTCGAAAAGAGGAAGGATTCCTCACTTCTTTCGCTCATTCAAAATAGTGCATGAGACTCTCGCACGACTCCTAAGTTTTCATACCTACGGTGAAAAGATTGAAAGAAAGAACCTTTGATTCGTTCTCAATAGCCATGAGATGATCATCTTAGGGTGATCCTTTTATCGACGTATGTTTCTATTACACTACTTGCAAACGAGGACTGGAGGTGAAGATTCGAAGAAGCAGCAGTTTGAAATCTCCCCAAGGCAGTTTGGGACCATTGCCCTTTCCTCATAATTACAACTGCTTTTGCTCCACTACCAATGGCAGGCATTTTGGTTCCAAGTGGCATGGATGAATAACCAATAGTTTGATGGCTTTGTTCTGACGGACTGGAATTGTTTTCGAACCGGCATCTCTACTAGACTTGAGTCTTCGAACCTTCTCCTATAGGCTTGTGTCTATCGAACCTTCGCATTTCGCTCGCTTGCGAATTCTTCCTATCTTCTTTGTTTGTGTTGCCTCATGCTGCCTCTTTCCAGTATTTCCTTTTCTTTGGTTGTCCTTGCTTTACCTCCCTTTTTCCGTGTAATCAACATCGAAAAGTAAAGGCGACTCAACTCATTTCCCTGTGTTTACTTTCCTACTTCCTCATATAAAAATGGTAGAAAACTGCTCCTTTTGTATGAATTCGAATCAAACTACCGGTTATATAGGTATGTTATATCCCTCTTTATCCATTTTGAATTTACGGCTGATCGTAGATGAAGGCCTGCCCAAGGCCCTCGCACTTGACCGCACTAGATTCTTGAATAGAATAGGCTTTCCTCTCCTATTTGTTTTTACCTTTTTTCTTTGTAGTATAACCCGGTTGAGGCAATGTTTCGTCAAGGATAGATTCTCTAATCTACTTACAATATAGGCTTCTTAGGGAAGCTTCAAACTTAGCGAATATCGGAGCCTTTCTTTGTCAAAACAGAAGCTTGAGGGGTCTCTATCGGCCGGCTCATAAACTTGCTGGGTCTATCGCATATTGGCTTGTCTACAAACCTTGCCCTGCCTTCTTTTCCCCTAGGGACCTCCCTGCTTTTCTATTCCTTTCAGGGACTAGGGTCTGGGCAGTTCCTTTCGTCGTTGTTTCTGCAGTACTTCTTGAAGTTGTAGTAACTAATTCAGCTATCGAAGCTTTTGAAGTTAATGTAGCTATTGAAGGCAGTTACTGCAACTAATTCAGCTGCTATTGAGGCCGCTGTAGTTTCTGCGTTTTATGTAGTTTCCGCAACTAAGGCATTTTAGGAGGGACAACACATGAACTGCATTAGAGAGATGTGGACGAGTGATAGTGAGGTACATTAGGCGGCCAACCGTGCGCCTATAGCGAGCCGGATCTTCAAATAACTTGCTAGTAGACAAAGCAAGTTAATGATTTTGTGGCAAATGTTACTCGACAGGCTTTGCAGCTAGAAAACCCACTTGTTGGAGAATATCCAAAGCATATATGAGTTGACTAAAAAAGATGCCCTCCGACGAACGTGCACACTCAATACCAACGAAGTACTTCAACGGACCTAGATCTTTATAAAACATTCATCAAGGCTTGGATGTGGTGCAAAGGGTGGGATTCTTACCTGCAACGAAAATCTCATCCACATACACCAAAGGAGAGAAATTCTCATCCCCCTTCCAGAAAGTAAATAGAGTGTGATCGGCATGAGATTGCACCCATATTGACGGAGTGCCATAGTAAGTTTAGCAAACTAATTACGGGGTGACTGGCTCAAACCATAAAGGACTTGAGAAGCCGACACACCTTACCAGGTGATGAACTAGAAAACCCAGGGGGTAGGCGCATGTATACTTCTTCATGCAAATCACCATGGAGAAAGTCTTTACATCTATTTCATGAACTTCCCGTTTCCAAGCCACAGCGACGGCAAGAAAGGTGCATACACTAACCATTTTAGCAACTGGAGCAAACAAAACGTGTCAATAAACTCTTCACCTTCCAAAAGATTCGCTTTAGTGACTACGTACCAAAAGCTTCTAATAAGCTTTAGCTATTACATGTGAAGATATAGACTGAGAATAAGTCTGTAGCTAAAGAATGGAAGCAGATACTACGCCTGACGACTTTCTTACTATGCACCAGCTATTAATAGGGAGATTGCTTTATTTGAATAGAGGTAGACTACTCAAGAATTTCGCAGTTCATCTTTGGTGTAATTTAATTGAATAAAAATAAAGAATTCATAACATAACACAACAAAAAGAGAAGAAGAATGAATCAAGGAAATGGTTCTTAGTCTTTAATAAAAATTGAGTAAGGATTATTTGTAGATGTAATTGATTTGAAAGGGAGAATTCCTTTCTGTAGTTTTTTGTTGTAACTACTTGATTCGGGCGAGGGGAAACGTTCACGTCCGGTTTGAAAGAAGAGGGGGGGGGGGAGATCCTATAGGGTAGGATCCTATCCCAATTTTTCAAAAGTTTACAAGTCATTTTCAGATGTAATTGTGGGGAAAGAGGGACGATTTCGTGAGACTTGACTTGATAAACGGGTTAATATTTCGGCCATTCCTTCATTGTCGTAGGCCCTTCTCTTTCATTACATCGATGTGAATTACCTCGTGAAATTGCAATATAGATCTTCCAGACATTTGTAATTCATGGTCTTATTAGGCAACATATTGCTTCGAATATAGGAGTTTCTAAGCGCAAAATTCGGGAAAAAGAGTCGATTGTATGGAAAATACTTCAAGAAGTTATGCAGGGGCATCCTGTATTGTTATACAGCGCGCCTACTATGCATAGATTAGGTATACAGGCGTTCCGACCTATTTTAGTGGAACGGTGTGGTATTTGTTTACATCCATTAGTTTGTAAAGGATTCAAGGCAGACTTTGATGGGGATCAAATGGCTGTTCATGTACCTTTCTCTTTGGAGGCTGAAGCTGAGGCCCGTTTACTTATGTTTTCTCATATGAATCTTTTGTGCCCAGCTATTGGCCATTTCCGTACCAACTCAATATATGGTTGTTGGAATCTATATATTAACGAGTGGGAATCATCGAGGTATTTGTGCCAATAGATATAACCCATGGAATCACAAACCTTATCAAAAGAAAAGAATTGACCATAATATTTCTAAGTATATCAAACTTTTTTTTGAATTCCTATGATGCAATTGGAGCTTATCGGGTGGCAGCTAGATCAGCGCATTATTACTTCAAGAGAAGTTCCAATTGAAGTTCCAAGGTTATAGTCCCTAGTTGCTAGACCTAGCTTTGAAGCCAATTGAAGGGGGATACGAACTATTGGATATAGTTTGAAATGAAGCTATTAAATTGCTCAATCCGGCCCCTAAATCTAAATAAGCCACGAAGGTTGATGGGTCGCTAAACCTTGCTGCTTTACCTTCAAGTCCTCCGATCCTCTTCCTTACGGCCTATCGTTGGTTAAAGCATTTCCTTCACGCGGTCCTCTTTAGCCTATGTCTTGTGTTCTTCCTTCCTCTTTTCTGTGCCGCACAAACCAAACAAGCTAAAGCTTGCCTGGTTGGTACAATCAAAAGGGTCAAAGTTCGTTAGTTGAACCAGTTGTTCTTGCTTCTACCACGTTCGTTAGCTTAACCAGTTGTTCCTGCTTCCACCACTCACTCGCATGCCAAAGGTCCTTTCGTTGCTTGAGAGTCGTAGGAAAATGTAAGTCAGTCATCATAAGATGATACCTATTAAATAAAGGTAGAAGCTCCTACCGTCCAAGAAGAGCTAAACGGAAGCACTTATTTTATTTCCCTTCTCTAAGGAGTTGAATTATTGAGAAAGAATAGAAAGACTAGACTAGTGATAGAGAGGGGAAGGTTTAAAGGCTTTAGGCGGTAGGCTCAATAGGTGGCCTCATGCTTAACACATTACATTTCTAAGTGGAATTCTTCCTTCTATTTTCCATTCATAAATAGAATAAGGATTCCTCATCCAAGCGCGAATTTTGTTGCCTATGTCAGGAAGGCTGCCGCGGGATTGAAGATCGACGTATAGACTATGCGGCGGAAACATGAATGATAGATGTTTTAGAAGAACATCTAAGTACCAAGAGGAAAATAAAGGTCAAATCCATAGCATTCTCCATGAACCCAATTCTCTTCGCGACCCCTCTCATAATTTTTATGGGTAACAAAGCCCACTATTTCCTTTAGTTCAGACTATTACTCAAGTACATTTAAGACTTACGTAATCTTGAAAGTAGACTTTTTTTTCAATCAACTGTCGCGGATAAGGCTCCCATGACGGTTGGCTTTGTGAACTCGATCTCGGTGACTCCACAGGTCTCGAGTCACTAGCAACAAGAATTTCCTCTGGAACAACGCTGGCATTCGGGTCATGCTTTTTTCAATCCCATGGTTCGTTTGATGAAGGTACAAAATCCATAATTGTTGTATTACGTCATCGTTGCGTCATCCAACAAGCTACTATCTTAGTGATTTCATACCTTACTACTTCCCTTCGCCACCCTCACCCTTATAAGCTCCTTTGCCTTATGCCTTTAGTCTGCTTTGAATGATCATTTCACTCTACTAAGGTGAAAGACAGAATAGGCTTATGACCTACGTTCATTCCCTTATTGACTTAAAGAATCGAGAAGAAAAATCAAAGAAAGACTGGCATTAAGAAGAATGAACCATTTGCATTGGATCGGTAAGCCCAGCTCCAGATTCTTATCCAGATGACAGGAGGTGATTACTGGCCTTCCAACTCTTGGGGCACGAAGTAAGATGTGCATAATAAGAGCATCCGAGGTGGGAAACAAAGATAGGCCGACAGGTGAATCAGAGGAAAGAGAGAGAATGTACAAGAATAAAAAGTCTATTCCCTGAGGTTCGAAGAAGAAGGGCAGCAAACATGAAACAAAAAAGTATCAAACTAAAACATATATGTCCAAAAGACCAACCAAATACTACGTAAATTCGAGTCTCTGAATTTTACCGCTTAAGTGTGCGGTGGTGGATTTGGCTGACTCCCTGATTGCCATCGAGAACCGGAATGATGACCAGATCATAGCTTTGGAGGATAAGGATGCCCGCATTCAGGACAGCTTAAGCCGCAAAACTTGAGTTGAAAAGTTCTTAGGATCTTTGCATCCAGCTTAGACTCACAGAGTTTCAGGGTGTTTATAAGAAGCTTAACAAGTCTGAATCTCAGCTAGAGCTGGAGAGGAAGGGCAAAGCAGATCTCGAGCAAGAGGTCGTTCAACTCAAACAGGAGCAGAGTCAAGAGCGCTGCTACTAAATCTGCAACTTCCAAGGCTACGGAGGACTTTTGCCAGTCCGAGGTGTATGCTGACTTGCTATTTCACAGGTATAATGGAGGATGGGAGGCTTTTGTTCACCACATGGAGGATAGGTTTCCCTAAGGTTAATGACTGGACTGAAGTCAATAAGGCGTTTCAGATGGATGGTCATATCCTCCCTAAGGATCACCTTCGTAGTGTCGGCTGCAAGCTCCCTGACTATATTGTTGCAAACGTTCATTCTAACTTCGCTTCCTCCTTTTTATCAAAAGGATGAACGGTTTTAGCGGCTATCTACTAGCTCTTCTTGTGGCTCTATAGAGAAGTACTTGTGCTTCAATTTCTCCTGTATGAGGTGTTACTGTAGTCAACTGTTGCAGGTTTGTTGATAACTTGTGGTATTTTAGTATTACCTGCTTGTTGTTTGATTTGTTTTCAAGTTTATAGTCTTGTGCCCTTAGACTTGCCTTCCTTGTGTGTAAGTCCTTTAACAAACACTTTCGCTGCCCTCGTGTTTCAACCTTTATTGAGTTGTATGTCCCGCCTTGCGACTGATTGGTTTTAGCTAGATCTTTACCTGCCCAGCTTTACCCTATTATATGGCTTGACTGAGCTCGGGTCATAGTCTTTACCTCGACTGTTGTGGGCTTGGACTACGCTTCAACCTTCCCAGTTTTTTTTCGTGTCTTGCTAGTCGTATGGTAGCGTAGTTTAGGTTGGTTGTAACTAAATCCGTTGCGTTGCTACGGAGGGCTTTGAATGGGCTCTATTGACCTTTCGTACAAAGCATATTGCTAATGACAATATTGAATATTGTACTTTTTCAGGACATCTGCATTCAAGCTGTTTTTCAGCTCCTCCTATTCTACAGTCATGAGCATATCTAACCCTGGTGCCACCTGCTCGCAGATCTACTAAGGGCCTTCCCAGTTAGCAGTGAATTTTCCATGTAAATTTCCCTTCTCAGCACTAGGTAAAAGGTTTGAAGAGCTAAATAGACAATGGTTAGGCAATTCTTGTTAGTGCTTTTGGAACTGTTCTTCCGAGAGTAGCCAAGCTAATCTGTAGAATAAGAAATTGGCTTCCTATTCTTTAACTGCAGCTACAATATAAAAGAAGGCTCGAAGAGCTAAATAACACCGATAGGCGATGTGTCGGGTGACCAAATAACGTAGAGTAGATACGCCAGGGAGAAGTAGTTAGAATTTCCATTTAGTACATATCAATAGAATAAGAAAGGTAAGAATAAAAGAGAAGAAAGAAAGAAAGAAAGAACTATCAAAGAGAACAATCGAATCTGGCTCGAAGAGGCAAGTCCAGCATAGACGACGGATCAAACGATGAGTTGCCTTCGAAATCTAGTATAGTAGCTTGGGGGAAGAGACAGTAGACAAGAGTATCGTAGAAGGTCTCTGAACCCTTTCTTATTTAAATGTGACCGGTGATACTTTTCTGGACGATTTTTGCAACCTTTTATTCCAAACCAACACAAGTTGTCCATCAATTTTTCCGATGAAGACCTTCCAACTAAATGGCAAAGCCATAACAAAGATATCTACATCATCGTTATAAGTAGGCAACTCGACATATCTATGACTTTGATTGGCAATGGCTCGGCTATTAACATGTGCCCTTTAAGAACCACTGAAAATCTCGGGGTGTTGCAAGAAGGATTTCGTGCTAGTAATCAAGCTATTCGAGCCTACAACAACACAAGAACCCACACTATGGGAGCCACACTATTCCATGTTATGGACATTAAAACTAGCTTTAACCTTCTCTTAGGAAGGCCTTGGCTCCATGAATAAGAGGCGGTTCCCTCCACTCTTCATCAAAAAATGAAGTCCATACTAAAAGGGGTTATAATCACCATCGATTCTTCTCTAATGAAAATCCAAGCTACGACAAACCCATCATAAACATCAAGCACGATGTCAATGATGAAGACTTATGGGGATTCTCCACTGCTGCCATTGAAGAAGGAGAGAAGGCTCCTTTTGACTTTGATCCTCATTTAAACTTGGTGGTGAATGCTCTGCTTTGCAATCAAGGTTATTTGCTTGGAATAAGCATGAAATCAAGGAGCGCTCTTGCTTACGCCCTTTCCAATCTCCAACATAAAAACAATAGGTTCGAAATGGGATACCTCCCCACCCAGGAAGACTATACGGAGCTTCACAAGAAGAAAATGGCTACAAAAGATGGAGATGTTGAAGGACGTCCCTACTCTCTCACCTTCAATGCAAAATTCTTTAAAGAAGGGGACAACTTCCCCTATTATGAATTTCCTGAACTGTTCTATGGTGCTAATGGAACGAAGTATCCGGCATTGGAAATATTCTTTGACTATCACTTCATAGAAGGAGAAGCCACTCCAGTCAGAAAAGGGAAATCCGAACTTGATGACATTGATGCATAAAGACTTGGATTGCTCTTCGGGTTAAAACGTGCTCCACCAATTGAACAAGAGTTGTTCATGGCTATGAATGCTAAATCCTTTGATCCAACCGAGCTTATCACTCCGACAAATCAAGTGAATAGGGGATGGCGTAAGACCGTGAAGATAACTACGCCGGAATAGAAGATCATGGACTTCACTATAGGAGAAGGCCCAACGTTCAAGGAGTTTGAATCTGAGTTTGATTCTGAGTCTGAATCTAGCACTATTAAGATGTCTCGTCCTAAGAACTCTATAATTACTAATAAATATGTCAAGGAGTCCGTTCCTCCTTTGAAATCTGCCACTAAGGCAAACTTTGATTTAATGCCTAATGAATTTAATAATATTACATCATCTTCTTATTCCTCGTCTTTATCTCCTTACTCCCTTCCTAATTCATATGATTGCTTTGCTTCACAAACTGAAGTTCAAAATGATATTGAAATAATAAAGGTTGTAGAGGAAGATGAAAATGAAACTCCAATAATTGAGGAATATGAAAAGATCAACATTTCTCACAACGACACTCATAGAGAGTTACAAATTGGTCTTACTCTTAGTCCTCAACAAAGGGCAGGACTCATCGTGACACTCACGAAATTAAAAGATGTATTCGTGTGGTCTTATGAAGATACGCCAGGGATTGATCCAGAGATAGCTAGGCACACTATCCCTCTAAATCAAGGGGCCCAACCCGTTAAGCAAAATCTTTGAAGAATAAAAGTAGAAGGTCAATGAAAAATCCGTGTAGAGGTAATAAAACACTTAAAGGATGGATCCATTAGGTAGTCCAATATGCTGATTGGGTTACCAACATTATTCATGTACCAATGAAAGACGAAAGAGTAAGAATGTGCGTGGACGTTCGCGACCTGAACAAGGCTAGTCTAAAAGATGACTTCCTGTTGTCTCACATCAACGTGCTTGTTGAAAACACGGCCAAACATACCTTGTTCTCCTTCATGGACGGTTCTGCCAGCTACAATCAAATCAAAACAGATGAAAACGACATGGAAAAAACAAACTTCACTACTTCATGGGGGTTATATTGCTATACAGTCATGCCATTTGGTTTAAAGAATGTCAGCGCTATGTATCAACGCGTTGCAACCACACTTCTCCATGATATGATGCACAAAGATGTAGAGGTGTACATAGACGACATGATAATAAGAACCAATGAAAAGAGTGAACATACCCTTGCCTTGAGAAAATTCTTCAAAAGACTTTGGAGGTTCAACATGAGACTCAATCCTCAAATATGTGTCTTTTGGGTTACATCGGGGAAGATTCTAGGTCACGTGGTTAGCGCCAGAGGAATTAAAATTGATCCAACGCAAATCAAAGCCATCATGTCACTAAAACAACCAAAGGCCAAGAAGGAGATTCGAGGATTCTTTGGTAGGCTCCAGTACATAAGTTTATTCATTTCAAAACTTACTATGATATGTGAGCCCATCTTCAAGAAACAAAAGAAAGATGCTACAAAGTAATGGGATGATGATTGTCAACAAAATTTCAATAAAGTTAAGGAGTATCTCACAAATCCGCTTATCTTGTTACCTCATACTCTAGGGCATCCTTTGAGACTTTACTAAACCATCACTCAAACTGCTGCAAAGGCTATACTAGCACACGAAATCGATGGAAAAGAAAATGCTATTTATTAATTAAGCAAAAAGTTCTTACAATATGAAGAAAAATATTCTAACTTCAAAAAATTGGGCTTGGCATAGGTGTGGTCTACTAAGAAGTTGAGACATTACTTGCTCACTCACACCGTTCACGTAGACAGCAAAGGAGATCCACTCAAATATCTCTTCGACAAGCTCGCAATAAATTGGCGAATATCGAGATGGATGATCATGTTGGCCGAATGTGACCTTAAATTCGTATCGCAAAAATCTGTAAAAGGAAGCATAGTCTCAAAACTTTTAGTTAACTCTGCTGACGAGCCTCGACCTGAGGACTACGAATTTTCCGGTGAAGAAGTAATGATGACTGAAGAAGAAAGTCGGTCCGTAAATTTTGATGGTGCCTCTAATAAACAAGGAAGTGGGGTCGGTATCCTACTCATTTCACTTAAAGAGGAACACATTCCCATATCAGTAAAGTTAGACTTTAACTTGAACAACAACGCTGTTGAATATGAAGCATGCATCATAGGGCTCGAAGTCGTCAGCTTGGAAAGTTCAGAACCTAAGGGACTACGGAGATTCTGAATGTGCAAGTGACACTCAAGAGAGGGGGGTGAATTGAGTGTTGTAAGGTTGTTGTAAAATTTTCGAATAATTATAGGAACAGTTTAGAACCAGTTCTCAAGCAGCGAAAATAATAATGCAATAAAATAAACAACACCAAGATTTAACAAGGTTCGACTTCTAATAAGTCTACATCCTCCACTCACTCACTCTTTTATTAATCAACTCAGAATAACAAAAGAATTACACTAAACAATTATGCACCTATGCACAATATGATTCCCCAACTTCCACCTGTGGAAGTTCGACTCAACCCTCAACTATGACGGTCCTAATGAAGATGATCCCAGATCAACTTCTCTAGCAAACCCAACTCACAAAATATTCAAATTACAACACTTTGTCTCTCAATAACCATTAGCCTAAACGCAAAAAAATGAGAATACTAATTAAGACCTTGATGTGGTTATGAGGTTTATGCGAGATTGAGACTTAGAGTGCACTTTTGCGATTCGTAGTCTTCAGTTATTGTTTGTGCAAAAGTTATTCTGGTTGTAAGCTAGCAAAGTTCCTTAAATAAGCCTTCGGCTAGTATGTTATGTAATATTGCATGCAAGAGAATATTTTCCTTGGAATTATAGAAATAATTTCGGGAAAATATTCTCAATGATTTTATTTGAAATCAAATAACATCAGCACAATAATATTGCAAGAGATTATTTTCCTTGCATACCAATCTAAGCATCCGTGTTATTTTTGAAAAACAATTTTGCGAGAAAAGAAACTTTCCTAAAATATGGATGTGTGAAGTAAACTCTAAGGGCTGGTTCAGCACTGTTCCCAGACTATTCCATTCAGCCAAGTTTACTTATAATTATGTATGCCAAGTAAATTAAGTTCCTTGTCATTCATAATTAGTGTATCTCTATAATGTCAATCTTTGTGGTGCATATATAAACCTTCATACCACTTACATTGCATCTAAGAGCTAAAATTCAGACTCTATAAGCTTGATCTTCATGCAAACTTCAAGACTTGGCTTCTCAAACTTTATTTTGTCATCATTTCAATTGTTTCTTTAGTACCTGCACATGCAAACGGAAACTTCCATACAATATAATAGTTCCATGTGGTTTGTCATCATTTGAAACAAAAGCTAGGAACTCAACAAATTCCCCCTTTTTATGATGACAAATTATGATGTTCCCCTTGCAAATAATATCATTTAACATTTGGAACTTTTCAAAGATTTTGAGTTCTTTAGAATTCAATGAACTGGTCTCATACTGTTCCTATAGATTAAGTATCACTTAAAAGTAATCCATTTCACAACTAACTGACAACAGTTTAAGAACGAGTTTTCTTTGTACCCAAGGAAAATACTAAGTAGACATAGAGNAAACAATTATGCACCTATGCACAATATGATTCCCCAACTTCCACCTGTGGAAGTTCGACTCAACCCTCAACTATGACGGTCCTAATGAAGATGATCCCAGATCAACTTCTCTAGCAAACCCAACTCACAAAATATTCAAATTACAACACTTTGTCTCTCAATAACCATTAGCCTAAACGCAAAAAAATGAGAATACTAATTAAGACCTTGATGTGGTTATGAGGTTTATGCGAGATTGAGACTTAGAGTGCACTTTTGCGATTCGTAGTCTTCAGTTATTGTTTGTGCAAAAGTTATTCTGGTTGTAAGCTAGCAAAGTTCCTTAAATAAGCCTTCGGCTAGTATGTTATGTAATATTGCATGCAAGAGAATATTTTCCTTGGAATTATAGAAATAATTTCGGGAAAATATTCTCAATGATTTTATTTGAAATCAAATAACATCAGCACAATAATATTGCAAGAGATTATTTTCCTTGCATACCAATCTAAGCATCCGTGTTATTTTTGAAAAACAATTTTGCGAGAAAAGAAACTTTCCTAAAATATGGATGTGTGAAGTAAACTCTAAGGGCTGGTTCAGCACTGTTCCCAGACTATTCCATTCAGCCAAGTTTACTTATAATTATGTATGCCAAGTAAATTAAGTTCCTTGTCATTCATAATTAGTGTATCTCTATAATGTCAATCTTTGTGGTGCATATATAAACCTTCATACCACTTACATTGCATCTAAGAGCTAAAATTCAGACTCTATAAGCTTGATCTTCATGCAAACTTCAAGACTTGGCTTCTCAAACTTTATTTTGTCATCATTTCAATTGTTTCTTTAGTACCTGCACATGCAAACGGAAACTTCCATACAATATAATAGTTCCATGTGGTTTGTCATCATTTGAAACAAAAGCTAGGAACTCAACAAATTCCCCCTTTTTATGATGACAAATTATGATGTTCCCCTTGCAAATAATATCATTTAACATTTGGAACTTTTCAAAGATTTTGAGTTCTTTAGAATTCAATGAACTGGTCTCATACTGTTCCTATAGATTAAGTATCACTTAAAAGTAATCCATTTCACAACTAACTGACAACAGTTTAAGAACGAGTTTTCTTTGTACCCAAGGAAAATACTAAGTAGACATAGAGCTTCTAGACTTAAACATGTATTCGCAAGAAGAACATCAGTAAGTTCATCAGACTTGTTTTCAAACAAATAAGCTGTTGCGATGATAAGAAGTAAAATGCTTTGAATACATTTCCTTCGAGACCTTGTAGATCTGTCATCACTAGCAAGATAATCAATCTTGCTTCTAGTAGCTGCAACACACACAGGTCAGTAATATTCATTTGACCTGCTTCCCCTTGAGTTAGGTAGAAGAGATCAGAACTTCACCCTGCTTCCCCCTTTTGGCATCATCAAAACAATCAAAGCATAAAAGTAGGAAAATAAATAACTAAACATATTTAGTAGTCAAACTACTAATCATATAAAGTGTTAGCTAAATAGGCAGCCCAAACAACATTTTAGAGATGCTGATTCTACCAATTCTTCCAGCGAAAGTGCAAAACCTACTTGTGCTGAAAGTTATTACAAACCAGCAACAAAACAAATTTCAGAATAAAAGTGTTTTTTGAAAGAGGGAAGGGGGTAACAAGAATAAGAATTCAATAAAGGATGGGGTTAGCAGCAATACGATAAAATAAGAGGAAAGCAAAGAGATCAATCAGCTCCAGAGTCTTGTTCAGTCTCATCATCTTCTTCTTCCTCTGACGCAATGGCAGCATTCTCTTCATCATACTCTTCCTCATCTTTCTTAGAAACTAGTTCAGCATCGTCATCATCAGCACCACCTGCAGCTTCTGATGTCTCTTCCTTGTCTTCAGAGTCCTCTCCACCAATTATTCCTACTTTGTCAAGACGAACCTCAATTCTTCTGTAGGATTCCTCAAGTGCAGCACATAGTGTAGTGACCCCATTTACCATATTTTGTATTAGTTGATTTTGGACACATAGCTGCTTAACCAATGCATAGGTTTCTGAACTATTTCTATACTGGTCCCAACAAGACTAGCATCACTTTTCCCCTCATCCTTCATCTTTAATACACCTCCTGCATATGTCATGCCCTTCTGACCTATTATTTGATTGGTGAGATGTGACATGGTGCCACAATCTCCCGCCACAGGTATCTTCCAGTGTCCAAACACTAAGGTCAGCCATCCTTCATAGGGCAAAGCATGATTAGCTTTCTCCACACAGCAGATCATATGTCCTAACATCATAACAGGGAGGTTGACAGGAATGTATTCAATGAGGCAGTAAATGAGAACAATATCCATCAACCGTACACTCATGCAGCCTTGTGCTTTAGGACACACAATCTTTGAGGCTATACTGTGGAATATCCTCATGATTGGGTCATTTAATTGGTTAATGGTGTACCCCTACTTGTTATCAGGTGGACCAGTAAATAGTTTGGCCTAGATCTGTTCCTCTGTGACTCCCTTTACAGAAGGCCAATTTTCTCTGGGTAAACATCAAGTCCCTTTGTTGGAACTTTGATAATCTCAGCCAATTTCTTTTCAGACAAATTTATGGAAGTATCTTTGACAAAGGAGAAGTAGGATCCATCATCTTTAGCATGCAGGTGTGACTAAAATTCTTCAACTAGGAGCATGAAAACATCTAAATCTTTTGCAAACAACATAGACCATTTCTGAAAATCTAAAGCCTCCTTAACCTCAATCAAGAATTTTCGTTCAACCCAACTTTTTGCAATAGAAAATCCTACCAGAATTTATCTATCTTTCAGAGTATATAGAGGTTTAGGAGTGGTGGACTTACTTTTCTTCGATTTCATGCTTGAAGAGATCACAACATCAGATTACATTCTCTTTTGCCCTGTTGTGACTTGGTCTGGTTGTGCTTCTTTCATGATAGCCTTCTCCTTGGATGCTTCTGCACCCTCTCTATCAACCATTCTCACACGAGTACCCTTGCATGCCATCTTCTTTGTAGTCTCTTTCTCAGTGGTTATCTCAACTTCCTCTTCTTCTTCCGTAACTTCCTGGTTCCTTGATTTCTCTACTGGTTTAGGAGTGGTTTTAGGCGTAGGTGTTTTGGATTTTCTGGTTGGTTTTTTAGTAGCCTTCTTCTCTAATTTCTTAACTGTTTTTGATGATGGTTTCTTGGTGGTAAGTTTCTTTTCCTTCACTTCATCTGTACCAATTTCCTCCATTGGTTCAACTTCACTTTCTTCCGATTCAACTTCTTCCTCCTCAACTTCTTCTTCATCCAATTTGGAATCGTATTCAGATTCCTTCTCATGTTCATTATCAATTGGTTGAGAAAGCGTCTTTCCAACCTCACATATACCCTTGATCAAACCTTTATTGTTATCTCCAAAGGTGACACTTCCTCCTTCATAGGCTATGAGTGAAAGAAATTGACTTTTATCTACAGCATGTGTCTTGAGCAACCAATGTACAAATACCAGAATGGCTTTCCTTTCACTCTAACCCACACAAACAAATCAAGTCTTAGTTTTAGGAACCCAGATTTTCTTGGGTTCCTTGTTAATGGGAACCGGTTTGATACTGTCCTTTCAAACCCATATTTGTTATACATTTGTCTGTCTAGTTTTATCATGTTTTCCAGTTTTAGACAAATTATGTGTGTGACTCTGATGATCATGAGTTCTTTGAACATGAGACTGATTTTCTTATTATGATTTTGCTTGGTCCAACAAGTTTCAATAGCATGTCCATTCTTACAACAATAGCTGCATACATGCATGTCTTTTGCTAAAACATACTTACCTCTCTTGCATTTAGAAATCCAAGTCTCACCTCTCCCCAGCTTTTGGGGCTGTTGGGAACTACTTTCAGAGTATCCTAATCCAAACATCATAGAATAACCAGGTTGTGAGGTCAGGATGTTTAGAGTACTTTGAGCATCAAGCAACCTATTCATCTATTATAGGCAATCACTCAAATCATGTTCCTTGATTTCATGTTTTTTTAGCTAAGCCTCATTATATTCAACAGGAATGGCAAGATTCAACTAAGCCCTATGAGGCTCATCCTTAAGTTTTGAAATCAATTCAGGATCTGGTTCAGACGTGGTCTGAGTATGCTTGCCTTTCCTTAGTTGAGATATTTCAGCTTAAAGATCACAGATTTTAGTTTCATATTCTAAGTGTAAGAATTCAATATCAACACCTTGATTGCCTGAAACAACTTTAGGGATGATATCTTTTCTAAACTCAGATATTTCAGCTTGTAAATCACAAATCTTACCCTAATATTTCAAACATAAGTTGTTGACATTAATATTAGAACTACATGTGCTAGCAAGAGAAGTTTTTAGATTCACATGTTCTTTAAACAATTCTTCTACATCATCAACCATATAATATACTAAAATCAAGTGAGAATGTTCTAGAGTAAGTGATTTCTGGTTAAGTACTTCGAAATTTAAATCTTCACCTTGTTCCTCCTTAAGCTTACTAAAACCTCTTTCATTATTGTGATAAAAATCTACTTTTGAAAAAACTGATTGAGGTTTTCAGCATCTCAAGTTCTATATTCTTCTGATCCAGACTTATTTGAAGCTCTGAAATTTTTTGTTTCAGTTTTGTACAAATAAGTTCAAGCTCAGCAGAACGGCATTCACTAAGATCTAGATTTCGAGTTACTTCTCTTAGTTTCTTTTTGTTAGACTTATAAGCAGCATTGCCTTTAACATTTTGTTCAATAGCAGCATCCATAAAATTTAGTAACTCATCTCTATCACAACATCTCATTTTTTCTTGCATATCAGAAATAGTTATATGTTCTTCATCAGAATAGCTGCTTCTAGATATGAGACACATGTCTCCCTTCTTTTCCTAAATGGTCTGCCTCTGGTCTACTTCTCCCAAAAGTGCAATCACACAAACTAGGGCTTCTTCCTCCTTACTTTCACCAGCTGAGTTGGAATATCCCCAGGCAGCAAGCATGGTTCTGCTTGTCATCTTTATCTCCATTTGTCCTCCCTTGTAAGTTTTCCATGCCGAATAATCCCTAAACATATGTCCAGTTTCACCACATTTGAAGCAACCAGTGTTGGTACTGGTCTTCTTCATGTTGCCTTTGTTCTTCAAGGATTTTCCCTTATATTGAGATCTGAGGCTTCTTTCAAACCTTCTTGCCATGAGACCTATTTCATCTAAATCTTCTACATTTTCTTCCCCCTTCTAGGCCAGCCCTCGGCTTTTGGTTGTTCCTACCTCCTTTGTTCTTACTAACATCTCATGAGTCATTAACGACCCAATAAGTTTTTCTACAGTTAGAGTGGTTAGATCCTTGCCTTCTTGGATTGCAGTTACCTTAGGCAGCCATTTACCTATGAAACTTCTCAAAACTTTCCTAACCAAATCTTCACTAGTGAAACTTTCGCCAAGAGATTTCAGTTCATTAATAATTGACATAAAACCGGTATAGATTTCTTTTACATTTTCATCTCGATCCATATCAAAAGCATCATATTTAAACATAAGCATATCTACCTTAGATCTCTTGACTTCACTAGTGCCTTCATAGGCTAACTCTACAGTTTCCCATATTTCATTTGCAGTAGAACATGCGAAAATACGGTTTACCTCATTATCAACAATACCCTGTTGAAGAAGTGACATAGCCTTTGCGTTCTTCTCGAGTGTCTTAAGATCTGTGCTAGTGTAGTATTCACTCTCCTTCTTCTTAGTTCCATCAGGGTTGTTAGAAACCTTCTTAGGACCATTTTTCATTATCATCCAACACTCATAGTCAGTGCTAATGAAAAAATTTATCATGCAGTTCTTCCACCAGTGATAGTTTGTTCCGTTAAACTTGGGCAGCCTTGATCCAGAATTTCCATTAATCATCTCTTGAGTATTCATCATTTCTTCCTTCTCTAGGTGTTACCTTTCAAGAAGTTATGCTCTGATACCAATTGAAAGTGCAAGTGACACTTAAAAGGGGGGGGGGGGGGGTAAATTGAGTGTTGTAAGATTGTTGTAAATTTGTCGATTAATTAAAAGAACGATTTAGAACCAGTTCTCAAGCAGCGGAAATAATAAAGCAATAGAATAAACAACACCAAGATTTAACAAGGTTCGACTTCCAATAAGTCTACGTCCTCCACTCACTCACTCACTCTTTTATTAATCAACTAAGAATAACAAAAGAATTACACTCAATCAATTATGCACCTTAGCACAATATGATTCCCAAAATTCCACCTATGCAAGTTCGACTCAACCCTCAAGTATGAAGGTTCCAATGAAGATGATCCCATATCAACTTCCCGAGCAAACTGAACTCACAGGATGCTCAAATTACAACACTTTGTCTCTCAATAACAATTAGCCTAAACGCTTTCAAAAGAGAGAATATTAAGACCTTAATGTGGTTATGAGGTTTATGCAAGATTGAGACTTAGAGAGCACTTTTGCAATTCGTAATCTTCAGTTTTTGTTCGTGCTAAAGTAATTCTGGTTGTATGCTAGCAAATATCCTTAAATAAGCATTTAGCTAGTATGTTATGTAATATTGTAAGAGAATATTTTCCTTGGAACTATAGAAATAATTCCAGGAAAATATTCTCACTAATTTTATTTGAAATCCAATAAAATCAGCACAATATTATATAACATACTTGCCATAGTTAAGAATATTTTCCTTGCATACTAATCCAAGCATCCGTCGTATTTTTGAAAAAAAATTTTGCGCAGAAAGAAACTTTCCTAAAATACGGATGTGTGAAGTAAACTCTAGGGGACTGGTTCAGCACTGTTCCCAGACTATTCCAGTCAGCCATTACTTATAATTATGTATGCCAAGTAACTTAAGTTCCTTGTCATTCATAATTAGTGCATCTCTGTAATCTCAATCTTTATATTGCATATGTAAACCTTCATACCACTTACATTGCATTTAAGACCTAAGATTCAAACTCTATGAGCTTAATCTTCATGCAAACTTCAAGACTTGGCTTTTTTTAGCTTTATCTAGCAATCATTGAACTTGTTTCTTTAGTACCTGCACATGCAAACAGAAACTTGCATATAATATAATAATTCAATGTGGTTTGTCATCATTCAAAACAAAAGCTAGGAACTCAACAGATTCTTCGTTAATCATCAATCATATATCTTGAAGGTGGAAAGTTAGAAGTGAAAGCTTTGCCCCATACCACGCCCACCTGGAGCAAGTTGCTTCACAAATTAAAGAAATCGAATACACCTACTTAAAAAGGGAGGATAATCAATTACCTAATGCTTTAGGTAAGTTAGCGTTAATAGTCTGCATCCCAAGTTCTTTGACTAAAATGCCCTTGGTGGTTTAAAGAAGAAAGGAACCAGCTCATGTTTGCATGGTTGAAGAAGAAAACAAGGTGAACGACCTGACAAAGGAGGAGCCTTGGTATATTGACATCAAAAGTTATTTAGAAAAACAACGAGCCTTAAGGCTCTTAGCCTCCCAATACATCATTCCAAGAGGAGATTTATATAAAAGACATTACAATGACTTACACTTTTGATGTATAGACATGAAAGAGGCTCAAAAGGTTATGGATCAAATACATGCAGGCATGTGTCTAACACCATTAACTAAGAACATTATTAGACTAGTATGGAGGAAGATTGCAATAGATATGTCAGACATTGTGATAAGTACAAGAAATATGCGAACGCTCAACATATACCTCCACCTCTGCTTCATTCCCTATCATCTCCATGGTCGTTCTCAACAAGGGGGATTGATATAATTGAAAAGGTTACACCTCGAGGTCATGGAGGCCATGAATTCATATTAGTGGCAACCGATTACTTCACCAAATGGATAGAAGCTGCTACATACCGTGTGTTGCAACTCAAACATGTGGCACAATTCATTGAAACCAATATAATATTCCGATATAGGGTCCCGCATGAGATCATTAGTGATAATGGAACTCATTTTCAGGGTGAATACGAAGAACTCCTCATAAAATATAAAATTCAGCAACACAAATAATCTCCAAATCGACCTCAAAACAATGGAGCAGTTTAAGCAGTAAATAAGAACATCAAGGCTATCCTTTCTGGAATGACTGAAACTTACAGAGATTGGACACTTAAGCCCCTTCGGCTTATGGGGGTATAAGACTTCCATTAGGACCTCTACTGGAGTAACACCTTTCTCTTTGGAGTATGGGATGGAAGCAGTACTTCCTGGAGGGAAAATCCTCCCAAACTTGGCCAGGCCCTATATTGTTAAGAAAATACTTCCTTGAGGTGCAATTGAACTAATATACATGAATGGTGACAACTTTTATAACCTCGCCAATTTGGATCAACTAAAGAGCTATTATGTTTGAATCATACTCATGGAGTTATTGGAACTACGTTTGGCCTGATTCCAAAAGGATACGTTGGCAGCCTCGACCTAGGGTTCGGCCCATTTAAGAAAAAAATCCCTCTTCTCTACAGTAATTTAATTGGCTGGCAAAATAAACATGAACTATGTTTGTTTCCTAAATGTGTAAAGATTTAGTATTTAAATGTTGTATAATTTTCCATGAAATAATATAAAAGTATATAAATTATTTATCAAAGCATGACAAATGCTAAAATTTTAATTAAACATAATATAAATGATTTTTTTAGAAAAACATTGCACGCAGGCCTCATTCATTAAATAAATGATAATAAAGGAGACAAGTTTGTGAAACAACAAAGCAATCTTCTCTAGCTAGCCTTAGGCTCTTCTTCTTTGTCATTCTTGGTCTTTGAGCTCTCCCCTACTTCAGGTTACTCCTTGGGTACCCCATTCTTCTTTCTTGTGACCTCTTCTGCTTTTTATTTCCCCTTTACCTTCGCATCCTTCTCAACCCTTGGCCTTTTCCTTCTAGGAGCAGTGTCATGGATCTTCATTGGGGGTAATTTCTCGAGTCTTTCTAAAACAGGCACCTTCTTGGGTTCGAGTCTCTCTTAAACAGAGGTGATCTTTGAATTCTCCTCTACTTTCTCCTTAGCAAATCGTGATCTTTCCTTTCAGCTTTACGAGCCTCTGGACGAATGGATGTGGATTCCATTTGCATCCAAATCAATTAAGGTTTAGATACCTTTTCATAGCATTTTGGAAGTGGGGTCACATCAATCCTCGTATGCCTCTCCCAATTCTTGTCCCAGTTCTTTGCAATACCCAGCAGCACGGGCTTACCGAACTGCCTCATCACCCTAGAAAGGTAATAAAATGTCAGCAAGGTTAACCCAGACACGCGAATGTATGGAGTATCTTCAGAATAGATCATTTTTTGATTTTCCACCGTGAGATTGTCCATTAAATTCGAATCTTCCTGTCAGCAAGAGTAAGCATCCATTCATGCATGGTGGAATGATGAAACCGTCCACGCCGCCCATACAAATTCGTCAAATTATATGTGGGAATGTTGGAAGGAGGCTCCATTATGTTTAGACGGTCCATGAGCCACACCTATCAGAAATAGAAATGATTAGCACATGAGGATATTTTGAAATTAATTTCAAATGTTTTCAAGACTTGTTTAATATTTGAAATTAATTTAACATGATTTTTAGCATTAAGATGCCTATTTATTGCTAGAAACTCAAATGTCTATATTTCATAAATACTTAAATAATGAAATTTAAATATTTACCCGGAGTAGCAAAGGAAAACCATCTAATAGAGCATGGGAATCCCTTTTCAAACGATCAAGGATCCTAAACAGTTCAACAGTACATAGGGACATAGGAGTTCTGCCTTGTTCATATTGTTCAACATTAGTGACCAAAGCATCATGACCAGCTGAGGAATCATTGTTCATGAACAAAAATCTAGCAAATATGCACTTTGACAAAGCACGCCATCTATATCTTTTTCGTGCTATTTAAGAAGTGCTCAACTATGTTACTAATTTATTTTACCTACCATGAATGACCTTTCCCATTACATAAGCATCGAGATCCAAATAACGTTCAAAGGCACGACATAAGTAATCCTTAGTATTAGGAAGATATGGTAAACCATGACAAGGCAACCTATTTATACCACTCAATTCTTCAGGCAATGGGGTGATCTCTCTCTCACGGAATATGAAAGTATGAGTATATGTGTTCCAAAATCCAATTACAGTGTAAATAAGATTAATGTCGAGTTGAGCATACCTCAGTGTAATTAAAGAATCAGGTATGTAGTCCTTAAGCATACCTTTCTCGTCTGGATTTAGTGTCGAAAGCCACTCATCACAAACCAATTCAAAGTTTCAAGCCATGATTAATGCAAAAAGAAAAAAAATTTGGAGAGATTTTACGAAGTTAAACCTTCAACGCTTGTAATTTTGCACGAGTAGGGGTTTAAGGACGATAGGAAAGGGGGTATATAAAGCTGCCAAGTTACCAACTATAAAAATGGATGGGCTCCATAGCGCAGCACGAGCGCCCAGGTGCAGGGTGGGCGCCCTGGCGCTCGTCTGGCGCTGGCCCCATTCTATTTATTTTGTGCTTTTGCCTCAATCCTCGTGCACACCTTCCTCGATAATGTGCCTATTTCACTTATTTCTAGTCCGCGTCCTTTCTTTGGTTATTTTTTTTGGGGGGGAGGGGGGGGTGTGGTGGGGGAGTTGGTTCCCTCCCATGAGTCGAATTAACAAAAGTCAAAGGTGAAAGTTGAAGTCAAAAGTCAAAGTCGAGTCAACAGAATATAAGTCAACATAGTCGTTAAGTCAATAAAGTCAACATTTACAATGTACGATATTTGAGTCAAATATATACAAAGTCGGGTAAAATATATATTAGTAAAGTAAAAAAAAGAGTCAAATGTAAATTTAGGCATGCATACAGCACAATACGGGAAAGCTAGGCTCCTAAGTTATAGGGTCTTGACTCGTCGATGGAGCATCGGTTGGAGTGAAGCCGAACAATAAGTACAGCTCGGAAAGGCTCGGGGTACCACCTGATCCTCCCACTCATGACGACAAAGGTATCGACTCCTAAGTCAGCTGCTGAAAGAAAGGACAATCCCGAGCAGGTTGAGAAGCGCATGTGAACTCATCAAAGTCTGGAATATCCTCAACACAAGGATGGTAAACGGCCTCCTCCGCTGTACTTGTCTAAGTTGCCCCTTGGGAAGTAGAGGCCCCATCCGTCCCTTGATGTCCATCGGAACTCAGCTTTCATGCCTAAAATATGAAGAAGGGTTATTGAAATTCAAAAAAGCGAGAAAGCTAAAACAAAAAAGGGGGGAGTTAGACCTTTTACCCCCGTATCCTGGCTTCTACATGATAAGGCCTCCTTTAGTTTCTGGGCCTGGCACTTAAGAGCGTCTATCACCTTCAATTGGTGAGCTACTCCTCCCCGAGGCATCTATTACAAATAAATACAAAAAAAAAAGAATCAAATTTATCATAAGAAACGAGAGAATGCATTAAATAGGGGGCTTACTGACCGAAAGAACAGTTGGAGGGAAGGCCTGGACGGCGAACTGCCGGGCCTCCGGAACCTGCGGGACGATCTCCCTATGAATCAACCTGTCGATCTCATAATCGTAAATAAAGTCAGTATATGGGAGGTGACCGTCGTTGTATGAAGCCTGAAAAAAGCATGATTAGTAGCAGTAGTACTCATTAGGGTACAAAACAAGGAGAACAAAACTAATATGATCAACAAGTATCGGAAATTTCCACAGCAATCAGCGGCTTCGCCAGCCGTGGAAGAAGATCCCTTTAATAGTCCTTGTCAGGGTAGACAAGGGTTTCCAAGGAGAAGAACGTTTCACAAATAGCTCGTGTCTGACCGACCTAGTCGAAATGTGCTAATAGAGCAACCATCAACCCTGAAGGGTCTTGGGGGACGATGAATTTATCGAGACTGTGTTGCCTTGCAACTCGCTCCCCGAGTTACCAAACGGGATCCTTGTCATCCCAAAAGTAATACCGATGCTGAGTTAGCCGAGAAGTGAGGGTAAGAGCAGGAGGGATGGCTGCTAAATCTCCCTAGGGATGGAACTGGACCTGAAAGCGATTGAAAAGACATGAAAAGAAAAAAAAATGAAATGAGGCAAGTGAATAGAGGAAAGACATACGTCCTCAACAGGACGCTTGCGAATGATCCGGCGAACGTCGTTGTTTCCCTAGGTCCATCTCCTGGACCTGCAATCTTCCTAGCTAGACCCTAGGATGGGATGGACACAACCCCCAGGGTGAGGAGGAGATAAGCGGGGCAAGTACTCGAAGCCCCATAACTGCAAAAACATAGAAGAGATCATTAAAGAAATAAAAAAAATGAATGCATAATAAAGAAAACAATTATAACTTAAACTTCAAAACAATCTCAAACCTAAATTCAAACCAACATCCAAAGTGAAAAATCAACTTAAAACTTTATTACACTGCGGAACCATCTTACTGGCCCTTAAAACAAAAACTAAAAGTTTGAAAAAAAAAGAACATCCAAATAATAGTTAGGTAACTCCATGAGCAAGTAAATTAAAAAAAAAAAAAAACAACGAAGTCTACATAACAAGCACTCTCACTCTAGCCCAGCATGAAATGACTTATGCCCACTTATACCTGTAGCTTTTCTTATTCTATACAACTACTTGCCAACAAGTAGGTAATCGTAGGGCCAAGTCCAAGACAAAGCCATGCACAGAAAACAAAAAGTCAACAAAGATGAGTACATAACTACTAAGGACTATGCAACAAGAACAACATAAATTAAAATAAGACATACAGACATCTTACCGTGGACAATTCTTCACCTGTGCACAGACTCGACATAAACAAATTAATTATTATTTTGAAACTTTGGATTTCACATCGAACGGGTTTCCTTTCCTTTAAAATCGTCCTATTGGGCACCAACTTGGGAGCAACTCCAAGAAGGTATTACATATGTCACATAAAGTTACAGAATTCCAGCGCATAAAAATATAAAAGAGTACAACGCCTTGTACTCCAATTAGAAGACATAGACCACTGTTCCATATGACTTTCCCCATTCTTCATACTCAAGCTATATACGCTCCAAGAGTTTTGGTGCAAATTCGTTTACACTTTATGTGATTAACAAGTTTAACAATGTTATGACTCACATACAACATAGCATAAAAAGATGCATACAATCAAGCAAGCCATATTAATTATCTTTGATTTAAAGTGAAAAATAATCTTATGTGTGTCTTTTAATTAAACTAAACTTCCTTTAGCACACATTAACTGTGAGTGGCTAACTATTTATTTTCTCCTTGACCACACTTTAAACTGTGAGTGGCAATATGTATAAAAATAATTGCTCATAGACTTCTATTAACTGTGTGAATAAAAATTCACGAACTACTTTTCTTGTTGATTGAGTAACTAACCAACATAAATAACTTCCTTTCTTTATTAATATGCTATTGGCCAAATTAAACTGATCATAACATTCCAATTAAATCTTATAGAATTTATATTGCTAAAAACATGGAATGTCAAAATAATATAAAATCATGCTTCTAATAAACCATGCATGTCAATTTCACAATCAAAACAAGCACAACATCATAACATAAAAGATCAACCAAGCATTTATTCTAATTCATAGGTTTTCTTTTAGTACTTACGTAGCTTGTAAAGTAGTGGTGATCCGCCACAACTCCTAAAAGTCGACTATTTCAAAGTTTCCTACATAGAGAAAACCGAAACTAAATTAAAATCTTGTTGACTAAGTTTTACAACAACGCTAAACTAACTTTCTATATTGGAAACTTGTCCCAAACATTCCATATACGGTCTCTATTCAATTTCATACTTTACTTTAATTTTTCTATTGCGAAATAATTGATTTTTTGTAATTTTCCAAAAATGGCAACTTTGTAAACATTCTAAAAATTACTCTAAAACCTTTCTAAATATCATATTTTGATCATAAAACAATAGCGTCATGTCCTAAGATTAATATACAAACTTAGATGCATTAAAAAAATTATATCTTACTACATTACAAGTTACTATTTTATTGGACATAAACACGTGTTAGTAAAAATTTACAGCTTTCTTTATTCATCTAAAACTCATTTAGAAACTCAAAATAAAATACATCATAAATTTATCAAAAAACTCTTTTACAATCTACTGACATCATTATGAAACAAATCTATGCTTTAGAATAATTTTTCATAAGCCAAAACATGTTCATAATATTTGTTCTACTGATTTTTATGATTACAATATTTAGACAGCAATTTAATTCAAGTTTAAAGCCTTTAAAATTCAATCTAAACTTGATAAAATCATCATAAATTCACCCAACAACAATTCATGGTCATAATATTGAAGTTTAAATCACTGAAACCCATAAAAATCAAGAACTTCATAACTTTATAAACCCTAATCTAAAATTTCATGAACAACAAATAAATCCATGCTTTAAAATAAATCATAACTTCATAAAATATGATTGAAACTGATAAAAACATGATTGATCATAAATATAAACATGAATTTGCAAGATTGAATCAAAAACAAAGAAGAACAAGAATTTTTTTATATAAGTTCCTAAAATACCAAATGAAGGAGAGGAAAAAGGGGTGGCCGCGGTGGGAGGGGGACGGTGACGGCGGCAGGTGGCTCTGGCGGGGCTCCAGCAAGGCACAAAAAACAAATTATTTTCCTTCGAAAATTTGCGAAAAGAAATATTTTTTTTGTTCGAAATCTTCCTTCCCTTTTTTTTCTTTCTCTCTTTCTTTCTAGATATTTGCAATCCTAAATCACCAAGTTGCAAAATAAGACGTGAAAATTGGGTTTTAAGGGGTATTTATAGGCCCCAAAGTAAGATTTTGTGAAATCCCACAAATATCTTTAATATTTGAAATTGCTCTTATGCCCTTGGTTTTAAAATATTTGAGGAAACTCTAAAAAGTCTCGTTTTAGATACTTTTTAAAATATTTAATAAAACATAAAATATTGTTTATGAACACAAAATAATTATTTTAATTATAATTTATTTAAATTTCCTTTGTTTAATATTCTTGTTGAATATAATTTCTCATAAAAATGTTAAAACATACATATAAAATACTAAAATAATTCCTTAAAATACGTGAAAGTGTGGTGTATTACAGTTTACCCCCCTTAAAAGAAATTTAATCCCGAAACTTTATGTAAATTATTGTATTGAATTTGAATAGATACTACATTTACGTCAAGCTTTTTCATTATAATACTATGTTGTTGTAGACTTTAGACATTTACTTAAGTTTTGCTTGACAACTTTTTAGTAGCCAGACATAAAACTTTACTTAATAGTAGTAAAAACTAGTAACAACATGCAAAATTGAGGGTGAAAACGCGCGAAATTAGATCGCACTCTACCCCCCCTTAAGGGACAAGTTACGCACCCGTAACTCTACCTACTAACCTGAAATAACTCTGGATACTTATCTCTCATCATATCTTCAGACTCCCAAGTAGCTTCTTCGGTTTCTTGGTTAGACCACGACACCTTCACTATTTTGACATTTTTTCTACGAGTATCCCTCACTTTACTATCAAGAATCTTAATTGGCCTTTCTTCATAGGGAAAACTCTAGTCTAACTCTCTTGTTTCAGGTTGCAACACATGTGATTCATCTAGAACATATTTTCTTAGTTGAGACACATGAAAGACATTGTGAACTTTGCTCAACTCCATTGGTAATGCTAACTTATTGGCCACTTTTCGAACTCTTTGCCAGAACAGATTGAGTCTTATATATTTCGGCCTTAATTTCCCCTTATTTCCGAACCTTATTACTCCTTTCATTGGTGATACTTTAAGTAACACCTTATCACCAACTTCAAACATAACTTCCTGGCGTTTTTGGTCAGCATAAGACTTTCGTCTATCTTGTGCTGCTTGAATCTTTTCTAGTATTACTCTTGACTTATCTATGGTTTCTTGAATCAATTGAGGTCCTAGAATCACTATCTCACTTATGTCACTCGAACATAAGGGACTTCTGCACTTCCTTCCATACAAAGCCTCAAAAGGTTACAAGCCAATACTTGCATGGTAACTATCATTGTATGAAAACTCAATGAGATCTAAGTGATCCTCCCAATTCCCTTGAAAGCCCATTACACAAGCTCTTCGCATGTCCTCCAAAGTTTTTATGGTTCTCTATGTTTGTCCATCGATTGCTGGGTGGAAAGTTGTACTCATTTTCAACGTTGTACCAAAGATCTCCTAGACACTTTTCTACAATTTCGAAAGAAATCTAGAATCTCTATCTGACACGATATCCTTTGGAACTCTATGTAGCCTCACAACATATTTTATGTAAGCTTTTGCAAGTTGTTCCATCCTCCAAGTCTCTTTCATTGGTATAAACACCGCTGACTTAGTAAGCTAGCCTGCCCACCACGACCCATTTGGTATCATTTGATTCCTCGACTTTGGCAAGCAAGTTACAAAGTTCATTGATATGCAAAACCATTTCCATCCTGGTATTTCGAGTGATTGGACCTCTCCTTGTGGTCTCTTATGCTCAAATTTCACCTTTTGACAAGTGAGGCACTTGCTCAGAAATTCAACCACATCCCTTTTCATCCTAGACCACCAATACACTTTCTTTAAATTCTTATACATCTTATCGCCTCCGGGATGTACTCAATACGGGGTATTATGACCTTCCTCCATGATTCTCGGTTTCAGATCCTCACATTTATGTGGTATACACCACCATCCTTTATACCTTAAGCTCCATCCTCATGGATCTTGAAGTCCATAGCTTTTCATGCCTTCAATTTTTCCTTTATTTTGTCCAATTTCACATCTCCCTCCTGGTTCTTCTTAATATTACAAAGAATTCCTTCCAACTGTCCCTCCATCATTATCTCCAAGTTCAACCTCTCTATATCTTTACATAGTTCGTTAGCAGCCACTAAAGTATTCACTCCATGCTTCGTTTTACGGCTTAAAGCATCTGCTACCACATTGGCCTTCCCTTCATGTTATTGGATATCCAAATCGTAATCGTTGATCAACTAAAGCCATCTACTCTTTATCATGTTTAAATCTTTTTGAGTGAAAAAGTACTTTAAAATTTTGTGGTCCGTGTATATCCTACACTTTAATCCTTACAAGTAATGCCTCCATATCCTTAAAGCAAACACGATTGCTGCTAGCTCAAGATCGTGAGTAGGGTAGTTTTTCTCGTATGGCTTCGATTCTCTTGATGCATACGCAATCACCTTTATATTTTGCATTAACAAACATCCCAAAGAATTTTTAGAAGCATCACTATACACATCATAAGAATCACTTCCATCTGGCAAAGTTAGTACTGGAGCTGTAGCCAAACGCTCCTTTAAAATCTGAAAAGCTTCTTCACACTTATCACTCCACTCAAACTTACAATATTTCTTGATGAACGACGTCATTGGTTTAGCAATTATCGAAAAGTCCTTCACAAACCTCATTTAATAACCTGCTAACCCTAAGAAACTCCGTACATTCGTCACATTCTTAGGTGTAGGCCACTCCTTTACTGCTTCGATTTGGGCTAGGTCTACTTCAACTCCCTCTTTGGAAACGAAATGTCCCAAGAATGCTACTTTCTCCAACCAGAACTCACATTTCGAGAACTTAGCATACAATTCATTCTCCCTTAATGTCAACAAAATTGTCGTCAAATGTTCCACGTGCTCCTCTTTACTCTTAGAGTACACCAAAATGTCATCAATGAAAACAACCACAAACTTATCCAAGAATCATTGGAAAATCCTATTCATTAAGTCCATGAAAATTGCTGACGCATTGGTTAACCCAAAAGCCATAACAGTGAACTCCTAGTGCCCATACCTCGTACGAAAAGTCGTTTTCGGTATGTCCAGATTAGGAATTCTCCATTGATGGTATCTTGTCCTCAAATCACTCTTTGAAAACACAGCTGCGCCTTTCAATTGATCAAACAAGTCATCTATCCTCGGTAAAGGATACTTGTTCTTGATCGTCACCTTATTCAACTCCCTATAGTCAATACACAACCTCAAACTCCCATCTTTCTTCTATACAAACAGTACTAGTGCTCCATGAGGTGAAGCACTAGGCCTAATGTAGCCCTTCTCCAACAACTCCTGTAACTGCTCTTTCAGCTCACTCGTTTCAGTAGGTGCCATCTTATAGGGTGCTTTGGAAATAGGTGTTGTTCCTAGAACTAAGTCTATGGTAAAGTCGATTTCTCGCTTCGGAGGCATCCCCGGAATATCTTCTGGAAACACGTCCAGAAAGTCCGTCCTTCACTACCTCAATATCCTCGGGCCTAGCAGTCTCAACATGATCTACATCCCTCACACTACAAAGGTAAATTGGAAAACCTCTTCTCACCTTTTTACCCTTATTGATTAACGAGATCTTCTAAGGCTCACACATATTCTCAGCCTTATGCTCACTTGACCAATCCATCCCCATTATCACCTCTAACTCACCCAAATCAAACTCAATTAGGTTAGCCGTAAACTCCACTCCCTCGATTTTAATAGGAACATCTAGAAATCTCTCGAACACTGTACCTCATGCCCTGATGGTAATACTATTGGCATATCTATTGTATCTACTTTTCCCAACAAAGGCTTTAACTTTTCCAAATTCTTAGTGGATACAAAAGAATATGTTGCACCAGAATCAAACAAAACATAAACAGGAAAAGAGTGAATCGAAAAAGTACCAATAATTACATCTTTACCAGCATCAGCTTCACTTCGATCCATCACATTCAACTTTCCAGTATTTGAGGTCTTAGTCTAACCTCCGCGATTCCCACTTCCATTTCTATTTCTGGCTTGAGGCGTTGGCTTTCCTCCAATATTTCCTTGGAAACCTTTGTGATGACCTCTAGTTGGGTTCCCTTTGAATCGAGAACCTTGTCCTTCCTTTCCCTTGTTCTTGGAGAAGTACCCATACTCATGGTGTCCAAGTTTGTTACACAAACGACAAGTCACTGGTTTCCAACACAGTCCTTTCCTGGGTGATTGTTAGGACACTTCTTGCAAAAGTACACACGATCTCCTTGATTAGCCATCTGAATCTATTCCCATTTCCATTAGTAGTCTTCCTAAAGTTTCCCATGTTATCCTGGAAGTTATTGTTGAAACGGGGTCTCTTAAATCCACCTTGACTCCCTTGATTGTTGAAGTTTCCTCCACCATCCTTCCTTTTCCCCCTCATCTCACCTTCCTTCACTACCCCCTTCTTTTTCTGGTCTAGGGCATACAGGTGTGCAGCTCTACCATACAGCTCATCTAAAGACACAAAGACCTGTCTGGCTTACTGCAACTGGATGTCGAAGGGTAACCCTCTCTCAAAACGACTAGCCTTCAACTTCTCGGTTGCCACAGCCTCCTTAGCAAACCTAGACAATTTTATGAACTTAGAGTAGTACTCAGTGACAGACATACTTCCCATCTTAAGCTCCAGAAACTTAGCAGCTTTCTGTTTCTGAAGGAACACATGACAAAACTTATTACGAATTTGTTCGTGAAACACTTCCTAATTGAACCCCGGTGAAGCCCTAATCACAGCCTCATTTTGTCACCACCAAAGATCAGCTTCTCCTCTCAAATACTAATCAGCATGGTTCACCTTAAGCATTTCTGGACACTCAACTACCCTAAACAGCTTGTTAAACTCTCTCAACCATCCCTCTAGAATAGTAGGGTTGTGCTCTCCTTGGTAACTGGGTGGCTTACTTTGAGAAATCTTCTGGAAAAGTTCACCAGCAGGGTCATTACCATTCCCATTTCCTCTAGCTGCTAACTGTTCAGCTACAGTAGCTAATTGCCTCACTACCTCTTTTAGCTGATTTTTGCTACATTCAGCCATTCTATTTCTCCTGCAGAGGGAAAAGACCTTTATATTAAATTATGTGTAACTCTAAGTTAGAACAACATAAACTCATAACATAAAACATTTTCTCATTTCGTCTCACAAAAGAAGTTTCATTCTTTTAGAGCGATTCACTTAGTTTTTATTGTTTACACAATCACAACCATTAAAATAAGAATAATGCACAAAGAAATAAAAACAATTCCCTTCGTTCTATTCTACTTGAGGCTTCATTTCCTAAAAAAATTGACTCATTTATTAATACATTCCCAAGAGAATTTATTACTTTATTCCTCCTAATATTTCTTTATGGCCCACTGCCACTTATTCATATAAATAAACCGCAATCGAACGGTAAGGTGAACGGTCAGGTAAACAATTAACAATTAGGGCCGAGACATGGTCAGGTTGGTCCCATTGCGGCAGCTTCAACACTGTACTCATACCAATAATAAAACCGTATCTTTCAGACGTACTGAGGTGGACTCTCATAGTCCTTCTTTTCCAATGTCCCCATCTTTGTGTCTTTACTAGGCATGCTATCCGACATCCTGCACAAAACCAAACTAACAGTTCTACAACATAAGTCTGGTGACTAACATACAATCTCTTTTACACATAGCTACTCATATAAGAAACATCTCAAAACATATACTTAAATGCATGAAAGAACAAAAATAAAGTCTATCCTACATGCCCAAACTTCCTACCCAATCTCAGCACATGATATTAAAGCAATAACACATAATACATACCTGACTTCCTTGCATACCTGCACACATAAATAATTTTCAAAAAACATGTATTTTTCAAAACTTTCTATTTTCAGAAATTACTTTTTTTAGAAAAATTCCATTTCTAACAACTATTCAAAATAAGAAATTCCTCTTTCCCAAAATAAGACTTAAGGTACCCCTAAAAGTAAAATTTATTTTATTTCGAAAACTAAGCTCTGGTAAGCACTTTGTAACACCATGGAATTTCCTAACTTTCTACTCTAAATATTTGCAGAAAATATATTATAATATTAAAGAAATATTATTATTAAATCTCCTAAATGTTGAGGAAAAACCAAAGTATTACCGCCACCGTGATAACGGCTAAGGCATTTATCAATGTACTACAGCGAAAGTTTTAAAACCAAAACCAATTTAAACTTAAACTTCAAAACAATCTCAAACTTAAATTCAAACCAACATCCAAAGTAAAAAATCAACTTAAAACTTTATTACATTATGGAACCATCTTAATGGCCCTTAAAAGCAAAACTAAAACTTTGAAAATAAAACAACATCCAAATAATAGTTAGATAACTCCATAAGCAATAAATTTAAAAAAAAAAAAAACTATGAAGACTACACAACAAGCACTCTCACTCCAGCCCAATATTAAATGGTTTATGCCCACTTGTAGCTGTAGCTTTTCTTATTCTAGACAACTACTCGCTAACAAGTGGGTCGGTCATCGTTGGGCCAAGTCCAAGACAAAGCCATGAACACAAATCAAACTGTCAGCAAAGCTGAGTACATACACATAAATTAAAATAAGACATACATACATCTTACCGTGGACAATTCTTCACCTGTGCATAAACTCGACATTAACAAATTAGTTATTATTTTGAAACTTTGGATTTCGCATCGAACGGGTTTCCTTTCCTTTAAAATCTCCCTATTGGGCCCCAACTTGGGAGCAACTCCAAAAAGGTATTACCTATGACACATAAAGTGACGGAATTTGAGCGCATTAAAAATATAAAAGAGTACGTCTTGTACTCCAATTACAAGACCACTGTTCCATACGACTCCCCCCATTGTTCATACTCAACGTATATATGTTCCAAGAGTGTTGGTGCGAATCCTCTTACAATTTACGTGATTAATCGGTTTAACAATGTTATGACTCACATACAACATAACATAAAAACATCCATACAATCAAGCAAGCCATATTAATTATCTTTGATTTAAAGTGATTCTAAAAATAATCTTATGTGGGTCCTTTAATTAAACTAAACTTCCTTTACTACACATTAACTATGAGTGGCTAACTGTTTACTTTCTCCTTGACCACACATTAAACTATGAGTGGCGACATGTATAAAAATAATTTCTCATTAACTTCTATTAACTGTGTAAATAAAAATTAACGAACTACTTTTCTTGTTGATTAAGTAACTAACCAACTTAAATAACTTCCTTTCTTTATTAACATGTTATTGGCCAAATTAAACTGGTCATAATATTCCAATTAAATCTTGTAGAATTTATATTGCTGAAAACATGGAATGTCAAAATAATATAAAACCATGCTTCTAATAAAACTTGTCATGCATTTCAATTTCACAATCCAAACAAGTACAAAATCATAACATAAAAGATCAACCAAGCAAGTATTCTAACTCTTAGGTTTGCCTTTAGTCTTTAGGTACCTTGTGAAGTAGTGGTGATCCGCCACAACTCCTAAAAGTCGACTATTTCGAAGTTTCCTACACAGAAAAAACCGAAACTAAATTAAAACCTTGTTGACTATGTTCTACAACAACTATAAACTAACTTTCTATATGGGAAACTTGTCCAAAACATTCCCTATATGGTCTCAATCCAATTACAGACTTTAATTTTTCTATTGTGAAATACTTGATTTTCGGTAATTTTCCAAAAATGGTAGCTTGCAAACCTTCTTAAAATCACTCTAAAACCTTTATAAACATCATATTTTGATCATAAAACACTATAGTCATGTCCTAAGATCGATATACAACATTTAGATGCATTAAAAATAACTATATCTTACTACATTACATGTTACTATTTTTATTGGGCATAAAAAAGTGCTAATAAAATTTTTCAGCTTTTTTTATTCATCTAAAACTCATTAAAAATCATAAAAACATCATAAAACTCTTTTACAATCTACTGACATCATTATGAAACAAATCTATGCTTTAGAATAATTTATCATAAGCCAAAACATGTTCATAATATTTATTCTATTGATTTTTATCATTAAAAAATTTGGACATCAATTTAATTCAAGTTTAAAGCATTTAAAAATCAATCTAAACTTCATAAAACATTAAAACCCATAAAAAACAAGAATTTTATAACTTTATAAACCCTAATCTAAAATTTCATGAACAACAAATAAATTCATGTTTTAAAGTAAATCATAACTTCATAAAACATGATTGAAAACTTATAAAAGCATGATTAATCATAAATATAAACATGAATTTGCAAGATTAAATCAAAAGAAAGAAGATGAAATGTTTTTTTAATAAGTTCCAAAAATACCAAACGAAGGGGAGGAAAAAGTGTGGCCGGCACCACGCGGCTGCGGTAAGTGGCTCCGGCGGGGCTCCTGCAAAGCACAAATAAAAAACAATTTCTTTTCCTTCGGAAATTTCTGAAAAGAATTTTTTTTTCCGAAAAACTTGCTTCCCTTCTTTTTTTCTTTCTCTCTCTAGATTTTTGAAATCCTAAATCACCAAGTTGCAAAATAAAATCTGAAAATTGGGTTTCAAGGGGTATTTATAGTCCCCAAATTAGGATTTGGTGAAATCCCACAAATATCATTAATATTTTAAATTACTCCTATGCCCTTGTTTTTAAAGTAGCTTAGGAAACTCTAAAAATTCTACTTTTAGAAACTTTTCAAAATATTTAATAAAACATAAAATATTATTTATGAACACAAAATAATTATTTTAATTAGAAATTATTTAAATTTCCTTTGTTTAATATTCTTATTGAATATAATTTCTCAACAAAAATGTTAAAACATACGTAAAAAACATGAAAATAATTCCTTAAAATACGTGAAAATATGGGGTATTACATGGAGGCCCCGAATGAAGTCATCAAATCCTCACCGCAAGAGCATGGAAATAATACAAGGGTCATGCTACCCCGATGTAAGGCGTACCCCTCCAGAAAATGGGTACTCGACCCAAAACCCCTCAAATGATGATCGGCTTAGGTAAGAAAGAAAAAAAATGCATGAGAAAAGATGAAAAAATCAGAGAGAAGTTTAAAAACAAAAGAGAGGGGGAAAATGAAAAAAAAAAAGTAAAGAAGGAAAATGCGAGAAAAGAAAGAAGGAAAAATCAATACATGAAAAGAAAAATGGAAAAAGAAGGAAAGAAAAGAAGTTTAGTTACTTACATGGCCTGAGAGAGGATAGTGAGAGACGTGTTGAGAACGATCAAAAGGCAGCATGTTGGGCTGCCATCCCTCAGGAGCCCATGTATGCCTCTTGCAGGACACCTGCCTTACGTCATCCACCTCAATAACATCATTGTCTGAACTAGACCTGAAAAATTCCTAAGTTTTGAGAAGAAATTGCTGCAGCATAACGGCTATATATGGACATTTTCCTCAAATCAACCATGAGTTATGGTTATTTGGCCACCTGCAATGAACTTTGGAAGACTAAAAGTCTTGACAACATCCAGGAAAACCAATATTTCAAGCCCCTCTTTTCAATATAATCATCATTTCAAATTCGGAAAGAAAAGGGGGCTAGCATGAACAAATGCACATTAAAACAACTTCTATGTTTACTCCTAATATCAAGTATGGAGCATTACATTATTCTTACCAAAATAAACATTTTATGAGCTTGAAAAGCTTATTTTGAACTAAAATTGGAAACATGAGCTTCTACTTTTGATTCATTGATTTCAATGTGTGTTAAGCATTGTTTTTAATTCAAATAACACACAAGTGATCTTTTAACTCATGTGGGCTAAAAATGGGTTGACTTTTCCATACTAGCACAATTAAACAAGCTTATGTGACCTATGTAAGTTACTGTTCGTTGTTTGCAAAAAATAGTTCCGAAATTCACAGTTTGTTGCTAATTTATGCCATTTTCGAATCATTATCATCAATGATATACAAGAATCAAGCCCAATCACAAAAAAAGCCAAAACATGCAATAACCATCATTTTAGTTCATTTGAGTTCATGTGAACTATATGAAACACATGAACTAGAAATCAAGAAAATGCTCAAAAATCATCAAAAATTCAATTCATGCTATTCTTCAACAAGGAATGCATTCTCATCAACAATTCAACAAGAATATCCAAGTTTTCATTCATTCACTCAAAATCATACTCTTTAATTCACTAATTCACACCATTACTAACAATTGAGTTCTTGCTCAAATCTCACTTTTTAGTTCAAATCACTTTCTATGCACTCCAATTCACTCATAGAAACAATAACTTGTGTCAATTTCAACGATTACCAAAGGAATCAAGAATACCCATTTTTTGGTTCACTACTTACTTCATGAACAAAGGGGGCAAATTGAAAAATTAAGCAAAAAAAATAACATGATAAGCTAAGTTTAGAAGACCTACATTGTTAGTGAGCAAGATTTCCAAGAAAAATTCGAGTCTCAAGCTTCAAATGATTAACAATGGAGGTTTTGGTTAAGAGGAGCTCAAACAAGAAGAAAAGACAGTGAAATGGTTAGCAACACACAAACACGGTCAAAGCACAAAAAAAAAAAAAAACGAATTTCAAACTTGATGCTGATATGGACCGAATAGAGGCCAACTGACCCCATGTGGAGCGCCTAGGCACTGGGGCTGCGCTATGGCGCCCAACCTACGCCATAACGCCCACTTGGACGACTTTTGGGTCCCCTTGTGGGGCCCACTTTGCACTTCGGGGGCTTCGACTTCGATCTTCGAGTAAGATTTGCTTCGTATGTTTCGACATTCTCCGTTGCCATTCACCAACATTCCCCATCTAAATTACCAAAATGCCCCCAAAAACCTAATCGGGTCAAAGTTACTAAAATGCTCTAGAAAGCCGAATCGGGTCAATATTACAAAAATGCCCCTGAAAGTCAAATCAGGTCAAAAAAGTCAAAGATGATTAATTAATTAATGACAACATTGCATCTCCAGACAAGTCTTATCATTATGTTTCCCTACGACCGAAGTTAGTGTAAAGTGGAAATATTTATCTTCCATCGTCAGAAGATCAACCTCAACTTCAAACAACAAATCTCCAGATGCTACAGATGCCTTCCCGGAATCTACTATATGATCAAATAACATCTGAAGGAGACGGTCATCCTAAAGAAACGTAGCACCTTCCGAGGGAATTATTATACTGGTGCAGGTAATGCTAACCTTTTGTTTTGCAGGTACCAAATGCTATGACTTTCGACTTACGAGACTAGCCGTCTTTATAGACTCAATCGAATTAGCGTGTACCACGTCGCAAACATGTCCAATTTCTGAAAGTCGATTGGTTGAAGATAAATAAATAAATAAAACCGTTGTCGGAAATGGCTAACCCATAAATTAATTTTCTAATTTTCACTATATTTTCTTATATTTTATTTTTCTTTTGTTTTCATTTTCATATTTATTTTTTTCATTTTTTTCATTTTCATTTTCATTTTATTTTATAATTTGACTTTTTTAATTTCATTTTCGAAAACGAAGAATAATTTAAGCATATGAATGTGACCAAATTCGACGAACCTTTTAGAAAGGCATGTTCGGATTATGGCAACTGAAGGTTATGGAAGTGAATAAGCTAGGTTATGGAAGTGAATTTCGCAATATTTCATAATAGTTTGGTATATGAAAATGAATATACAAAATATAAAATTTTCGGAGATTCGCCGCGTAAATATATAGAGGAAGGGGCCTTCAGCGCCATGGTGCAAAACGAGCGACCACACACCCAGCCAGCGCCTTGGCGCTTGCTTACGTCTTTTGCACCCCTATAAATACCCAACCTTTTTTCGTCTTTCAAATCCATCTCTCAATTTCATGATCTCTCAACATTCTAACCTAATTCTCTCTTGATTTTTGTGCCATACCTCAGAAGTCGTGCTCTTCTTCCTCCTCCCATAAACTATTTTCTAACCAACCTTAATCATATCAAAATCAACCTTAAGCCCTAAACCTACTACTACTACTACTACTACTACTACTACTACTACTACTACTACTACTACTACTACTACTACTACTACTACTTAAGTTCTTCAAGCTTTCAGATTTAAGAAGTTTTTGACGACTGCACGAAATGTACTTTGAATAAGGCCAACATCATCAAAATCATCATTTTGAGTTCTTCAAAAGAGTTAGTTTTGTATGTTTATGTGATTTAAATGTTTTCTTAAATTGGAAATTATGTGTGCATTAATCAAAAACTCGCCTAGCTTTGTATCTATGTCTTTGCACTTACTATTATGACGTAAGTGTTATCTTCATCCATGTTGTTTATATAACCAAGCCGCCAAGCATATTATTTCATGAAAATATGGAATTTTAAGACTTTCAATAATTTCAGTAAATAATTTTAAATAAGACTTTCAATTTTAAATAATTTTAGTAAATAAGCGAATTTACTCCAAATAGTAATAAATAAGAGAATTTATTCCCTTTTTCAATAATTTTGGTAAGTAAGCAAATTTACTCAAAATAGGAAAATATAAGCGAATTTATTACATTTTTTTTCAACAATTTTAGTAAATAAGCGAATTTACTCGAAATAATAATTAATATGCGAATTTCTCTTTTTCAATAATTTTGATAAATAAGCGAATTTACTCAAAATAGTGATAAATTAGCGAATTTATTACATGTTTTCCATAATTTTTGTAAATGAGCAAATTTACCTAAAATGGTAATAAATAAATATTTTTTCAAACAATTTCAGTAAATGAGCGAGTTTACTCAAAATAAAGTTTATTACCTTTCTTTCTAAAATTTTAGTAAAAAGCATATTCAAAATACTAAATAAACAAATTTATCTGCTAAGTGTTAAATGTTTTGATAAATAAACGAATTTATTAAAATCTGTTTCTATAAAGGAAAGTCGATTTCGGTTTCGAGAGCCATTGTTTTCTAAAATTTGATACACCTATTGGTCAATGAAGAGCTCATGGCTCTGGATATAGAAGTCTCTAAAAATGATTCGAGCGTACTTTTATTGTCGTCTTACTCAGATCAAATCAAAGTAGGGGCTAACTGTAGACACCTAATTTAGTCTCCCTGTCCCGCCTAGGACATTGTGATGATTAAAAAAAATAAAACTCATTTCTTTAGAAGATTGGATAATCGAGTATACTTGGGCAGAAAAAATAAGTTTCGGAAATTATAAAAGGCACATTCATATTTAACGGACTTTTTTTTAATTATCCCAACGGTATTTGATTGTTTTAAAATAAATAAATTAATAACAATATTAATAATAATAATAATGATAATAATAAATAAATAAATAAATAAATAAAAATAAATAAAAATAAAAATAAAAAATCTTTCAGAAATGCATCGCTGTTAACTTAGTCACGCTAGCAGCGTTGTAGGGTTTCTCGCGCTACTGGGCCAGCGCGATTCGACGTACCACGCTAGCAGGCCAGCGCAATTAGGGTTCCCACACTGCTATAAAAATCTTCATTTTCTTCATTTCTCAACAACTTTTTTTACTCACGTTCTCCCTTGCACTAAAATAATCCGAAATATTGCTTCTCTATCATCTCAATTTTTATAAATAGTCACTTATTATTATTTTACTATTAATTTTATTTAAAAAGTGGCAACAAACTTTGATAATATTGAAACAATAACTCCACTCTGCCCAAATTAACACTCGACGACTCCAATCTTCATACGAGAAGTGGTACGTTTCCTGAGAGCCCTAAAAATCAAACTTGTGGATTTGTTGATGTTGTTTTCCGAATCATTTACCGCTTTTATGATTTTATTTTTGTTAAAAGGGTTAATTTGAATTAATGTATCACAATAAATCAAGATAATTGTTTAGGACAAATTGTATCATGCTAGGAACCTTGAAATAATCTTAACGACGATTTGACTAAATTAATTAGTTTCATTTGATTTCACCTTGATAATAGTAATTTTGTATTAGGTGGTAATCAGTTACTTGGTTGTTTGTATAACTTCTGTATGATTGAGAGAAAACTATTAATGGCCGCCTACGGGCTAATATGACGCACTCCGCCATATTAGTACCTTCATCCCCGAATCCAATCTTTGGTTTGTAAGATCATAACTTGGAGTCATCCTCATGGGATCGAAAGGGTTATTCATGCAATTTAGATTATCGTCCCATATTCGTGTCCCATTTGTAATCAATCTAAATACACGGTTTATGAGTTTAATTTCTAAAACTCATTGGCGACTCCTTACTAGCATCGTCCGTATTCGTTGATCTTATCTCACTCGAAAAAGGATAATTAAAAATTAAAAAAAAAGAACACTAAAATAGCGTAGCGCGACAGAATTTGTCACGCTAACGTTGCAGCGTCACAAAGTTTGTAGCGCTACACCTACAGCGTGATAAACTTTGTTGCGCTGCACTATCAGCGTGACAAAGTTTGTGACGCTACCACGCTAGCGCGACTGAAATTCCTGCGCTCCTTTTTCTTTTGCAAAATACTTCTAAAAAGTCCATTTCACCTTTCCTTAAGCTAATTTTTTTCGGTTTAACTCGACCTATGGACGGTTTAGGGAAGGTGAACAAAAAAATTTGGTACCCTAAAATCCGGGCCCCCTACACCTTGGCTGCCATTTTGCCTTCGAGTTAGACCTAATGGGGTTCCGTGAGCTCCCGCAAAGAGCACGGTGGCGACGTCTCTGCTTGGGTTTTGATCTTCCAAACTCACTCCCTAAGCTAAGCATAATCACTCTATGCAACAAACTAAAGACATTCAATGTGCGTAAAAAGGGTACGTGGGCCCTCAATGCCCCGGGTCCATAGATACCTTTATTTGCCCATTTGTTTGTGGATGGCAAGCACTAGAGGTGTTGCTTGACTATTATACTTTATTTCATATAGCTCCAATCATCCAATTGGAAAAAGGGGTACCCTTATCACTTATCAAGGCTCGTGGAACACTAAATTGGAAAAAATGCTAGTCTTGATAAATCCACAACCACTTTAGAATCGTCAGTCTAGGTGGCTTTAGTCTCCACCCTTTCGAAACATAATCAACAGCTCTATGATATATAGTAAACCAAATGAACTAAAAATGGTCCCATAAAGGTTATGCCCCAAACATTGAAAATCTCACAAAACATTATCGCATTTTGAGGAAATCATCCCTTCGGGAGACATATAGACTTTTTGACAACTATGACAAGACTTAGTGAAATGATAAGCATTACAATTAAAACTACACCAATAAAAAAAAGAATCCAATACCTTCATTTTAGTTCGTTTCTCTACAATATGCCTACCACAAGTATATATATGGAAAAATGTGAGAATTGGTACAACTAGACCATCTGGGATCGGACATACCTTCTTACCAACAATTCCACATAATGCTTCCAAAGATAAGGTTCATCCTATACATAATGCTCTGCCTCACTTTTTAACTTGTCCTTATGAGCTTTTGTAAAATGAGAAGGAAATTTCTTAGAAACAAGATAATTCACAATATCATCATAGCATGGAGTCATTGAGTATGAATAAATTATTTCGGAAATTCCTCTCAAATCGATTCCCTCCAAGGTTGTTTCTCCTTTGACTAAAAATCACAAGGTATCACTAATATTCTCAAATGGTCACCTACCAATATTTTGGTACCCTTCTTGTCTCTTACCTCCAAAACAAACTTACTCAACAGAAGGATCCATCTTATCAACCACGACTTTGCTTCTTTGTTGATCATTAAATGCCTTAAAGCAGCATGATCAGTGTAGACTATCACTTTCATCCCTTGTAAATATAATCGAAAATTTTCTAATGAAAATACTATAGCCAAAATCTCCATTTTGGTGGTGTGGTACGTTCACTATGTCTCATTAAGAGTCATGGAGGCATAGTATATAGCATGTGGTGCTCACCCCACCCGTTGTCCTAAGACCGCTCCGAAGGTATAATCACTCGCATCACACATGATCTCAAAAGGTGAAGACCAATTCAGTGATTGAATTATTTAAGCCGTTAAAAGTCTCCAAACTTTCGAGTATGACTCATTGAAAAAAAATCCACATGCTTACATAAAATTCCTTGATAAACCTACGATAAAAACTTGCATGACTAAGAAAAGAACGTATATCTTTGACATTAGTAGGAAAATGTATGGTTGAATCGTATCTATCATAGCTTTATCCACTTCAAGCCCATGTTCAGAAATAATATGACCTAACACAATGCCTTATTGTACCATGAAATGACATTTCTAAAAACATAACACAAGACTTAAATCCATACATCTATTAAGCACATTAACCAAGAAGAATTATCAAATTAATCTCCATACACAGTAAAGCCATCCATAAAGACCTCACCAACCTCCCAACATATTCAGAAAATATACTTGTTATACACCTCTGAAAAGTAGAAAGTGCATTACAAAGACTGAAAGGCATGGGTCTATATGCATTCGTGCTAAATGGCCATGTAAAAGTAAACTAATCTTGATCCTCTTGGGCTATGCCCACCTGAAAGTACCCCGAATAGCCATCCAAGAAAAATGACTAGCAAATCTCTCAAGTATTTAATTAAAAATGGTAACTGAAAATGATGTTTTCTTGTTACCGCTTTTAATCAACGATAATCAATGCATATTCGCCACCAATTTTTTATATGAGTAGAAATTATCCGCCATCTTTATTTATCACAACAGTAACACTCGGTTCCTTAGGTACAACTTGAGTCGAACTAACCCACTTATTGTCAGAAATAGGAAATATCATTGCTGCCTGGAATAGTTTGAAAATATTAGCTTTTACTGCCTCCATTATAGGTGGGTTTAATCGACGTTGTTGTTGTCTAGCAGCTTTGCATCATCCTCCAACGAAATCCTATTCATATACGTTGTTGGACTTATGCCTTTGATCTCAACAAATAGTCCAACCAATAGAGTCCTTATGCTCCTTAAAACTGCCATTAGCCTTCCTTCTTGATCCTTTGTGAGCTTACTAGAAACAATCACCAGTAGTGTGTCTCCTTCACCATGGAACACATACTTTAAATCATCGGAAAGTTCTTTCAATTCCATCTTAGGTTCTTGAAAGAAAATATGTTACAAGATTTTCTGTAACACCCTGGAATTTCCTAACTTCTTACTTCGTATTTTTCCGGAAAACATATTATAATTATTAAGGATTATATTTATTAAAGCATCTAAATATGGAAAAACTAAATTATCACTGCCACCGTGATAACGGCTAAGGCATTTATTAAAGTACTACAGTGGAAGTCTTAAAACCAAAAACCAATTTAAACTAAACTTCAAAACAATGTCAAAATAAAAATCAGCTTTAAACTTTGTTTTACTTCAGAACCATATTAATGGCCCTTAAAAACCAAAACTAAAAGTCTTTAGAAATAAATCAACATCCAAAATAACTGTTAGTCATCCATAAGCAATAGAATAAAGTAAAGCTACAAAACACAGCAAGCGCTCTCACTCCAGCCCATCATGAAATGACTTATGCCCACTTTTACCTACAGCTTTTCTTTTACTAGATAACTACTCACCACAAGTGGGTCATTGTAGGGCCAAGTCCAAGACAAAGCCATGCACACAAAACAAACAGTCAGCAAAGCTTAGTACATAACTACTAAAGACTATGCAACAAACAATAAGAAATAAAACATGCACTCAACTTACCTTTGACAATCTTTTTCCTGTATATGGACTCAAATAAATTAATTATTATATTTTAAACTATGGATCCTGAATCAAACGGGTTTCCTCCTTAAGAATCATCTCCCTATTGGGCACCAACTTGGGAGCAACTCTAAGAAGGTATTACTATGTCACATAAAGTGACGGATATAAAAGAGTACAACATCTTGTACTCCAATTTGAAGTCATAGATCACTGTTCCATATGACTCCCCCCATTGTTCATACTGAAGATATAAACGTTCCAAGAGTTTTGATGCAAGTCCTCTTACCCTTTACGTGATTAACCGGTTAGAAATGTAATCACTCACATAAAACATCACATAAAGACATGCATCAAATCAAGCAAGCCATATTAATTATCTTAAATTTAAGGTGATTCAAAATTAATCTTACGTGTCCTTTAATTAAACTGAACTTCCTTTACCACACATTAACTGCGAGTGGCTAATTACTTACTTTCTCCTTGACCACACATTAAACTGTGAGTGGCAACATATCTAAAATAATTGCTCATAACTTCTTTTATTCATGTGAATAAAAATTCACAACGACCTTTCTTGTTGATTAAGTAACTAACCAACTTAAAAGTAACTTCCTTTTTTGTTTCATAAACTATTGCCCAAATTAATCTGATCACAACATTTCAATTCAACTTATAAAAATTATAATGCTATTTAACATGGAATGTCAACATACTATAAAAAAACATGCTTTTAATAAACTTTTCATGCACATAAATTCATGATTCAAAACAAGTATACAATATTTCATATAATCAAGGATTGTCCAAGCATGAATTCCAGTTCATGTGTTTGACTTTAGTACTCACGTACCTTGTAAAGTAATGGTGCTCCGCCACAACTTCTAGAAGTGGACTACTTCAAATCTCCTACAAAAGGAAAAATCGAAACTAAATTAAAACCTTGTTGACTATGTTCTACAATAACTACAAACTAACTTCTATATTGGAAGCTTGTCCATAATCTTCCTATATGGTCTCTATTCAATTCCATACTTCACTTTAATTTTCTATTGTATGATTACTTGGTTTTCAGGACTTATTTATGCTTTATAAAACCTTAGCATAATTTTTATGCCACTTTACAAAGTGGACATCAATATAAAATTACCAAAACTCCTTGAAAAACTTCAAAAACAACATAAATCAGTCATACAATGTATTACTTAGTTTATATGATGAATTTATGCTAATTACCACTTTAAAAGCCTAATTATTTACTTTATAAATTCTGGACAGCATGTTAAACATGCTTAAAATCACTTTTAAACTTCATAAAAAATACTAAAAATTATATGTAACATAATAGATTTATATATATGATCATACTAGCATAATATGAGCACTTAAGACTTACTTTAACCTGTTTTTATAAAGATTTCAGATTTACTTATTAACTTTAAAGTCATGAAAAACTCATAAAACATCATAATTTCATGGCAAAACTCTTCTACAATCAATCTAAACTCCATAAAATCATCATAAATTCATGCAACAATAATTCATGATTATAATATTGATGTTTAAGTCATGAAAAATCGTATAAATCATAACTTTCAAAATTTGTAAACCCTAATCTAAATTTTCATGAACAACAAATTAAGTCATGCCTTAAAACAAATCATAACTTTATTAAAACATGATTAAAACTTATAAAAGCATAATTAAACATAGATATGAACATGAATTTGCAAGATTGAATTAAAAAAGAAAGAAGGAGAATTTTTTTTTTCTATAAAGGTCCGAAAAAATACCAAAATAGGGGAGGAGTGTGAGGCGGCCGACGGTGGCTAGGGCGATTCCGGTGGGGTCAGGTGAGGCACGGATCCCAAGAACAAAAATACTCATTTTTTTCCTTTTCTTTTCCGAAAACCGAAATTGTAGTTTTTTTTTTTCGGAAAACACCTTCTCTTTTTTTTCTCTCTTTTCTCTCTAAATTTTTGGAATCCTATTGACAACTTATGAGCATGAAAATTTGGGTTTTAAAGGGTATTCATAGCCCCAAAGTAGATTTGGAAAACCACATACTTATCCTAACAAGTGGAAATTACCTTTAGTTCCTTGCCTCAAAATAAATTAGGAAACCTTTGAAAATTCTATTTTTAGAAGCCTTTTAAAATATATATTTTAAATAAACATAAAATATTATTTATGTACACAGATAAATATATTTAATTATAACTTATTTATTTTATTATTATTAATTCCTTTTCATTTAATATTGCTATTGAACATAATTTTTCAATAAAAATATTAAAATTATACGAATAAAATACAAAAGTACTTTCCTAAAATACGTGAAAATGTGGGGTATTACATTTTCTCTAAGGATGGTTAGTTGAATAGATACTTCATAAGATTCCACTAGCGGCAATAGAAAGTGTGCTTTTAAACCATGAATGATCTCTTGCAAGTTAGCACTCAAAGCATATTCAACCAAATAAGCTCCCAAGACATTATTAATAACAACTAGAAGTTCATCTTTTTCGATCAATTTCTAAAGTATCTTGTGACATAACATCAATCATGTTAATGTAATAAAAAGTGTAATCATCAAAAAGAATTTTGGAGTGATAGATTATATTCATGTAGTAAGAAATAACATTTATAGAAGCTCCTCAGTCTAACATGACTTTATGAAATGTAATGTCGTTGATAACATAAGAAATAGTGAACGTACCCGGGTCACTACATTTTGGAGGTGATTTCTTTTTGATATAACCGAAAAATGTTCACTAACCTTCACTTTTTTCAGTCCCTTTGCTTTATTCTTTCTTCTAGATGTACATAATTCGTTAAGAAAGTTAGAATATTTAGGAATTCATTTCAAAGCACTTAAAGTAGAGATATTTACGTCACATTTACGGAAAGTCTCGTAAATATCCTTGTCTTCTTTCTTTCTGCGAGTTTCCCTTGCTGTTGGTAGAGATGGTGGACCGGGTAAAGGAGAAGGTGATCTCTTGGCTTTCACTTACTCTTCATTTACAGTTATTGGTGTCAAAGGTTCTATTCCTTGACTTGGCCCTTGCACAACCACCTCATCCTCAAGCTTCCTATCTCAAATTAAGGTATTTGGATTGCCTATTAACTCCATTCAGCTTCTTAAAGTCATAGCACTCGCATTGGGTCGAGGATTAATCTCCATTTGAGATGGTTGCTTTCCCGACTCACAGTCAAATTTCCAATCTTGTCACCGCCCCTGAAACTTGGCCCATTTGTCTCTCTAGACTCTTGAAGCTCGACGTTGTCTCTTCTTGAAATTGTGACATGTTGTTTTGCATACAAGTCACATTCTTTGTTAGTTGGTTACGATTATCCTCATTTGATGATATAGAGTTCAAACTTTTCCCTTATTTTGGACCTTTGGGCCTTTGATACATTTGTTGTCCTTGTGGTGGTCGATTGTACTATTTTTGTTGATTACCTTGTTGATATTGTTGTTGTTGATTTCCTTGTTGATTCCCATACCTAAAATACATCCTTTTACCACCTTGTTGGAAACCAACTGCTCTTGCTTCCTCACCTTGCTCATCATTTACTTATGAACCAAACTCCGTAGGATGGTCAGCTAAACATATATCACAAGCCTTAAATTAATGAACATTATTGTTTTTTTTCTTCTTCTTCACCATAAATTTACGCATACAGGTCATGACAGCTTCTAATTGCCCCTCAATCTTCCCTGAACTGTTGTTTGCATTTGGAAAATTAGAACCCTGAGGAGTAATACACTTGCTAAATTACCTAGAACCTTCCACTAGTTCCTCAATGAGCTCTCTAGCGGCTTGTGGAGTTTTGTTGATGAGAGAACCTCCACTCGCTGCATTCATCATCCGAACTTCATCATACAAAAGACCATTAAAGAAATACAAGATAAGATCCTCCTGGAGTAACCATGGTAATGACATGTTGCACAAGGTTTCTTGTACCTCTACTAATAATCGTAAAAGGGCTCATTTTGTCTTTGCTCGATGTTACTAATTTCCTTCTTCAAAGTTGAAAACTTTAAAGCTGAAGAACTTCTCAAGAAAACGTCTCTTTAACTCGGCCTAACTTGCAATAAAAACCAGAAAAAGATAATACGACCAATCACTTGCTGCATCTTTCAATGAAAACTAAAAAACTCTTGACTTGATTTTCTCCCCTGTAACCCCATTCGATTTTATAATTACACACACTAGATGGAACCCTATAAGATACCTATTTTGATCCTCACCACCCAATCCAAAAAAAATATGGCAATAAGTGAATCAAGACGGACTTTAGCTCAAAGTTAGTGCCTTCTGCTAAAGCTAGAAATACTATACATTAATGATTATTCATTGTGCTTAGAGCAGTGAGCTCCATCAAAGTATGAGTATTAGGAGGAGTAGGAGGTATGACCTCTTTCACTTTATCACTAGAAACTAAAACCTCTCCTTCAACCTCAATAGAAAACGGTAATTCTTTTAAACTTGCTCTTAACTCTCATCGCGACCTATAAATAGTCAATTCCACCTCTGGATCAATGTGCAAAGATTCTTTGCTAGTAGCACAGGTTACAACCATACATAAAACAAAAAAATTTTAATAATAACCAAAACAATATATATATATATATACACAAACAACATAAATCAGTTACGCCATTGGCCCAGCAACGGCGCTAAAATTTTTTCAGGCTAAATTTGTCATGTAATTAACCTGACCAAATACAAATTTCTCTTAGTTTCTTATAAATGAATATAGCAGTAAGAAAGGATTGCATCCAAATATAATTAATATCCAAAATTGCTATTAATCACGTAGATTTCTCTAAACGAGCAATGATAGAATCAAAGGAGGTTTTGTGATTTGTTTTATGATTATCGAACATAAAAGTAGTGTATGTTAATAAATTCATATATAAGGATTATAATGGGTACGAATGATATCCACTCTTAATTAGTTTATCAACCGAAATACTAAATACGTCTCTACTCAAGTATTGATTATAAATGTCAAGGATCGAATCCTTTGTTCTCCTACTTGGCTAAGTAAAATGATTATCACGTTACAAAGTCCTAAATATTAATTAACCTTTCCAATCAGCATTAAGGTTAAACTAATAATAGCATTAAAATTTGAGAACCAATAACATTTCCCAAAACTTAAATGAGCACTAAGCTATGGACAACTTGTCAATTTTATTAAGTTCACACACTAAGAATCTGCAAAGTATTGAATCTATTTGCAACTACTTGTTAAGGAACATAACAATCCGATTATAATTCAAAACCTAACTATTGAACAACAACTGACATTAACTAGTAGTACTCCTAACAAACACAAGTCATGTTCATGAAATTCCAGCATAAAGACACAATAATCAATAGCAAGAGTATATAAGAGCTTGATGATTTCTTACAATAAACCTCTAAGAGCTTCACCTAACGCCCCTAAGAGAGTGTAAACTACAACTTCTATAACCATGGATGTTTCCATACCAAAATAACCAAAAAAAACTAAGAAGACGAAACGAAATTGAAATTATATCTTAAAGTAATTCAGAGTGTTTGATAATAATTTGATGCGAGATGATGTTAAATCATGAAATATGTTTCTATTTATACTAAGGAAGCAAAAAAGCCCAACAAAATATCAAAATAATGAGCAAGTGGCTTAAAAACTACAGTGCTGACACAAAACAAGGCGGCTCACGAGGTGCAAGAACTCCCTGGATCTTGCGCTAAAAAATAGGTGAATAGGCTTATGCTCTCGGCCTGCAAGGATTCTTACAACATGTGAACTCTACATCAAAATACACACTAAAACATTTGTATCTCCCCCGTTTCACATTAAAATCAAGCATGTGACCAATCGTTGGAAAGCTCTTGAAGAGATATATCACCTCCAACTTGAATAATACCAAGATTATGTGTATATTGAAAGACATGCCCATTTTAAGATGGACTAATTCACTCCCAAATGTAATTCGACCATTCTTGCACACCAAGCCTCAATCACTATGCTTATCGCAAGACCAACGATTCCATAAAATCTCCCAAAAATAGGTTTATTTTTCATTATACCACTTGTTGTTGCCTAAGCAATAAGGTAGGCTATGAAGTAGGAGGGCAGCGCTGATTTTGACTGGCTCGAGATCTTCTTGGTTCCGACTGACGAGTCCTTCTACACCTGCACAAAGGGAGTATAATCCTTGTAGAATTACTTCCCCCTCCGATGCTTAGGTAAGATATTTGTAAGAGGATTAAGAAAATAATTAAATAATTTAATTAACTTAAACATAAGCTAAAGAGAGAAATGAAGGTTTCTACAGTGAGAAATTCTTTTGATTGTAGTAAGGCGTATCTTTTTAAACTATGTGAATGTGTGATTTTGCACCCTTTAAGGCCTATTTATATGCAATAGGTTTTGAAGCCAACCTCTCATTCAGTGACATTTTTAATTCAATGATTGGTTGCCTTTGAGTTTGAGGCTCATGGGCTTTCACTTTTTGGGCCTTTTAAGACATTCGTGAGGAACTACTGATGCTCCCTTATTAGGGTTCTATTGGACACCTGTTCCAATAATAGAATGACATTTGTCATCCTATGAGGCAAGCTAATAGCTTGTCTTCCTATTAACACGTGGACTAATATAAGAATGACACCCATTTACTATCAATTTGAGACACTTAGTTTATTGAGATCTTGATACGTGGACAAGTTACTTTATGATATGTGGCAACCCGTAGCTGTGCCACATTTCTACTCATTGATCCATCATAGTCCTAATGATGCAAGGGTTAAGTTTTACATATTTTTCACCTTAGGCCATGAAATCAGTCAAAAGCTTAAAAGCATAATAAATGATAAGAAAACAACTTAACTCCTCATCAAAAGGCCACCAAAACATGTATAAGATTACAAATATTATGAGTACGTAACTATGCTGTGGAACCTTGGAAAGGGAGAGAAATAAATAGAGAAACAGAGGTACCTGTTACAACTGAGTGATCTAAGTCAAGACGAGAAGTCGATAAAGCATGAAGGAATATGGCACGACTAATAGCTTGCATAGCGTTAAAAGCCTTGTTGTCAAACACAATATCGTTGTGTTCCTTCTAAATCGACCATATAGAGAAAATTAGGGATGGCAGTTTGGAGACGTAATTTTGGCGGCAATATGTGAGCATATGGCCAAATGTAGGAAAAGTCACATTTTGGTGGAGGAAGGTCAACATTCTAGGATGTGACCATAAGAGGAGTATTTAGGGGCAATGGGGTATTAAGTGATCAAAAGTCCTGGGTTTGGAATCGCAAAGAGGACAATGAGTGGGAATAACACTAATACAAACCACCAATAAAGAACAAAGGTATGCCCTTTGAAAGGGCTTGCCAAAGGAAAAGTTGGAGTTTATGAGGAATGGGTGAATTCCATAGCCAATGGAAGGACCAAGGAAAAGAGGGATGTGTCAATAGGTCACGAGCGAGCCATGCTAATATCTTGATTGAAAAATCACCCTTACTTGTAAGGCCCAAATTGGTTCATCAGTACCCGGGGAAAGCGGAGAAGATAAGCCAGTAATATGGGACAAAATATATGACGGAACTAAAGAATGTAACCAGAGATATATTATTGGGAAGTAATACATTAGCCACCATCATTCTTAAATCTACTTGATACTCGGTTAAATTTAATTTTGACAAGAAACATTCTTGAAAAAACCCAATTATCTTCCTAGAAAGCAATTGAACGATCAACTCCTATTTTTCAACGAATACCTTTTTTTATAAGTGGACGTTGAGGGAGTATTTGTCTCCAAATGAACGAGTCTGTTTGGCGGGGAGTACAATCAAATAATGAAACATTTTCTAACAAAATTTGACTTCAATGAGGCGGACACAATAGTTATAAGGTTTAAAAATAACATGCTAGCTTAATTTGGTCAATAAGGCATTATTCGTAGGAACAATATGTTTCAAACTAAGGCCCCCAACTATAACACCCTGGAATTTCCTAACTTTTTCCTTGGTATTTTAGAAAATATAATATAAATATGATAGATATAATAATAATAATAATAATAATAATAATAATAATAATAATAATAATAATAATAATAATAATAATAATAATAATAATAATAATAATAATAATAATACTTCCTATTTTTACTAGGAAAAACCACAATATTACCGCCACCATGATAAAGGCTAAGGCTTTTATCAAAGCACTACAGCGGAAGTCTTTTTAAAAAAAGAAAAAAAAACAAAATAAAATAAAACACCAAAAGAACTTTCAAACCAAATTCAAATAAACTTTATTACAACTCGGAACCGCATTAATGGCCCTTCAAAATCAAGTAAACTTTTAAACTTCGAAAATCTAAAAGTCAACAAAAAATGTAAATAACATGTTCACACAAGCAACGAAAACAACAAGCAAGCACTCATCACTCAATCCCAGTATGATTGACTATGCCCACTTGTACCTATAGCTTTCCCTTTCTTCTAGACAACTACTCGTCATCGAAATGGGTCGTCGTAGGGCCTAGTCATAGGCAAAGCCATGCACACAAAACACACACAATCAGCAAAGCTGAGTACATAAATACCAGAGACTATGCAAAACAAGATGAACAATAAGAGAAAGAATAAGCAACACATACTTCTTACCATTGTCACTACTACATACCTGTACATAGACTCATCACATCAAAATTATTTATTAAATTAATTTTTTTGGATTTCGCATCGAGCGGGTTTCCTTTTGTCAATAATCGCCCTGATGGGCACCAACTTGTGAGCAGCTCCAAGAAGGTATTACCTATTTCACATAAAGTGACGGAATTCCAACGCATTTAGAAATATAAAAGAGTATAACTTCTTGTACCCCAATTAGAAGTTATAGTAATCATACCCATAACTCCTCCCATTGTTCATACTCAAGTTATATACGTTTCAAGAGTTTTGGTGGAATAATCCTTTTTCACTTTAAGTAATTAACAGGTTTAACAAATGTCATGAGCCACTTAAAATCACAAAAGAACATACATGATAACAAGCAACACACCATATTAATTATCTTGTTTATAATGTGATTCTAAGATTGATTTTCTGTGTCCTTTACCATACATTAATTGTGAGTGGCTAACTATTTGCTCATTTCCTTCTATAAAACATGTGAATAAATATTTACTAACCACCTTTCTTGTTGATCAAGTAATTAATCAACTAAACTAGTTATCCTTTCTTTATTGACTATTTGTCAAAACTTTCAAATTAATTAACATTCTAACTTCAATGATATAATAATAATACTATAAAAATGGAATGTCTAACATAATGAACAATGCATAATTTTAATACAATCATGTCCACATAACTTCTCATGCAAGTCATCTCAAGTCAACAAAGCATTTACTTCTATTTCTATAAAATCTATCATAGAAATCTAACAAATCTAGCATGAACCATATTTACATGATTGCCTTCAGTACCTTGTGCTATAACGGTGAGCCGCCACTACTTCTGAAAATCGCTTAACTCGAAATCTCTTAAATAGGAGAAACCGAAACTAATTAAAAACCATGTTGACTAACTTCTACAACAACACTAAACCAACTTTTTACATTAGAAACTTGTCCAAAACCATCCCTATATGCTCTCTATGCAACTCCATACTTTATTTTAGTAGTCCTTTTGCAAAACACTTGATTTTCAATAACTTTCTAAAAAGGGAAGCTTTGTAAAATTGCTTGAAAATTCTGTAAAACCTTTCTATATATCATAATTTGACCTTAAAACAATAGATGTCCTAAGATCATACGAAGTTTGTTTTCAAAACAGTTATAACTTAATATTTCATGTATTACTATTTTTATTATGTACAAACACATGTTAATAAAAATTAATAAGTCTATATTTTAATTCAAAACTCATCAAAATCCGTTTGGCGGGTTTTTTCTTCCATTTCAGCTTTAACATTGGCGCTCGTTTGCAAAATATACATTTTGTACCTGTTCAATTTTAATTAATGAACTACCGTTTATTGTTTTTTCCAAATCAACAATATACACTCTAATAAAATGATTTTTATTTTCAAAAAATATCCTTTTATTGATAACTATAAAGTTCATACATCAAAGAATACATAAATAGTTCATCAAAATCAACTATAAAAAATTTCAGTAACAAAAATTTTCTAGAGAAAGTTCTAACTCTTATAATAAACTTCTGCATTGTACACATAACTCGAGCTATGTCAATCATGAAGCAAGAAATATATGTTGTGCCAATTAGGTCCTCACTTCATCAATCTGCTGTTGATCATAACTTAAAACATTGCAATAAAAAAAGTACTGTAATAAAAATGTATTAATTGGTTTATGACCAAAGACGTGTCAAATTAAAAGTAGGTAACTATAAAAATATCATGTATTTGCAAATGAAAATAAGAGCAAGTACATACCTTGATTACGATTCAACTTCAACACTCCCAAGAACAACAAGATGGTTGCGATTTTTATTAGCGCTTAATTAAGAATGAGTGAAGCTCGTGATTGAATCAAAGAATGGCTGTTGTAATCTTGGGGTTGAAGGAATTTTGGGGGAAAAGAAGGTATAGGATTATATTTGTGAGTTGATTCCATTGTATAATCCTATTGATAGTCGGCTAAAGGTACGTTTGGGCAGTTATTCGACATTTTTCTTAATAGCACTCAATTAATAGTGCTCTCTTATGTGTTATTGTTTTGTGGTTTTTAATACCAATTAATTAACAACACATTAGTTAACTGCTATGGTTATGTTATTTTCAAATTTACCTAACCTAAATTATAGCACTTCATTAAAACCACTTACTTAAAGTAGGGGTGTGCAAGAAAATCCGGCCCGAAACTCGCACTAACCGATGTAAAAATTCGGGTAATTTGAAGTGAAAATTGCAGTTTTGCGGGTCGGGTACCCGACTTGGTTTTTCCTAGTACTTGTGGGTCGGGTACGGGTAGTAAACTAGGCAAAGCGGGTACCGGGTACCCAAACTTGAAAAAATATATATATATAATAAATCAGTTTTTTTATGGCTATATTTTAATTTTTAATCGTCTAACTTATTTTATTTACCCAAACTCCAAAAACTCAAAAAAATTCCTATCTCTCTCTACCTCTCTTAGACTCTAGGGTTTCCCTTTCTTTTCTAATTTTTCTCCTCTAAATTGTTATCTTTTGTTTTTTTTTTTTTTATTCTGCTTTTTTTTCTTCTGTTTTTAAAATTTTTTTTTCCGTTTTTTTTTTCTGTTTTGTTTTTTCTGATTCTGTTTTTTCCTGTTTTTAATTTTTTTTGTTCTGTTTTATTTTTCTGTTTATTTTCTATTTTTGTTTTTTTTTGTGTTTCCGTTTCTTTTTCCTGTATTTTTTTCTGTTCCTGTATTTTTTTTTTTGCTTTTCTAGTTTTTTTTCTGTTTTTAATTTTAAATTTTTCCTGTTTTCAGTTTTTTATTTTGTGTTTCTGATTTATTTTCTATTTCTTTTTTCTCCGGTTTTTAATTTTTTTTGTTCTGTATTTTTGCCTTGAAGACTTGAAAACTTGTAATGACTTTATTAATATTATTTTTGCTTCGAAGACATTAGACTTGTAAGTTGTAATGGCTTGTATTATCGATTCATTGTATATTCATATCTAGATTAAAGATATGATTGTCTTGGTTACTTACTTGAATGACAAAGTGATGAACAAGTGTATGAAGTCAGTTTAAAATGTTTACTTGTTTAGTTGTTTACAACTTTAGTGAAAAATAAAAAATACAAGGACAAAATAGACAATAGAACTACGGGTACCCGAATTTTTTGGGTAAGGCACGGGTGCTAGAAATCACTACCCGCACTGCCGGGTACCCGTAAGTGCGGGTACCCGAATTTGCACACCCCTAACTTAAAGTGCTATCTTATTAGTAAAGTAGTAATTTAGAGTACCTAAATAACAACAGCGATAAAAGAATCGCTTTTAATGATAAAAAATGATAGCACTTTTAAAAAAATTATTATAATTTAGGTGCCTTTAATTGAAACTTTTGGCATAGTGTCCTTTTTAAAACTTTATATTTAATGCATAAAACACTTTTAGAACCTTATACTATCATCAGACTTATAATCTATGCATTAAAATTAATTTTTCATACTTACAAACATGATCATATTATTTTTACTCCTAATATTTATACTTTTAAAATTTTGACAGCAATATTAAATTACTTTAAAACCTTTAAAAATCATTCTAAACTTTATAAAATCATCATAAACTAATACTATAACAACTTATGATCATAAGATGAAAGTTTAGATTATTAAAAATCATAAATATTAGTAATTACATGAATTTTTAATAAACCCTAGTTCATAATTTTCATGAACAACTTATAATTATCAAGTTCAAATCTTAAATACATAATCATAACTTTAAAACATGATTAGAACTATAGAATATGATTAAACATAATTTTAAACATGATTTATAGAAGATTTTAACAAGAATTGAAGAATAATTTTTTTTTACAAAGGATTCGAAAATACCAAAAGAAGGGGAGGAGGGGTGGCTGACGAGCAAGGCTGCCGACGGCGAGCAGGTGATGATGGTGGTGGTACCGGCAAGTGAGGGTGGCCGACGAAGTGAGGCTTAGCTTTTTTATTAAACTTGTTTTTTTTTTTTTTTTTTTTTGAAATCCTAATGACAAATCCTAATATTAATTCTGAAAGTTCTAGTTTAAATGGGGTATATATAGACCCATATTAGGTTTTGGTGAAATTACAAAAATACCCCTGACGCTTGAAATTACTTTTGTGCCCTCGTTTTAAAACAATTAAGGAAACTTTGAAATTTCTAACTTTAGAAACTTCTTTAAATATTTTATAAAATTTAAAGTAACATAAAAATAACTTATAAACTTTATAGAACATAAAAGTAATTATTTTAAGTCACAATTAATTAAATGTTCTTTCTTTAATCTATTTATTTAACTAAATTTTTCATTAAAATACTAAAATTACTCAAATAAAATATGAAATTAAATTCTTAAAATACATGAAAATATGGGGTATTACACCAACAGATTATGGAAGACAAACTTTATGGAACAAAGTCAGAGGAAGGCTATTATTTGTTCACTCTGTTTCTAGAAAAATTAGCGATGGATTGTATCTAACTATTTACATGTGGATTGTTGTATCTTGAAAGCTGACATTTGGTAGGAAGCCATGGATTAAAGATGATACAAAATTAATAGACAAGGACGAACTTTTGAAACAAAAATATTTTCCCATTGCTTCAGTTTAGAATCAGTAGCAGCCATTAGGTTATTGAAATGTTGGGTTGAACGTCGGGACCCTCCAAAATATGCTATGAGATATTTTCCTAAAGATCTTTTAGGGAGCATACCAAATTTTGCTGCAATTGGATACTTCCTTAAATTAAAAATGTTTCTTTAAGAAGAAAATATAATACTTATAAAACAGATAAGTTGGCCACTATCCATAAGAGATTGCAAATAACGTGCCGTGGAAAGATTTGCTTTTGCAAATAAGAGGCTATCGTCAACAAATAAGAGACAAGGAATGTTGGAAGAGCGTGGTGCTAGTTTGATCCAAATAACAGACTTGTTGGAATGACCATGTTGGGTAAGGAGTCGAATAAAAACTTCCATGCATAGGAGCAATAAAGAAGCCAATAAGTGTTCGCCTTTGTGAAGACCTCTAAAGAGGGCTTAAAAAAAGAGAGCTAGTGTCGTTTATAACTAAAGAATAAGAGGCGGTAGTAACGCAAGTTTTGATCCAATTAATAATAATAAGAGAAAATCCAAATTGCTTTATACATTCTCAAAGAAAATCCCATTCCAAACGATCATAAGCTTTTTCCCTGTCTAATATTAATGCAAACTAACCTACTTTACTTTTTGATTTCTGAAAAACATTTAGTACTTCTTAGACCATAAGAAGGCTATCTTAAACACAGTGATCGGGAAGGAAGGCTCCCTGAAAAGGGGGTAATAATGTTGTTTAAGACAAGGCTCATTTGTTTAATGAGTATCTTAGAGATTGCCTTGTACAAGGCATTAGCTAGATTGATTTTGCGAAAATGCTCCAGAGCTTTAAGTTTGTCGATTTCGGGGATTAAAGGGATGAGAGTATGAATCATGCATTTGGGTGGAAAAGACCCATGAAAATTTTTAAAATTATAAATAGTCAAAATGATATCATCCTAGATGATAGACCAATAAGTTTGAAAAAACTTACTACTAAAACCATCAAATCCTAGGACTTTATTAGGGTTCATTGAAGAAAAAAAAAAAACATCTTGGATTTCAATAAACTTCATAGGAGAAGTAAAGTCGAATAAATATTTTGATGTGATTAATGATAGAAAAATCATCAACCACAATGATAGAAAACTGGTTCGGTTTTTCCCTAAAGCCAAGCACCAAGAAAAACGATCTAGGTCGAATAAGTTTGTGATTTGATCAAAGCTATGCACCCTCAATTATTAAAATTATCCTCACAAGAGTCTAAAGGCTAAGCACCAACTCTCAATGTGTTCGAAATTTCCTCACACTCGAAAACTTCACACACCTTCCACTAGTACAAAAAATACAATTTGCTGCGCCTTATTTGCTGCGGTTTTTTGGGATTTTATAAAAACCGCAGNGGTTTTGTGTTTGTTTTGTAGAAAACAAATAAAACTTTAAACAATAATATTTATTTAATTCTCTAATCTGAATTTTTACACACTAATGTTGAGATTATTTATAGGCATAATCATCAACAAAATCCTAACTAAACTAAGCTAAGATACACGCACCAAATAAGCTAAAAATCGTCTCCTAAAAGGTGATTGAACAATGACTCACAAGATAAGATGCCACATCATCACTTCATGTCATTCTCATCTTGCTCACAAACTCTAACAAACTATATCTAAACAAAAAGTACCCTAAAAAACTTTCTAATACCTTGATAACCAAGATAATCAAAAAATTACAACCAGAATTACAGAAATACATGGTTTACAAAAATCATCACAAAATCGTCAAAATTGACGCCACATGAGATCGTCCAATTTGGCGCAATTTTTGTGTTTTTCTTCAAATCTTCAAGAAACCTTTCAATATTAAAAATTTTAATCAACAAATCTTCAAGAAGTCATTTTCCGTGTATATAACGCCGTAAATGAAGATTAAGACACTTCAAGAAATGAAAGCCTCAATGCCTAAAATGTGAAAAACCTATCAAGTGAAGTGGGAAAAACTTATAGGCAAAACCATCTTGTTCCCCTAATTCCGCCATTCTTTCCTTTGCTTCAACGATCAAGTATATTCGTGTGTCACCATACACAACCATCATGATGTCTTTGAAGATCCCAAAAGTCTTGAATCTCCTTAAGCCATTATTTCCCCCAACTTGCATCATTCTTAGAAGCCATTATCAAACCTTCGAAGTTATCACTTTATTTCATATCATCCTCCTCTTCTTCAAAAGAGTTTGTCCCCAAACCTCGAAGTCGATCAGCAGGAACATAAGGAGACAAATCACCAATGTTGAACGTAGCATGCACACCATATTCTCCTGGCAATTTGAGTTTATATGCATTGTCCCCTATCTTGCTCATGATTTTGAATGGTCCATCACACCTATGCATTAGCTTTTTCTTTAATTAGGAAATATTTCCTTCCGTAGATGTAATCATACTAAATCACCTTCTTTGTATGTATGTTTAACTTTGTTCTTGTTAGCTCTTGTCTTTTAGATATCATTCACATGATCAATTCTTGCTCTAACATGTGCATGTAACTTCTGCATGTATTCGATTTTAGCTAAAGCATCTTTATGGACGAGCTCACCTTTGGGAATAGCCATGAAATCAATGGGTAGCTTGGGATTGACTCCATAAACAGCTTCAAAAGGTGAATTGTTAGTTGCATATATAGGTGAACGATTATAAGCAAACTCTGCATGAGCTAACTTCAAGTCCCAAATCTTTTGTGTCTAGCTTACTCATCCACAAAGTAGGACGCCTAACGTTCTGTTTGTGACCTCAGTTAGACCATCTGTTTGTGGATGATAAGAAGTACCAAAAAGTAGCTTCGTTCCTATTAAACGCCAAAAGGATTTCTAGAAATAACTCATGAATTTCGTGTCTCTGTCACTTACAATTGTTTTTGGCACCGCATGTAACCCGACAATGTCTCGAAAATACAACTCTCCAACATTCACAGCATCATCAGTTTTGTGACAAGGTATAAAATGAGCCATCTATGAAAGTGATGTGAATTTTGTTATAAACAAACGCCACTCACACAAGATAAACTTAGAACACAAATTTGATAAAGCAACGCACCACAAATTCGAAGTCCTAAGGCGAATAATTGATAGAATTTGATTAAAGCAAAGCACCCTCAAATCCTAAAAACTATCCTCACGTGAGATAAAGCTCAATAGCACCACTCACTCGTCGAATTCCTCACAAGAAATCCTCTCAAAGTTTGTTTTCTTTCGTGAAACAATAAGACGGAAACAATGTGTTTTCAATCAATCTAATCTGAATTTTATTGATGTATTTTACATCCTATTTATAGCTAAACATATCACACAATATGTGAATATCCTAAACAAATCCTAACTACCCTAGATTTATGGTATAACAAACTAAGATTAGGATAACAAGATAATCTCTATGAAACCGGATACAATATTGCGCCATATACTTGTAATCTGATTTTCTAGCCTAAATCTTAGATATTTTGAGAAACAAATCTAAGGACAATATTTCCAACTAACTAACTGAAGTTGACCAAGTCAAACAACACGGAAAACACCGTTGACAACGTTGCCCAAATCCTTCAAAATCTTTCAAAAATCCCGCCATATAACCCGCTATAGTTTCCTTTGATTTTTGATGGACTTCCATTTTCAAGAACTTCAAGAAACCCTTTGAGCTTCGATCTTTATTTCAAGAAACCTTCAATCTTGTGTTTCCCATGTTTGATTCCATCAACCATGACTCATAAACTAAATAAGAAAATCACAAAACACCATATGATAAAACCCTATCAAATGAAGTGGGAAGAAAACCCATATAGCTCAACACTCCTAAACTACTAATTATGCTTGCTTGATTTTTACGTGAGGAGACTTGTACATGTCACCATGCACACGTAAAAATTCACCCTAGCCAACCCTAAGAGTCTTGTGTCTCCATAAGCCACTAGCTCTCCCATGGTTGCATCTTGTTTTGCACCTTCTATCAAACCCTCGAAGTTTTGCTCATTGATATTCATATCACCTTCCTCTTCTTCAGAAGAGTTTGTCCTCAAACCTCGAAGTTGGTCATCAGGAACATAAGGAGCTAAATCACCAATGTTGAAAGTGGCATGAACTCCATATTCTCCTGGCAACTCTAATTTGTATGCATTGTCCCCCACCTTACTTATGATTTTGAACGGTCCATCACACCGAGGCATAAGCTTATTCTTTCGTTGATTTGGGAACCTTTCTTTTCTCAAATGTAGCCAAACCAAATCCCCTTCCTTGTAAACATGTTGTGATTTGTGTTTGTTTGCTCTTGCCTTGTAAATATCATTTACCTTTTCAATTCTAGCCCTTACTTCTGCGTGAAGCTTCTGCATGTAATCAACCTTTGTCTTGGCATCCTTGTGTACCAACTCCCCTTTAGGAATACTTACAAAGTCAATTGGTAATTTAGGGTTGATTCCATAGACAATTTCGAAAGGTGAGTGTTTAGTAGCATAAGTAGGTGATCTATTGTAAGCAAATTCAGCATGAGCAAGCTTCAAATCCCAATCTTTTTGTGTCTTACTAACCAAACCACGCAACAAAACCCCTAGTGTTCGATTAGTGACCTCTGTTTGGCCATCTGTTTGAGGATGATAAGATGTGCTAAACAAAAGTTTCGTACCTATCAATCTCCAAAGTGACTTCCAAAAGTAGCTCATGAACTTTGTGTCTCTGTCACTTACAATGGTTTTCGGAACCCCATGTAACCTTATTATGTCTCGAAAATACAAGTCAGCTACATTCATAGCATCGTCGGTCTTGTGACATGGTGTGAAATGAGCCATCTTTGAAAACCTATCAACCACTACCATAATTGCATCCTTGCCTCTTGCTGTCCTTGGTAACCCTACAATGAAATCCATAGAAACATCCTCCCAAGGTCCCTCTGGCACTGGCAATGGAGTATAGTAGCCTTGATGGAAGGCCGCCTTTGCCTTTTGACAAGTAGCACATTGAGCAATTATAGCTTCAACATCAACAATCATCTTTGGCCAATAGAAATGCTCTTGCAACATGGCTAGTGTCTTTGTAATTCCAAAATGTCCAGCAATGCCTCCTCCATGCGCCTCCCTTACTAATAATTCACGTATAGAACACTTAGGTATGCACAATAGATTGCCTTTGAACAAAAACCCATCATGTAGCACATAGGAACTCATAGAACCCTTTGAAAGTTGCGCCAATATTGGTCCAAAGTCTCCATCTTGCTCGTAAAACTGAATTATCAACTCTAAACCAAGTAATTTAAAGTTCAAAACACCAAGCAAAGTATACCTTCTTGACAAAGCATCAGCAACAACATTAGACTTCCCCGTTTTGTACTTTGAAGAAAAGTGAAAAGATTGCAAAAATTCAACCCATTTAGCATGTCTTGGATTCAATTTTTGTTGACCATTAATGTGCTTCAAAGCTTCATGATCAGAATGTAATATGAAGTGATTAGGCCTTAAATAGTGACTCCAATGATCCAAAGCTCTAATAATGGCATAGAACTCCTTGTCATATGTAGAATAGTTCAGTTTAGCACCATTCAATTTCTCACTAAAGTAAGCAATTGGCCTCTTCCCTTGGACTAGAACAGCACCAATTCCAACCCCACTTGCATCCGTCTCTACTTCAAATGGTTTAGAGAAATCTGGTAAGGCTAGTATGGGTGTGTTACAAAGCAACTTCTTAATCAATTCAAAAGCTTCTTGTGCCCCCTTAGTCCACTCAAACTTAGGCTTATCCTTCTTAATGCATTCGGTTATAGGAGCAACAACAGATGAAAAATTCTTCACAAACCTCCTATAGAACGAGGCTAACCCATGAAAAGCACGTACTTCAGTCACGTTTTTTGGTGTTGGCCATGATTTTATAGCTTCCACTTTAGATGGATCAACAGAAACCCCATCTTTGGACACAATATACCCCAAAAACGTCACACTTGGTACCATGAAATAACACTTTTCGAGCTTAGCATAGAGCTTTTGTTCTCGTAATGTCCCAAACACACTCCTTAGATGGCTTAGATGATCATTAACACTCTTGCTATACACCAAAATATCATCTAAATATACCACTACAAACTTACCAATGTATGGCTTTAAGACCTCATTCATCAACCTCATAAACGTACTAGGTGCATTAGTTAACCCAAAAGGCATGACTAACCATTCATAAAGCCCTAGCTTTGTTTTAAAACCTGTTTTCCATTCATCACCTTCCTTCATTCGAATCTGATGATATCCACTTCTTAAATCAATCTTTGAAAATAATTGAGAACCATGTAATTCATCTAGCAAATCATCCAATCTAGGTATAGGAAACCTATACTTGACGGTTATATTGTTAACTGCCCTTGAATCAATGTAGGCACAGCACATGGACTCATGCTCTCTCTTACGTACCCCCTCTCCATTAATTCCTCAATCTGTCTCTCTCACGTATCCCCTCTCCATTAATTCCTCAATCTGCCTTTGTATCTCCTTTGTCTCCTCTGGATTACATCTATATGCAGGCTTGTTAGGAATTTGAGACCCAGGAATAAGATCAATTTGATGTTCAATCCCACGTATTGGTGGTAATCCTGGTGGCAACTCATTAGGAAACACATCTGAAAACTCATTCAACATAGGATGCAAAACCCTAGGAATCTCTGGGGTTTCATCTTGTACCTCTTTGGCTAACAACATATATGACATAGGGCTTGTTTTCATCTCCCTTTCTAACTCCTTTCCACCCACCAACAAAACACCTTTAGAATTACCCATGCTTATCTTAGGTTTAGAAATCATCAAAGGTTTCAATGCATATGATTTCTCATTAGGATTCTTGCGCACAATGTAAACATTTGTTCGCCCATTAAACTTCACAAAACGGTCATATTGCCAAGGTCTACCCAATAATATATGACAAGCATCCATAGGACAAACATCACAAAGTACTTGATCCTCAAATTTACCAATTTTAAACGCAATCAAAGCTTGTTTGTTTACCTTAACATCGCTTGTGTTGCTAAGCCAATGTAGCTTGTATGGTTGAGGATGTATCTTTGTAGGAATTGCGAGNATTGCAAGCTTTTCCACCAACAATGTAGAGACTACATTTGTGCAACTCCCAGTGTCTATTATTACATCACAAAGCTTGCCTTGAACATTGCACCTTGTGAGAAAGATTTTGTCACGTTGACTCTCCAACGGTTGTGCCACTTGAGATTGCCAACACCCTACGTAAAACCAAGGATTGGCCTTGTGTTTCTGGTTGAACTTCCTCCGTTTCTTCCTCCATAATTTCATATTTGGCATAATCTTCCTTCCCTATCCTCATACACCTCCTCCTCTTTTCAAGGTTTTCCTCATCTACCCAATTTCGAGTTGTTGTGACCCTAGCATGAGGACAATCTCTTTGATATTGACCTTGCCTTACACTTGAAACAAATAATGCGTGGATCACTACTTTGAGGCTTTGAGTTGAGCCCTTATCCTTGATGAAGGGTGGTTTAGTAACTTTGTCAAAGTTTAATTTTTGAGGAAAGGCATCACGTTTTTCTTTAGGATCGTAAGTTTTAAAGTATGTTTTGGCTTACGTGCAACTGTTTTTCAACTCTTGCAGCACATCTACAAACTTCACAAAGGTCCATAAGGCTGTAATTCGACCTTCTCCCTTATGTTGTCATCTAGACCAGCACCAAAACGAGCCACTTTGTGGTCCTCCTTCTCTTCTAAATCACAAACCATGATCAATTTTTCAAACTCCACAATATATCATCAACAGACTTCCTATCTTGCTTTAATGTGTGCATCTTAATGAAGTTGTTTTGTTCGAAATCTTGAGGGACAAAACGTTTCCTCATCTCCCTCTTTAACTGTAGACCATGAAGAGATTTTCGACCTACCTTCCTTCCTTCTTTTCCTTTGTAACCCCTCAAGCCATAGACTTGCATAGGAAGTGAGTTTTAACTCCGCTAATTTGTAGGACTTATGATCATCATACTCCTTGTAACGAAAAATCCTCTCAACTCTACGAATCCAATCTAAAAATTTTTCAGGATCCATACCTCCATTAAACTCAGGGATTTCGAGTTTAAGGTTTCGATCATCATCCCTCATATTTTCCTTACGTTTGTGCCTTGACCTAGGTTCCTCATCGTCACTAGAACTTGATGAGTATCCTTTCTTTGGTTTACGCACACTTCTCACACTTTCTTGCTCACTTGAACTTGATGATGAGCCATCNAACTTTCTTGCTCACTTGCGCTTGATGATGAGCCATCCCCTTGCTTAGCTTTAGTAGGAGTTTTCTTGGTAGAAGCCATGATTGTTAAGACTTCATCTAAACGAGCCTTTAACTCGTCAATCTCCCCTTGCATACGTAATTCTTTTGCTTGAGCCAAGCTCAAACCTTTCGTGAATCCTTGTGGATTTTCGTCTCCAACCTCTTGAGCCATGAGAATTGATGATGAACACTTGAGATTGAACGAATCTCTCAACGAAAGCACCAAAAGTTGATGTGAATTTTGTTATAAACAAACGCCACTCACACAAGATAAACTTAGAACACAAATTTGATAAAGCAACGCACCACAAATTCGAAGTCCTAAGGCGAATAATTGATAGAATTTGATTAAAGCAAAGCACCCTCAAATCCTAAAAACTATCCTCACGTGAGATAAAGCTCAATAGCACCACTCACTCGTCGAATTCCTCACAAGAAATCCTCACNTACTCACTCGTCGAATTAGCATCCTCAAATCCTAAAAACTATCCTCACGTGAGATAAAGCTCAATAGCACTACTCACTCGTCGAATTCCTCACAAGAAATCCTCTCAAAGTTTGTTTTCTTTCGTGAAACAATAAGACGGAAACAATGTGTTTTCAATCAATCTAATCTGAATTTTATTGATGTATTTTACATCCTATTTATAGCTAAACATATCACACAATATGTGAATATCCTAAACAAATCCTAACTACCCTAGATTTATGGTATAACAAACTAAGATTAGGATAACAAGATAATCTCTATGAAACCGGATACAATATTGCGCCATATACTTGTAATCTGATTTTCTAGCCTAAATCTTAGATATTTTGAGAAACAAATCTAAGGACAATATTTCCAACTAACTAACTGAAGTTGACCAAGTCAAACAACACGGAAAACACCGTTGACAACGTTGCCCAAATCCTTCAAAATCTTTCAAAGATCCCGCCATATAACCCGCTATAGTTTCCTTTGATTTTTGATGGACTTGGTTAGATAACTCCATAAGCAAGTAAATTAAAAAAACTATGAAGACTGCACAACAAGCACTCTCACTCTAGCCCAGCATTAAATGACTTATGCCCACTTGTACTTGTAGCTTTTCTTATTCTAGACAACTACTCGCTAACAAGTGGGTCGGTCATCGTAGGCCCAAGTCCAAGACAAAGTCATGCACACAAATCAAACAATCAGCAAAGCTGAGTACATACATACAAATTAAAATAAGACATACATACATCTTACCGTGGATAATTCTTCACCTGTGCATAGACTCGACATTAACAAATTAGTTATTATTTTGAAACTTTGGATTTCACATCGAACGGGCTTCCTTTCCTTTAAAATCTCCCTATTGGGCCCCAACTTGGGAGCAACTCCAAAAAAGTATTACCTATGTCACATAAAGCGACGGAATTCCAGCGCATTAAAAATATAAAAGAGTACGTCTTGTACTCCAATTAGAATCCATAGGCCACTGTTCCATACGACTCCCCCCATTGTTCATACTCAAGGTATATGCGTTCCAAGAGTGTTGGTGCGAATCCTCTTACACTTTACGTGATTAACCGGTTTAACAATGTTATGACTCACATACAACATAACATAAAAACATGCATACAATCAAGCAAGCCATATTAATTATCTTTGATTTAAAGTGATTCTAAAAATAATCTTATGTGTGTCCTTTAATTAAACTAAACTTCCTTTACCACACATTAACTATGAGTGGCTAACTATATACTTTCTCCTTGACCACACATTAAACTATGAGTGGCGACATGTATAAAAATAATTCCTCATTAACTTCTATTAATTGTGTAAATAAAAATTCACCAACTAATTTTCATGTTGATTAAGTAACTAACCAACTTAAATAACTTCCTTTCTATATTAACAAGCTATTGACCAAATTAAACTGGTCATAAAATTCCAATTAAATCTTGTAGAATTTATATTGCTGAAAACATGGAATGTCAAAATAATATAAAATCAGGCTTCTAATAAAACATGTCATGCATTTCAATTTCACAATCCAAACAAGCACAAAATCATAACATAAAAGATCAACCAAGCAAGTATTCTAACTCTTACGTTTGCCTTTAGTACTTATGTACCTTTTAAAGTAGTGGTGATCTGCCACAACTCATAAAAGTCGACTATTTCAAAGTTTCCTACACAGAAAAAACCGAAACTAAATTAAAAGCTTGTTGACTATGTTCTACAACAACTATAAACTAAATTTCTTTATGGGAAACTTGTCCGAAACATTCCCTATATGGTCTCAATTATATTACTGACTTTACTTATTTTTCTATTGCGGAATAATTGATTTTCAGTAATTTTCCAAAAATGGCAGCTTTGCAAACTTTCTTAAAATCACTGTAAAACCTTTCTCAATATCATATTTTGATCATAAAACACTATAGTCATGTCCTAAGATCAATATTTAGATGCATTAAAAATAACTATATCTGACTACATTACATGTTACTATTTTTATTAGGCATAAAAAGTGCTTATAAAAATTTTCAGCTTTTTTTATTCATCTAAAACTCATTAAAAATCATAAAAACATTATAAATTTATCATAAAACTCTTTTACAATCTACTGACATCATGATGAAACAAACCTATGCTTTAGAATAATTTGTCATAAGCCAAAACATGTTCATAATATTTATTATATTGATTTTTATGATTAAAAAATCTTGGCAGCAATTTAATTCAAGTTTAAAGCCATTAAAAATCAATCTAAACTTCATAAAATCATTATAAATTCACCCAACAACAATTCATGATCATAATATTGAAGGTTAAAACATTAAAACCCGTAAAAAACAACAATTTTATAACTTTATAAACCCTAATCTCAAATTTCATGAACAACAAATAAATTCATGTTTTAAAGTAAATCATAACTTCATAAAACATGATTGAAACTTATAAAAATATGATTAATCATTAATATAAACATGAATTTGCAAGATTGAATCAAAAAGAAAGAAGATGAAATGTTTTTTATAAGTTCCAAAAATACCAAACGAAGGGGAGGAAAAAGTGTGGCCGGCGCCGGCAAGTGGCTCCGAAGGGCTCCTGCAAAGCACAAATAAAAAAAATTTCTTTTCCTTCGGAAATTTCCGAAAATAATTTTTTTTTTCGAAAAACTTGCTTCCCTTCATTTTTCTTTCTCTCTTTCTCTCTGTAGATTTTTGGAATCCTAAATCACCAAGTTGCAAAATAAAATCTGAAAATCGGGTTTCAAGGGGTATTTATAGGCCCCAAATTAGGATTTGGTGAAATCCCACAAATATCCTTAATATTTTAAATTACTGTTATGCCCTTGTTTTTAAAGTAGTTTAGGAAACTCTAAAAATTTTATATTTAGAAACTTTTCAAAATAATTAATAAAACATAAAATATTATTTATGAACACAAAATAATTATTTTAATTAGAAATTATTTAAATTTCCTTTGTTTAATATTCTTATTGAATATAATTTCTCAACAAAAATGTTAAAACATACGTATAAAATATGAAAATAATTCCTTAAAATACTTGAAAATATGGGGTATTACATGGAGGCCCCGAATGAAGTCATCAAATTCTCACCACAAGAGCATGCGAAGAATATAAGGGTCATGCTGCCCCGAAGTAAGGCGTACCCCTCTAGAAAATGGGTACTCGACCCAAAACCCCTCAAATGATGGTCGTCTTGGGTAAGAAGAAAAAAAAATGCATGAGAAAAAGATGAAAAAATCAGAGAGAAGTTGAAAAACAAAAGAGAGGGGGAAAATTAAAAAAAAAAAGAAAATGAAAAAAGAGATAAAAGAAAGAAGGAAAAATCAATACATGAAAAGAAAAAAGGAAAACGAACGAAAGAAAAGAAGTTTAGTTACTTACATGGCCTGAGAAAGGATAGTGAGAGATGTGCTGAGAACGATCAAAAGGCAGCATGGTGGGCTGCCATCCCTTAGGAGCCCATGTATGCCTCTTGCAAGACACCTGCCTTACGTCATCCACCTCAATAACATCATTGTCTGAACCACGAGTAATGTTTATTTCGGCAGCATAATGGCTATATATGGACATTTTTTCGCAAATCAACCATGAGTTATGTTTATTTGGCCACCTGCAATGAACTATGGAAGACTAAAAGTATTGACAACATCCAGCAAAACCAATATTTGAAGCCCTTCGTTTCAATATAATCATCATTTCAAAATCGGAAAGAAAAGGGGGCTAGCATGAACAAATGCACATTAAAACAACTTCTATGTTTACTCTTAATATCAAGGATGGAGCATTACATTATTCTTACCAAAATAAACATTTTATGAGCTTGAAAAGCTTATTTTGAACTAAAATTGGAAACACGAGCTTCTACTTTTGATTCAATCATTTCAATGTGTGTTAAGCATTGTTTTTAATTCAAATAACACTCAAGTGATATTTTAACTCGTGTGGGCTAAAAGTGGGTTGAGTTTTCCATACTAGCACAATTAAACTAGCTTATGTGACCTATGTAAGTTAGTGTTCGTTTTCTACAAAATTTAGTTCCAAAATTCACAGTTTGTTGCTAATTTATGCCATTTTCGAATCATTATCATCAATGATATACAAGAATCAACCCCAATCACAAAGAAAGCCAAAACATGCAATAACTATCATTTTAGTTCATTTTAGTTCATGTGAACTATATGAAACACATGACCTAGAAATCAAGAAAATTCTCAAAAAATCATCAAAAATTCAATTCATGCTATTCTTGAGTAAGGAATGCATTCTCATCAACAATTCAACAAGAATATCCAAGTTTTCATTCATTTAGTCAAAATCCTACTCTTTACTTCACTAATTCACACCATTACTAACAATTGAGTTCTTGCTCAAATCTCACTTGTTTTAGTTCAAATCACTTTCTATGCGCTCCATTTCACTCATAGAAGCAATAACTTGTATCAATTTCAAAAATTACCAAAGGAATCAAGAAAACCCAATTTTTGGTTCACTACTTACGTCATGAACAAGGGGGCAAATTGCAAAATTAAGCAAAAAAAATAACAAGATCAGCTAAGTTTAGAAGACCTACATTGTTAGTGAGCAAGATTCCCAAGAAAAATTCGAGTCTCAAGCTTCAAAGGATTAACAATGGAGGTTTTGAAGTTTATTTGTGGTTTTGGTTAAGAGGAGCTCAAACCAGAATAAAAGAGAATGAAATGGTTAGCAACACACAAACACGGACAAAGCACAAACAACAACAAACAAATTTCAAACTTGATGCTGATATGGACCGATTAGAGGCCAACGGACCCCATGTAGAGCGCTTAGGCGCTGTGGCTGCGCTATGGCGCCCAAGCTACACCATAAAGCCCACTTGGGCGACTTTTGGGTCCCCTTCTGGGGACCACTTTGCACTTCGAAGGCTTCGATTTCGATCTTCGAGTAAGATTTGCTTCGTATGTTCCGACATTCTCTGTCGCCATTCACCAACATTCCTCATCAAAATTAACAAAATGCAACCGAAAACCTAATCGGGACAAAGTTACAAAAATGCTCCCGAAAGCCGAATCGGGTCAATATTACAAAAATGCCCCTGAAAGTCAAATCAGGTCAAAAAAGTCAAAGACGATTAATCAATTAATGACAACACTACATCTCCAAACAAGTCTTATCATTATGTTTCCCTACGGCCGACCTTAGCCTAAAGTGGAAATATTTATCTTCCATCGTTAAACGATCTACCTCAACTTCAAACAACAAATCTCCAGATGCTACAGATGCCTTCTCGGAATCGCCTATACGATCAAATAACATCTAAAGGAGACAGTCATCCTCAAGAAACATAGCACCTTCCGAGGGAAATATTATTCCAGTGCAGGTAAAACTAACCTTTTGTTTTGCAGGTATTAAATACTTTGACTTTCGACTTACGTGAGTAGCCGTCTTTATAGACTCAATCAAAGTGGGGGCTAACCTTAGACACCTACATTTGGTCCCAGCTAACGGCCGATGATTAGCGTGTACCACGTCGCAAACATGTGCAATTTCTGAAAGTCGATTGCTTGAAGATAAATAAATAAATAAAACCGCTGTCGAAAATGGCTAACCCATAAATTAATTTTCTAATTTTTTTTATATTTTCTTATATTTCATTTTTATTTTATTTTCATTTTTACATTTATTTTCATTTTTATATTTAATTTTTTTCATTTTCATTTTATTTTATAATTAACTTTTTTAATTTCACTTTCGAAAACGAAGAATAATTTAAGCATAAGAATGTGACCAAATTCGACGAACCTTTTAGAAAGGCATGTTCGGATTATGGGAACTTTAGGTTATGGAAGTGAATAAGCTAGGTTATGGAAGTGAATTTCGCGATATTTCATAATATTTTGGAATATGAAAATGAATACACGAATTATAGAAGTTTCGGAGATTCACCGCGTAAATATATAGAGGAAGGGGCCCTGAGCGCCATGGCGCAAAACGAGCGACCAGGCACCCAGTTAGCGCCCTGGCGCTTGCTTACGTCACTTCTACCCCTATAAATACCCAACCTTTTTCCGTCTTTCAAATCCATCTCTCAATTTCACGATCTCTCAACATTCTAACCTGATTGTCTCTCGATTTTCGTGCCATACCTCGAAAGTCGTGTTCTTCTTCTTCCTCCCATAAACTATTTTCTAACCAGCCTTAATCATTTCAAAATCAACATTAAGCCCTAAACCTATTATTACTATTACTATTACTATTACTATTACTATTACTATTACTATTACTATTACTATTACTATTACTATTACTATTACTATTACTATTACTATTACTATTACTATTACTATTACTATTACTATTACTATTACTATTACTATTACTATTACTATTACTATTACTATTACTATTACTATTACTATTACTATTACTATTACTATTACTATTACTATTACTATTACTATTACTATTACTATTACTATTACTATTACTATTACTATTACTATTACTATTACTATTACTATTACTATTACTATTACTATTACTATTACTATTACTATTACTATTACTATTACTATTACTATTACTATTACTATTACTATTACTATTACTATTACTATTACTATTACTATTACTATTACTATTACTATTACTATTACTATTACTATTACTATTACTATTACTATTACTATTACTATTACTATTACTATTACTATTACTATTACTATTACTATTACTATTACTATTACTATTACTATTACTATTACTATTACTATTACTATTACTATTACTATTACTATTACTATTACTATTACTATTACTAATTAAGTTCTTCAAGCTTTCAGATCTAAGAAGTTGTTGACGATTGCACAAAATGTACTTTGAATAAGGCCGACATCATAAAAATCATCATTTTGAGTTCTTCAAGATTATTATTTAAAATCAATCTAATACTAATACTAATACTAATACTAATACTAATACTAATACTAATACTAATACTAATACTAATAATAATAATAATAATAATAATAATAATAATATTAATATTAATATTAATATCAATAAATAAAAATAAAAAAATCTTTCAAGAACGCAACGCAGTTAATTTAGTCACGCTGACTACTCAACATGACTAAGTTAACAGCGCTACCCAAGCAGCGTTGTAGGGTTTCTCGTGTTACCGGGCCAGCACGATTCGGCGTACCATGCTAGCAGGCCAGTGCAATTAGGGTTCCCATACTACTATAAAAATCTTCATTTTCTTCATTACTCGACAACTTTTTTACTCACTTTCTCCCTTACACTAACATAATCCGAAATATTGCTTTTCTATCATCTTCATTTTTATAAATAGTTACTTATGATTATATTACTATTTATTTTATTTAAAAAGTGCCTACAAACTTTGATAATATTGAAACAATAATTCGACTCTGCCCAAATTAATACTCAACGACTCCAATCTTCATACGAGAAGTGGTACGTTTCCTGAGAGCCCTAAAAACCAAACTTGTGGATTTATTGTTGTTGGTTTTCCGAATCATTTACCTCTTTTATCATTTTATTTTTGTTAAAGGACTTCATTTGAAATAATGTATCACATAAAATCAAGATAATTGTTTTGGACAAATTGTATCATGCTAGGAACCTTTAATTAATCTTAACGACGGTTTAATTAAATTAATTAGTTTCATTTGATTTCATCTTAATAATATTAATTTTGTATTAGGTTGTAATCAATTACTTGGTTCTATGTATGACTTGTGTATGATTGAGAGAAAACTAGTAATCGCCGCCTACGGGGTAATATGACGCACTTCGCCATATTAGTACCTTCACCCCCGAATCCAATCTTTGGTTCGTAAGATCATAACTTGGAGTTATCCCCATGGGATCGAAAAGATTATTCGTGCAATTTAGATTATCGTCCCATATTCGTGTCCCATTTGTAATCAATCTAAATACATGGTTTATGAGTTTGATTCCTAAAACTCATTAGCGACTCCTTACGAGCATCGTCCGTATACGTTGATAGTATCTCACTCGAAAAAAGGATAATTAAAAATTAAAAAAAAAACATTAAAATAGCGTAGTGCGACAGACTTTGTCACGCTAACGTCGCTGTCTCACAAAGTTTGTAGCGCTACACCTGTAGCGTGACAAACTTTGCTGCGCTGCACTGTCAGCGTGACAAAGTTTGTGACGCTACAACGCTAACATGACTGAAATTCCTACGCTGCTGGTTTTTTTTTTTTTTTTTTTTTGNNTTTTTTTTTTTTTTTTTTTTGCAAAATACTTCTAAAAAAGTCCATTTCACCTTTCCTTAAGACAGTTTTTTAGGTTTAACTCGACCTATGGACGGTTTAGGGAAGGTGACCAAAAAAATTTGGGACCCTAAAATCCGGGGCCCCTATAGCAGCGACTCCGCTGGGGACTAAAAGAGGGTGAGACTTGAAATTTTTCTTTCAAATTATGCACTTGTTATATTTAGAACATTTCCATTTTTTAGTCATATTGCATACATGTAACGTACACTTAGCCTCTATGTGTTTGAAGCATGCCTTAGGATTACCGTGATACGTCCATATTTCGGAAAGGAACTATTGACTTGGTGGGGCCCATGGTCTCTAAGCAACCGAGCAAGATAGAACCTTATCCCAACTACATCAATTTCTAAGCCGCCCATGGTACTTAGATGGGAGAAACTTCATATCTAACGGTTATTATACTGCAAAGTCTTGGAGCACACTCCTTAGGTGTAGGAACTTTTTGACCGACCATGACTGACAGTAGTTTGACTGCATTATTTAGTAATTATTTGCTTCCTTTTTGTTTTATATAGTTGCTTGTTTCGCTTTCCATATTTTGTGCACATGTAGGTTTTCTGTGATTTTCAAATCTTTTTAATCACAATATAGCTACCTAACTTAATTGATTACGTAAAATATTTTCCGTAATTTTAAATTATAATTTTTGATATCATTTGATTGCTTGGAAGATTTTTATGCACCAATATATTTGATTTAGGTAACGAAATATTGCAAAAGATATTATTAATCAAATCCTTGATCTTCTTAGGATTTGATTAATAAAATCTTTGATTAAATGGAAACTAACTTATACACTTAACATTTATTAGAAAATTCAAATAACATTAACGATTTCAAAAATACTTTACCTTTTTGAGATTTTTAATACAATTCGAATCTTTTGAAAGTTTACTAATTAATTCCTTTCATTTTGAATTTTATTAGTTTGATTCCAAATTTCTAATAAATCTAACTATCTCACTTTCCCTTGTATTATTATCAAAAAATCATCCCTTAGAATTAAAATTTTATTTAAAAAAAAAAAACCCAAAAAAAAGAACTCCATGAAGGTTAATCATGATATTTATATTTTTTTTATTAATTTTTATTCCTATGAGCTTCCCATCAATTAATCTTAATTGTTATAACTTTACGTGTTGAGTCTTGTTTATTTTTTCTTCTATCTTATTTTGTCTTCCCTCATCATCTCTTTGTAAGGATTCAATAACGATAATTTGAAATTTACTAATTTCTTGACAATGCACGATTTTGATCAATGTTTTTAATGACTCGCATATAAATAACATTATCACCAATAATAGCCCATTTAGGGCTAAATAACATATATAAGGGCAACATTGACATGAATCCAAACCCATTAAATACAAATTTAAGGATAACTTAGCAAAAATTAATAGAAAATTTCAGCGTAACTAACTCTACAACGCTACACAAACAGCGCAACTCTTCTAATTGCACTACACTGTTAGCGTCACAAGTTTAATAATGCTACCTTTCTAGCGCTACTTCTTTTGTTATGCTACAAAGCTAGCGCTAGAACTTTTTTTGCGCTTAAAAGTCATGTATTTGAATAATTTTGATGAATATGTAATAATTATTTGAAATTACTTATACACAACTATATAATAATTAACCCCAACTAATAGGGTTTTAAGTTATTTTAGAGCCCATTATGGTTCACTAAAAAACCCACTTTGTTTTTTTCAACATTTTTTCTATTAACACATACTAAATGGACAAATTCTTTTAATTGCAATCATTATAATATGAAATTGCAAGGGTTGCTACATATTATTGGCATAGCAAATGATGAAAAAATGCCTAATATAAACAAAAGAAAATTTGTTTGCTTTAGAAAGTGATAATATATGCTATATTGGCTACTATTTTTTTTCTAAACACTTCATCCCACTTTTGCATCAAACACATCATTCTAACTGTTTAAATTATGAGCTCATGGTTCAACCTACTCCTAGATTTTTGATTTAGAATCTATTGATCAATAGACCCGAGGTCTATAGTTTGGACTAAAGTATAATGAAGTTTCAATCAATTATGGTTATTATATAAAATTATTCAAATGCAAGCTCAAGAAAATCCGAAGAACATTATTCAAGACGATGTAGACGCATACTTACAAGAAACATGATTCGGACAAAAACTAGAACTCCATTTACTTCCCTAGTTTAATTTCTCTCTTTTCCTTTCTTCTTCTTACATGGTAGAGTTTGAGACTTATGCTGCCAAGTATGAACTATGTACTAATCTGAACTATCAATAAAATGAAATTCATTTCATCTTCAAATTGTACATTCTCTCTCAACTCATCATGTCTTGCTTAAACAATTGCAAGTGAATGTACTGATCAAGTTGAGTTAATCAACATGGCAATGAAGAAAAATTTAAAGCATAATTGGCATAATAGAGACTACGTTGCTCATATCAAATGTATCCTCAATTTGACGCATCCACACCTTGAACAACTTACTCTATATTTTACATCCTTTAAATTAAATATGTCAATTGTTTAATTATGTTATTAAAGCGAAGTGGTTCAAGTAAATTCTCTTTTGGGCAACAAACTTTACTTTATTAGCTTTATGCCCAGTCATCACGAGCCTAAAAGTTCAATTGAAGCTCAATTTTAGTCTCAAAAGTTGGGGGCTCACTCCAAGTCCACTTAGTGTTTATTTAAAGATGCAATACACCAACATAAGAGGCACCTTTGAAACCGTAAAAATGTCTCCCTTATCTTGGATAACCTACATTATGATCCGCTTTCTTGGTAACCCGTTTGTGCCTAAACACATAGCTTGTTTCTTTTAACCTATATCAAATTTAGTCTGGGGATGGGAATGCTACGAGGACATAAATTAAAATGCAACTCCATAAAGAACATAATGAAAGTAGCTTTGTTTTTCAATTCAAGCAAATGGAAATGCATGAAAAGTTGTCAACAAATAAAGTTTTAAGTAATAGAGTTGCTTAAGTCTAAGAACAAGTTTGTAGCATAGTTTGGGTTAATTATGGGTATTTGAGCCTTCTTTTAAATTTCTTTCTTACACCCTAAGCTTAGCCATGATACAACCCTGAAAAAGCCCTCCTTGAGGTGTAACAAAATGCAAAAAACTATGCTACATAAGACCTGATTCCAACTCGAATTGGATACGTATGCAACCTTTCGTAAGGTGTGGTCTTAATAGTCCTACATCTTAAGGACATGTAACATGAGTACAATTGTTAGGGCTCATAAAAAAAAGGGTCCATTGAACACTAGACCAACCTAAGGTCTTGGATACTGTTTTATTTTAGGATGCACAATCGCCCTTAAAAGAAAATTGCCTTATTGTCACATAAAGCAAGTCATTTTCTTCAACACATATCATCCTTCTTTCCTTTTTTTTTTCACACATACTCTTCTTTATCAAGTTTCTTTCCTTTCTCGTGCTCATCATCATCAACTCTTGTAGTGTCATCTTTTAACTCAAACACTCACACACTTCCTTTACTCATTCCTTTATATTCCGCAAAATCATCCAACTTCTTTCTCTTAAAGAATGAATTTTCATAGCTATCTTATACCTATCCATAGCAGCATGAGTCATCACTTTGACTTCATATCATCCCCTCATCACCAAAATCTTTCCTATCTCTTCTAGTTTTGGTCTTCATAAACTTGGCAACTCGTCTACTTTAAGCATTATCATCTCAGAACTTGAGCAAGCATTTATAATATTCATCTCTTATTTCTCTAACGAGATTCACATTACTAGTAGCCAATAGTTGAATTTGAAACAAACTTCTCAAACAAGACAATCACGAAAGTATTAGATGATGGTTTATAATCAAAGAACAAATGAGCAAGCTAAAATCATTCCGCTTTGAATCATAACCGTTGTCGAACACATTGTACAACAACTGTAATCAATTTTGGATCCTTAATTTCTACTATTCTTTCTTCCTCATTCTCCTCGTACAAAAAAATAATCATTTTTTTCAAAAAAAAAAAAAAACGATTTAGGGGAAGTTGAGACACCCCCATCCCTTGCTTCCTACTAACTCATGTTATGGCACCTCCGTGTTCATTTGTACATATTTTTTGTTGTTGTCTTCATGCTTATTTGTAGCTAATTTGAGCATACTTACATTATAACAAGCTTGTACATACTCTTCTAGCTAGCTTTGCATATATATTTGTGACATTTCTTGTTGCTACAAGTCTCCATACTTACACCACCTTACACACCCTGGGGGCTACATTCTTTTCAAAATTAGTTATGAAGCCACTTGCTTCAAAATCCAATTAAGCTTAGGACATTTCCTTGTCGCCTCTTATGAAAAAAAACATGGAAGTTGTTTCATGAACAGGCTATCGCACACCTCTCAAAAATAACCGAACAACTCTAACTAATATAGTTAGGGAAGTAGGCATCGAATCCTCAGGGAAGCTATTAAATTCTATTAGTTCTAAAAAGCCTAAAGTGTGTAAGGGGCCTTGGTGGAAATTTCGGTAAATGACTACTAAAACTAAGAAGACTAAGAATGAAAGTAGGGAAAGGACGGGAATTTATTGATTAAACTCTATTAATGGAAACCTAGGGCTATTGGTTCACTATGATCAATCAACAAACTCAATTAACGCTCACTAATCAATTCATTGGCATTCATTGAACTAGGGCTCACTAATTCTCTGAAACTTGGACTCCCTCAAAACTCCTTTATCGGCTCTCGCTCACATAAATTCGTTTTTGCCTATTATTCAGTGGTCTAATTGTGGTAATCTTACCTCTCGACCTCGATTTCAACAATAGCCTAACTTACAACTAAATCTGGCAACAATTTAATTGCAATCACTAGAAAACAATAATAGAAATTCAATTAAAAGCCAAGAACTAATTAGAAAACATAAAATAAGTTCATACCATGATCTTAGATCCCCTAACCCTAGAGAAAACGACTACTCACTCATAATTAAGGAAACAAGAAAAACAAAATCAACATTAAACAACATGATCATGAACAAAGAATTAATTAAAACTTGAATTAAAACTAAATTAACTACTAACAAAACTAAATTAAGAATTAAAAATAGAAAAATTAATTAATCTAAACTAAGAACTAATAAGATAAGGAGAATCATGAATTTAAAGTAATTGAAAAGCATAAGGAAAGAGATTACCAAATTAATAATTGAATTTGCATTGATTGAAATTTTGAATTGTTGAACAAAGTAATTAATTCTAAAATTCTAGAGAGAATAATCAATTTTGGATTCCAAGGTCTAAAAGTATGATAAAAACTAGTTAGGGTCGTGCCCCCTTTACATTGAGTATATATAGTATTTAGGTTTTAATTAAAATAAAACCACGAGAAAAACCGCAAAGAAAAGCCGAGTGGACCAATTTCCGTAACACCTACGCCCGCATAGGTCAAAATACCTTTGTTCCCTGCGCCCGCAGCTAGCCTATTTTGGCTTTCTGAAGCTGTTGTTTTATGTTGCGGGCGCATATAACATCAGTGCCTTTGAAGGCTGCGCCCACATAGAATTTGCACGCCTATATTTTGATGATCTTTCTTATTTCTTCGCTCGGTTCTTCAAATCTTGTTCGTGACTTCTCGTGACTTAGCACGCATCCTGAGGCAAGTGCTTTTTGACTCGTTTTAGCTTCTAATGACTTCATACTCTCTATTACGCTCCTGTAACATATAAACAAAACCGAAACCACGCGTAATAACCGAAAGAGTATAAAATAACCGAAAAAGGTTCTAAAAGTCAACTAAAGATGCTAAAACCGATTCAAAACATAACTCAACATGAAAGACGATATTTAGTCAAAACAAAGCCACAAAGTTAACTATTTAGCACAAGAATCAATCGAAAATGAGGGAAAAACTCAACATAAAGCACGTATATCAAATTCCCCCAAACCAAACCTTTACTCGTCGCGAGCAAAACACAACAAAATTGACCACACCCCATAAAATCAAAATAAGCATCATAACTCAAGAGAACATCCGAAGACACATGGATCAAAGCCAACCAATCAAGCACCCAATTACCGTCCTTCCTAAATACGGGTCAAACAAAACCAACCAAGCAAGTTTAATGAATCGATGACTACAGTAGCTTACGGGTTGTCACTCCACACAATTAATGATGAGCTTATAATAATGAAGCTCTAATCCTCACATCCCAAACAAATATGGAATTCAATGCAAAATGTGTTTAAATGCAATTTTAAGAACTCGAAACTCACATCTCACACCTCACACGTCATGCAAGTGTTTAAGGGTATCCACTCATCTTAAATGTCGACTCGGAATGCAATTAATACTGTACGACCTTGACAAAGGATTCACTTCACAATAACCATAGCATGTGCAGGAAGATCAAAAAGGACTTTAATAAGCTTGTAACGTTGCTAGGGTGATGGGTAGGATTAAAATTTGGGATAATATGGTCGAATGCGGGGTATACGCATATAAAATCAAGGAAAATCTTCAACATTCTCCAACATCCAATTCAACCAATCAAACCAAACTTTTCTTCCTTTTTTACATCAACACCATAATTCAATCATCAACCACTACTTACAAACTTTAAACTTCTTTCTTTTTATTTCATCTCTTTTTTTTCAACTTTATTATGCTTTCATAAATTTTTTTTTTCACTTTATTTTTTATGCATAATAAAACATAATTTCACGACTCTTAATGATTTGTTTTTGCTTAAAATCCAATAAACAATAAACATAATCATCACACATACATAACTAGGCCATGAATAATATATGACTTTTTAGTTAACTACAATAGCCTAGACATTGGTATGAGAGCCTTGTATGTTAAACTTTATAACTTAACTTTCATTAATAACATTTCCACTATTTCACCTTATTTCACCATCAATCCATAACACCCTTCAAACGTCTATTTTAATAACATCACAACTACTTCAACTCCCCCAAACCAAGTTTGGGCATATAGTGCATTATGTAGCAGGGCTAATAGGCTTGTAATACGAATGAAAGGGATAAAAGCTCAAAACATGGGATCAAGGGAAAATATAAATGTAGGAATTGAAACTCTGAAGCTCAAAAGAAGAAATGAGAGCCTTTTATCATGCGCAACATACGCAAAATCCACAAGTAAAGTTACTAGAATCCAAAGTCAAACCCAAGATCATAATTGCACCAGGAATTAAGCACACATGAAAGAAAAATATGAATGAATTTATATTCAAAAGTGGATAAAATCCTCCCGTTAACACAGTTCAAGTCCAAGACCCAAGCAAGGTTGAAAGAGTTGACCAATAAAAGGAAATCAAGCAATCAAATTCAAGTCATACCCAACAAATCACACATGTGGATCCATTCGCAGTCAAGAGTCATAAAGTTTTCAAAAAGCACAAGGGGTACAGAAGTAGTCAATCCCAACAATAAAACTCAACTGGGACACGAATAATCCATTAAGTCAATTCTCTCTAAAATTAAACCTAAGAAAACAGTACAATCTTTTTGGTCACATGTAAACTCCCATTCCTAACGAATGGTAAAAACCATGCAACAATCCTAAGAAAGCAATAAAACTAAGCTAAGAAAGCAATAAAACTAACTAATAAAATAGGAGAGCAATAAAATACTTACCTCCCCCAAGGCGAACTTAGCAATGTCCTCATTGCTAGAGGGAGAAAGAAACTACTAACATACGAGTTGCCTCCCGCAAAGTGCTTGTTTAAGGTCATTAGCTTGACCGTAATTACCTTAGAACTCAAGGGGGATCAAAGAGTGGACGTGTGCCCCATGTAATTAAACACCCAAAGCAATTTGGGGTTATTGTTTGTTCAAATACCCCATGTTCCTTGCTAGGAACCTCATTATTTGTTTTCTTCATTTTACAAGCATGTGGGGAGGACTTTCGAGGCTTGCGACGCTTCTTAGGGCGCGATTTCTTTTTCTTTGGATCCTGATATGTCTCATTATTATCACTATCTCGGTCACCTGCAATAGAATCCAAACAGAGAGAGGCCTCCAGAAGATCTTTATTAGGGGATCGAGGCAAGTCATTATGAACAATCTCATTAAAAGTGTAAACTGCATTGCATGGCTGTTCTATCATGGGATTTTTCATTGCATTATTAAGATTAAATGTTACTTTATCATCCCCTACAGAAAGGGTTAAACTTCCATTTTTAATATCAATGACGGCACCTGCAGTATGTAAGAAAGGTCTACCTAGAATGCATCCTCATCAATATCAAGGACAACAAAATCAACAAGAATGAAAATTTTTCCTACTCTAACAGGCACATATTCTAAAACACCCTTAGGGTATTTTATAGTTCTATCCACCATCTGCAAAGTAACATTAGTAAATTTAAGCTCTCCCATGTCAAGCTTACTGCAAATTGATAAGGGCATCACACTTACACTGGCTCCTAAACCACATAGAGCCTTATCAATGAATAAAGGACCTATATTACATGGAATTAAAAAACTGCCTGGATCCTTCAACTTAGGAGGATATTTATTTTGAAGGATCGCACTGCACTCCTCGGTGAGTGCAACTGTCTCTATTACATTCAACTCACGTTTCCTGCTCAAAATATCTTTCAAAAATTTAGTATAAGTAGGCACTTGAGTAATTAAATCAGTGAAAAGCACGGTGAATTGCAAATTTTTAACTATTTCAAGGAATTTACGAAAGTGATTATCATTCTTACTCCTAGTTACCCTGTTCGAAAAGGGTAACGACACCTTTGAGGGAGTAATTGTATAAATAATTGAATCTGCTGCTGGAGCTTGCTTCTTTGATGCTTCCGTCTCCTTTGAGACTTCATTCTCCTTTTCTGCAGCTACTTCCTCAAGGTCTTCAATAACGACCGAACTAGTCTTCTTTGTTCCATCAGCAGCCTTGGTAGTATCATCATCAAGCATTCTAGGACCGTCATAGTAAGTACCGCTCCTTGTTGCAATGGAATTGCAATGATCACGAGGTGGATTGCTTGATGAATCATTTGATGGAGCGGGTTGAGGAGGAAGTTGGCCTTGTTGCCTTTGAGCTAATGATTGAGCAATTTGAGCTACTTGAGTTTCCAATTGTCGATTGTGGGCCTACATAGCTTCCATGGCTTTCTGCATCTGCATCATCATAATCTTCAGTTTTGAAATGTCATTGCTAAATGGCTGTAGAGGTGCTGGGAGTGGTGCTGGAGGTGGTGGTCTACTGAAACCCGTTGGTTGAGGTGGAGCAAATCGTTGAACTTGTTGTTCTTGTTGTGGTACAAAATGTGGCTGCTGCTGCAGATTTTGAGCATTGCTAGTATTCTTGTAAGAGAAGTATGGATGATCTTTCCAACCAGGATTGTAGGCGTTGGAAAATGGGTTGTTCTTGTAAGCTTGTAATCATATACTTGCTCCATAGAACTATGACATGCTTGCATACTATGCTCGAAAGAAACACATAAATCACAAAAGACATCTGTAGCTCCCCAATGTGCAGCCATTGCAGCTACCGTCATTGGATTGGAGGATGGTGTGTTGATCTTGTCTAGCTTCTCATGAATTGCATTGGTTTGTGAAGCCAAACTCTCATATTTATCATCTATCACATGTTTTCCTCCTCTCTTAGCATGTTCTCTAGGATTACCAAGTTGAGAATTATGAATGGCAATCTCCTCAATTAAATCATAAGCAGCATTGACTTCTTGGTTCATAAATCAACCACTAGCAGCAGAATCAAGTAAAGTTCTACTCTCATTACCCAAGCCATTATAGAATGATTGCACTAAAAACCACTTCTCAAGTCCATGATAAGGGCACATTCTCAACAAATCCTTGAATCTCTCCCATGCATCATAAAGAGTTTCATCAGTTTCTTGGTTAAAATCGTAATTTGACTCCTAAGTTGTGCGGTTCTCTCCGGAGGGCAGTACTTCCTTTGAAAAGCAAGATCCAAGTCATCCCAACTATTAATAGTATCCATGTTCAACCCATTCAACCAAGATCAAGCTTTCTACTTTAATGAAAATGGAAACATCGTATGTCGTATGTAATCTTGAGATACACCAGCTTGCTTGATTGTATTGCAGTACTGAATGAAGTTATTCAAATGTAAGTTCGGATCTTCCTTCACTGTGCCTGCAAACTGATTCCTTTCAACCATGTTCACCAAAGCTGGCTTCAACTCAAAATTCAGGGCCTCTATATCAGGAACTCGGTATCCACCTCCCACTGTTGCAGAACTCGGCTGAGAATAGTCTTTTAACGACCTTGCTTGTGGCGGCGGCGGCGGCGGTGCATCATCCCGTGGTTGGTTGTTCTCGTTGAACTGTGATCCTGACATCTCTTCTTCTTTATCTGAACTATAGGAAATGTTCAACTCAGCAAATAATTTTTTCAAATCAACCTGTGTTCGTTCGGAAAGAATGCTTCTTCGTGATGTCCACTTCCTTGTACGACTCCTCGTATGCAACGATCTTTTCGGATGAAGGTCAATCCAAACCGGCATACAACCTAATACCTGCACACAATCGAACTCGAAACTGAAATGAGAACTACCTCAAAGAACGTGAAGGTACCTTGAGGTAAGAAAAATAAAATCGAAAACAAAGATAAAAGAACACTTTTAAACCCGACTAATAGAATTAAAAATTGCCTCCCCGGCAACGGCGCCAAAATTTGAACAGGCTATCGCACACCTCTCAAAAATAACCGAAAAACTCTAACTAATATAGCTAGGGAAGTAGGCATCTAATCCTCTCAGGGAAGCTATTAAATTCTATTAGTTCTAAAAAGCCTAAAGTGTGTAAGGGGCCTTGGTGGAAATTTCGATAAATGACTACTAAAACTAAGAAGACTAAGAATGAAAGTAGGGAAAGGACGGGAAATTATTGATTAAACTCTATTAATGGAAATCTAGGGCTATTGGTTCACTAGGATCAATCAACAAACTCAATTAACGCTCACTAATCAATTCATTGGCATTCATTGAACTAGGGCTCACTAATTCTCTGAAACTTAGACTCCCTCAAAACTCCTTTACCGGCTCTCGCCCGCATAAATTCGTTTTTGCCTATTATTCAGTGGTCTAATTGTGGTAATCTTATCTCTCTGCCTCGATTTCAACAATAGCCTAACTTACAACTAAATCTGGCAACAATTTAATTCCAATCACTAGAAATCAATAATAGGAATTCAATTAAAAGCCAAGAACTAATTAGTTAACATAAAATAATTTCATACCATGATCATGGATCCCCTAACCCTAAAGAAAACGACTACTCACTCACAATTAAGGGAACAAGAAAAACACAATCAATATTAAAAAACATGATCATGAACAAAGAATTAATTAAAACTAGAATTAAAACTAAATTAACTACTAATAAAACTAAATTAAGAATAAAAAATAGCAAAATTAATTAATCTAAACTAAGAACTAATAAAATAAGGAGAATCATGAATTTAAAGTAATTGAAAAGCATAAGGAAAGAGATTACCAAACTAATGGTTGAATTTGCATTGATTGAAAGCTTGAATTGTTGAACAAAGTAATTAATTCTAAAATTCTAGAGAGAATAATCAATTTTGGATTCCTAGGTCTAAAAGTATGATAAAAACTAGTTAGCGTCGTGCCCCCTTTACATAGAGTATATATAGTATTCAAGTTTTAATTAAAATAAACCCACGAGCAAAAACCGCGAAGAAAAGCCGAGCAGACCAATTTCCGTAGCACCTGCGCCCGCATAGGTCAAAAGACCTTTGGTCCCTGCGCCCGCAGCTAGCCTATTTTGGCTTTTCTGAAGCTGCTGTTTTATGTTGTAGGAGCATAGAACATCAGTGCCTTTGAAGGCTGCGTCCGCATAGAATTTGCACGCCTATATTTTGACGATCTTTCTTATTTCTTCGCCCGATTCTTCAAATCTCGTTCGTGACTTCTCGTAACTTGGCACGCATCCCGAGGCAAGTGCTTTTTCACTCGTTTTAGCTTCTAATGACTTCATAACTCTCTATTACGCTCCTGTAAGATATAAACTAAACCGAAAACCACGCGTAATAACCGAAAGAGTATAAAATAATCGAAAAAGGTTCTAAAAGTCAACTAAAGATGCTAAAACCGATCCTAAATATAACTTAACATCGAAAGACGATATTTAGTCAAAACAAAGCCACAAACTTAACTATTTAGCACAAGAATCAACCGAAAATGAGGGAAAAACTAAACATAAAGCATGTATATCATTTCACTTGAAATTTCATTTTAGCGATTATTTTTTGGGAGTAAGTTGGATAACCCTCCACAAAATATTGCCATTTCTCCCCTACTCGGACCCTCGGTCTCAAAATATAGCTCATTACTTATATGTCAAAAACAAAAGACCCAAGGTCTAATCCATAATACAAGAACAATTAATGAAGTTAAACTTGAAAAGCTTTTACAAAAAAAAAAAAAAAAGGCAGTAAATTGAAAAGGCGTAGCATCACAGACTTTGTAGCGCTAATTGAGGAGCGTCACAATGTTTTCAGCGCTACTTAACAAGCGCAACAAATTATGCAGCGCTCCATAGCGCAGCGCAACAAAGTTTATCACGCTACAGCAGCAACGCTACTAATTTTCTTGTGTTATGTCATTTGAGGTAAAATTAAGAGGATTTTTACTTTTATCATACTAAATAATGGGATAATTGATTTCTTATTCTTGGAGCACGTTGCTTCATAAATATTATGAGCACTTCCATTTTTGGTTATAAATTAAGAGTTCATTAGTCTTATAATTAAAATAAATTAATCAAGAGCATTTTCACTTTTTGACTATTAATTAAGAGCTCATTACTCTTATAATAAATTAATCAAGAGCACTATCACTTTTGATTATTAAATTAGGAACTACCTACCACTCTTAAAAATATCAAAATATATTAATCATGACATTTAAAAGCTAACGAGTCATATTAATAAAGAGCACTTCTCACTAGTTCATGGAGCATTATACTTCATTCAATAACATTATTTAGAGAATCATTTGCCAAAGCACTTTTGTTGAATAAAATAAAAGCATACTACTCTTACGATGCTTGGAGCATTCTTCAATAATCGTTATAAAACAAACTTATTTTATATGCTTGAACATTTGTATGAATACATTTGAATAAGCTGTAGCAAATAATTCTCTAAATCAACATGTAAGCACAAATTCATCTCATATTTCTCAAAATTATCTTAATTAAAGAATGTTTGAGATAGAAGCACTTACATTACAAACGAAGAAGCACTTAAAGGAAAGAGCAGAGTAGCGCAAGACAATGTACTACGCTAATACCTCAGCGTCACAAACCTAAACACGCTGCCTCGATAGCGCGACTAACTCTACCACGCTACAGCATGTAGCGCGACTAATTCTACAGCGCCATCACTCAAGCCTAGTAATGAAACCATGCCAATGTCCCTACACAACACTACCATGTATTATCAATTGAACATCAACTTTGATAATTTGAGCAATATTTCAAACACAACAAATAAAAAAACACTCACTTGGGAGCGTGGTAGCAGCAACCGCGCTGAAGGTTTTAGCGCCTATTCTACTGTCGCGCTGATGCATCAGCGTGGTAGGCTTTGTGACGCTATAAGGCTAGCGTTTTTTACTGTGCTTTGCTGTATTTTCAAATGCTTTACTTTGTTTTTGATGTTGATCCCTTTTCTCACTCCTTTATCCAAAATACTCAAAAGGAAAAATACATTGAGTTAAGGTTTGTGATTTTATCACAACATCATTAGCTTTTATCAACAATTCTAGTAAATAAGCGAATTTACTCTAAATAGTAATAAGTGAACAAATTTATTACCTTTTTCCAATAATTTCGGTAAATAAGCAAATTTACCTAAATTAGTAATAAATAAGCGAATTTATTACGTTTTTCAATAATTTTAATAAATAAGCGAATTTACTCGAAATAGTAATAAATAAACGAATTTATTACATTTTTTCAATAATTTCAGTAAATAAGCAAATTTACTCGAAATAGTAATAAATAAACGAATTTATTACATTTTTTCAATAATTTCAGTAAATAAGCGAATTTACTCGAAATAATAATAAATAAGTGAATTTATTACATGTTTTTTCAATTATTTTAGTAAATAAGCGAATTTACTCGAAATACTAATAAATAAACGAACTTATTACATTTTTTCAATAATTTCAGTAAATAAGAGAATTTACTCAAAATAGTAATAAATAAAAGAATTTATTAATTTTTTTTTTAATAATTTCAGTAGATAAGCGAATTTACTCCAAATAGCAATAAATAAGTGAAATTATTCTCTTTTTTAATAATTTTGGTAAATAAGAGAATTTATTACATTTTTTTCAATTATTTCGGTAAATAAGCAAATTTACTCCAAATAATAATTAATAAGTGAATTTCCCTTTTTCAATAATTTTGATAAATAAGAGAATTTACGCAAAATAGTGATAAATGAGCGAATTTATTACATGTTTTCCATAATTATGTTAAGGGAGCAAATTTACCCAAAATGGTAATAAATGAATATTTTTTCAAGCAATTTCAGTAAATGAGCGAGTTTACTCAAAATGAAGTTTATTACCTTTCTTTCTAAAATTCCAGTAAAAAGCAAATTTATTCAAAATACTAAATAAACAAATTTATCTGCTAAGAGTTAAATGTTTTGATAAATAAGCGAATTTATTAAAATCTGTTTCTATAAAGGAAAGTGGATTTCAGTTTTCAGAGCCATTGCTTTCTAAAATTTGATACACCCATTGGTCAATGAAGAGCTCATGGCTCTAGATATAAAAGTCTCCAAAAACCATTCGAGCATACTTTGATTGTCATTTACTAAGTCTCAATCAAAGTGGGGGCTAACTGTAGACACCTAATTTAGTCCCCCTATCCCTCGGTAGGACTTTGTGATGATTAAAAAAAAAACTCATTTCTTTAGAAGATTCGATAATCGAGTATACTTGGGCATAAAAAATAAATAAATTAATGATAATATTATTAATAATAATAATAATAAATAAATAAGAATAAAAAATAAAAATAAAAATAAAAAATCTTTCATAAACGCAGCGCTGTTAATTTAGTCACGCTGAGTTGTCAGCGTGACTAAGTTAACAGCGCTACCGTAGCAGCGTTATAGTGTTTCTCGCGCTACTGGGCGAGTGCGATTCGGCGTACCACACTAGCAGGCCAGCGCAATTAGGGTTCCTTCGCTGCTATAAAAATCTTCATTTTCTTAATTTCTCAACAACTTTTTTTACTCACATTCTCCCTTACACTAAAATAATCTGAAATATTGCTTTTCTATCATCTTCATTTTTATAAATAGTTACTTATTATTAGTTTACTATTAATTTTATTTAAAAAGTGGCAACAAACTTTGATAATATTGAAACAATAATTCCACTCTGCCCTGATTAACACTCGACGACTCCAATCTTCATACGAGAAGTGGTACGTTTCTTGAGTGCCCTACAAATCAAACTTGTGGATTTGTTGTTGTTGGTTTTCCGAATCATATACCGCTTTTATCATTTTATTTTTGTTAAAGGGCTTAATTTGAATTAATGTATCACATTAAATCAAGATAACTGTTTTCGACAAATTGTATCATGCTACACTAGTACAAAAATTACATTTTGCTGCCCCTTATTTGCTGCGGTTTTTTGGGATTTTATAAAAACCGCAGCAAATAATTAGCTGTGATTGGTAAAGAGTATTATTTGCTGCGGTTAAACAATAACCGCAGCAAATAATATTTTTTTGCTGCTGTGTACGATTATTTGCTGCGGTTTATAACCGCAGCAAAAAATTTGGAGATTTTTCTTTTTTTTTTTTTTTTTTTCCCGTTGGGACTTTCTTTTTCTTTTCTTATATTTTTCAGCAGTCCCAGGCCACGAGTCTTATCTTTTCGTTCTCAGTCTTTCTTCCTTAGCTTTTTGCTCTCAAACCCTAATTACTTCCTCTCAACTCACACTCAAGCACTCACACTCAAACCTAATTACTTTCTTCCTTGCCCTTACCTGTCGCCGTCTCTAACCTTCCTCGTCTCCAAGTTTCCTCGTCGCCGTGTCCGAGTTCGCCGTGTGGAAGTTGTTCTTCATTTGCGGTATTTTTCGGCAATCTTTTTCTTGATTTTCGCTATTTTCACTTCAACATTTGATGTTTATTCGTCTTAATTTAAGGAAAATTGTGTTTGTGTTTAAATCAAATTGAGTTTGTGTTATTCGACATTTTAGGTTTTGGATGTAAAATTGTGAAATGCATGACAATTTCTGTTTTTGCGGTTGTTATTGTGGTGGTGGTGTTTAGGTGAGAGATGAATGAAGGGTTTTACAAAGAGGATGAGAGCTATGCTCGTGAGAGATGAGAGATGAATGAAGGGTTTTGCTGTTTTTGCATTTTTGCTGTTTTTGATTAACTTTTTTTTTTTTGCTGTATTTTTGCTGTTGAGGATGACATATGAATGAAGGGTTTTTGCTGTTTTTGCTGTTTTTGCTGTTTTGATTAATTTTTTTTTTTTTTTGCTGTATTTTTGATTTTGAGGATGACAGATGAATGAAGGGTTTATGCTGGTTTTGCTGTTTTTGTTGTTTTTTGTACTAGCTAGTCATGTATTAGATGGTTAATTTTAGGTGTTGGTCACACTAAATTTGTCATTGCATAAGGTAATGATACATGACATGCTAATGAGGCTTATATCATATCAATGGTTTGGCCTTTCAGTTTCCATAAGCCGCCCCACTTGTTTGTGTAAATAAACATACATATATCATCAGCTTGCTGTCTCTTTGCTATCCTGTCCCATTCTTTTTCTTAGGATGTCTTTTGTGATTTGTGTCAAGCTCTCTAGAGAAAGAAAAAGGTAAAATAAAACACCGTACGGTCCGTTCAGTGTTACCGTCTGTTTAATGTTTTTTGGAGTCATATGATATAATTTATATACAATATCCTTAGCACATTAATCTAATTGATACTAGTCTTTTTGTGTGTGTGTGTGTAAGTAACCTGCCAGCAGAAAACTACCAACCACTCTCACTCCTTTTTCAGTTATAGCTTATAATTGACAATAGAGTTGACGAACGAGCCCTTGGCGAATAGATTTCACTTGTGAATTGTGTAAACTTGTGAATTGTGTAATTGCTACGATAAGGCAGTACTAAACTTAAAAAACCACGGTGTTAGTTTAGGAAAGAACAGCTAATGAAAGCGACGCTTATTAAAGAGCAGGCAGTCACTATATAAGTCTAGCTCACCTTGCGGGTCCCTCACAAGTACCTGACGGATTAGCTTCTTGGCATGTGTCAGTTAGCAAGCATACTAGCTCACCTTTGCTTTCTGCAGCACTTCCTGTGTGGGACCCTTCCAATAAGACTATAGTTGCTGTGGTTGGTGTCACAACTGCAATGTATAGTGTTGGACAGTTGATGAAAGAACTGGTGGAGGCTCACAGTGGTCATATCTATCTTACCTCTCAAGAGGGATATTTGCTAGCCACTTCTACTAATGCCCCTCTCTTGAAGAATTCGACAGGAGAACCTAAGCTTGTAATGGCTGTTGAATCAGAGGATGATATTATACAGAAGGGTGCTCAGTGGCTACACAAAAAGTATTCAAACTCGTTTCCTCCAAGTAATGGGGTTCATGTAGAGAATATCAAGCTTGGGAGCAAGAGATATTATATTGACTCATTTTTCCTAAATCTGAAACGCCTTCCAATGGTAGGGCTTGCAAACCTGTTATGTTTTTTTCTGTTATGATTATGGCCTTATTTTAACTGATACCTGAACACTTCGATAATCTGAACCATTATTTTAGGATGTTAAATTTGAAGGGAAAAGAAAAAAGACTATGAGCCATTGACTGTTACAATTTGAAGTGATAACAATTTCGAAAATGCTATGCAGGTGGGTGTCATCCTAATCCCAGGGAATATATTTGGGGAAGGTGGATCAAAGAGCTTTCAAGACATTGGTGATCCTTTATGTGCTTCAGTCTGTACTAATTATTGGATGCATTTGCATATTTGTATTAACTAATGGAGTATCAAAGGAAATGAACTTAGAGCAGAACTGATTAACCAACTTGATGCAAGAAGACGGGCAGAAGCTTCAAGCAATTAACAAAGCCAGTTTCTAGCAAACATAGGCAAGTATAACTTGAAAACTTCTTTTATTGTAAAAACTAGAACCTTAGTCAACTTTGATGAATATCTTGATATGAATTGTATGGTGTTCTGTTATGTCATTGGGACTAGCATTTTGAAACTTCGGAATATAAATTTTTATGCATCAGCCATAGCTACGACACCTATGGCTGCAGTGATAGGATTGCTGGATATCCTAATTTGTGATAGTGTCTCACAAATAGCATATGCCACAGTCACTCAAATTCGGAAATGTTCAAATGCACTTCTTTCGTCTTCTTAACAACATATTGGACTCAGTAAGGTAACTTGCATTCAAGCGATTGCCTCTTTAGCATTTTGGAATTGCTAGGAACCAGACAGTTCTTCTGATCTTCTTTTTGTTGGATTAGAAATACCTCTGTATATAATATGTAAGACATAAGACTTAGAAGATTAAACTTCCTGGATTTCAGCATTATTCAATTCTGTTTCAAAATTTGATCAGGATGTAAATAGCGGAGTTTAATTTTGTAAATTTTTGTGTGTTCACACTTGAAACATCGAAAAGGCTGAACATTTGATATTGTAAACAGGTTGAAGCTGGGAAACTTGTGTTGGAGGAAGCAGAATTCAATTTGGGTCGAACTTGAAGGACTTATGACATGTTCTATGTTCATTGCATCAACCATAATGTAGAAACACTTTTAGATCTCTCTGGTACGTATATAGGCATCATAGCAATATCAGTCTTCTCTTCACAAAGAAATTTTAAAGGAATTGCATTACATGACGGATTTCCCTATTATTAGTATAATGAAGGATACTTATACAATGTTGTTTGTTCTTGCAGATGACATGCCTAAGTTGCTCCGAGGAGATTCTGCCCGAGTGTTCAGATATTTGCAAATCTGATTAGTAATTCTGCAACCCCTACTACCTGTTGGTTGCTGTGTTGGTTGTTTTTTGACTTTATGCTGGTTCAGATATTTAGTTTGTAATTTTTGATGTATAGGTTGGTTTGTTTTGAGCTGCCTTAGCTGGATTGATTGAGTTTTGCTAAGCCTGGCTTTCTAGGTTGTATGTATACAAAAAAAATTCTTAATTTATATTAATGAACTGAATTCGGTTTCAATAAATTGGGTACAGCTGCGGAATATTATTTGCAGGGAGCGTGGATGATATTAGGAATTAGGAGCGTAGTTTCATTTTAGAAAATTATTCAAAATAAAAAAAAAAAAAACTATTTGCTGCGGTTCTCCAAACAACCGCAGCAATAAACCACCTCAAAATTGGTGGGAAACAGGGTTATTTGCTGCGGTTGTTTGGAGAACCGCAGCAAATAATACCTCAGAAAATGGAGGGAAAAAGGGTTATTTGCTGCGGTTGTGTGGAGAACCGCAGCAAATAATCCTGTTTCCCACCATTTTTTTAGGTGTTATTTGCTGCGGTTCTCCAAACAACCGCAGCAAATAACCTTATTTTTTGCTGCGGTTAAACCGCAGCAAATAAGTTTTTCTTATTTGCTGCTGCTATAAGTGCTGCGGTGCAAAACCGCAGCAAATAACCGGCAAAAAACCGCAGCAAATCTTGTTTTTTGTACTAGTGCTAGGAACCTTGAATTAATCTTAACGACAATTTGACTAAATTAATTAGTTTCATTTGATTTGACTTTAATAATAGTAATTTTGTATTAGGTGATAATCAATTACTTGGTTGTTTGTATAAATTGTGAATGATTGAGAGAAAACTACAAATGGTCGCCCACGGCCTAATATGACGCACTCCGCCATATTAGTACCTTCACCCTCGAATCCAATCTTTAGTTCGTAAGATCATAACTTGGAGTCATCCCCATGGGATCTAAAGGGTTATTCGTGCAATTTAGTTTATCGTCCCATATTCGTGTCTCATTCGTAATCAATCAAAATACACGGTTTATGAGTTTGATTCCTAAAACTCATTGGCGACTCTTTACTAGCATCGTCTGTATTCGTTGATATCATCTCACTCGAAAAAATATAATTAAAAATTAAAAAAAGAACACTAAAATAGCGTAGCGCGACAGACTTTGTCACGCTAACGTCGCAGCGTCACAAATTTTGTAGCGCTACACCTGTAGCGTGATAAACTTTGTTGCGCTGCACTATCAGCGTGACAAAGTTTGTGACGCTATCACGCTAGCGCGACTGAAATTCCTGCGCTCCTTTTTTTTTGCAAAATACTTTTAAAAAGTCCATTTCACCTTTCCTTAAGCTAATTTTTTAGGTTTAAATCGACCTATGGACGGTTTAGGGAAGGTGACCGAAAAAATTTGGGACCCTAAAATCCGGGGCCCCTACACCTTGGCTGCCATTTTACCTTCGAGCTAGACCTAATGGAGTTTCGTGAGCTTCCAAACTCACTCCCTAAGCTAAGCATACTCACACTATACAACAAACTAAAGACATTCAATTTCCGTAAAAAGTGTACGTGAGCCCCCAAAGCCCCGGGTCCATAGATACCTTTACTTGCCCATTTGTTTGTGGATGGCAGACACTAGAGGTGTTGCCTGACTATTATACTTTCTTTAATATAGCTCCAATCATCCAATTGGAAAAAGGGGTACCCTTATCGCTTATCAAGGCTCGTGGAACACTAAATTGGAAAAAATGCTAGTCTTGATAAACTCCACAACCATTTTAGAATCGTCAGTCTAAGTGGCTTTAGTCTCCACCCTTTTGAAACATAATCAAAAGCTCTATGATATATAGTAAACCAAATGAACTAAAAAAATGGTCCCATAAAGGTTATGCCCCAAACATTGAAAATCTCACAAAACATTATAGCATTTTGAGGAAATCATCCCTTCAGGAGACATCCAAACTTTTTGACAACTATCACAAGACTTAGTGAAATGATAAGCATTACAATTCAAACTACGCCAATAAAAACAAGAATCCAATACCTTCATTTTAGTTCGTTTCTCTACAAAATGCCTACCACAAGTATATGTATGAAAATATGTGAGAATTGGTACCACTACACCATCTGGGTTCGGACATACCCTCTTACAAACAATTTCACATAATGCTTCCAATGATAAGGTTCATCCTATACATAATGCTTTGCATCACTTTCCTTATGAGCTTTTGTAAAATGAGAAGGATATTTCTTAGAAACTAGATAATTCACAATATCAGCATAGCATGGACTGCAGTCATCGAGTATTAATAAATTCTTTCGGAAATTCCTCTCAAATCGATTCCCTCCAAGGTTGTTTCTCCTTTGACTAAAAATCACAAGGTATCACTAATATTCTCAAACGGTCACCTACCAAGTTTTTGGTACCCTTCTAGCCTCTTACCTTCAAAACAAACTTACTCAACAAAAGGATCCATCTTATCAACCTCGACTTTGCTACTTTGTTGATCATTAAATGCCTTAAAGCAGTATAATCAGTGTAGACTATCACTTTCATCCCTTGTAAGTATAATCGAAAATTTTCAAATGAAAAGACTATAGCCAAAATCTCCATTTTGGTGGTGTAGTAGGTTCACTAAGTCTCATTAAGAGTCACGGAGGCATAGTATATAGCATGTGGTGCTCGCCCCACCCTTTTTCCTAAGACCGCTCCGAAGGTATAATCACTCGCATCACACATGATCTCAAAAGGTGAATACCAATTCAGTGATAGAATAATTTCAGTCGTTAAAAGTCTCCTAACTTTTGAGTATGGCTCATTGGAAAAAAAAAATCCACATGCTTACATAAAATTCCTTGATAAACCTATGATTAAAACTTGCATGACTAAGAAAAGAACGTATATCATTGACATTAGTAGGAAAATGTATGGTTGAATCGTATCTATCATAGCTTTATCCACTTCAAGCCCATGTTCAGAAATAATATGACCTAACACAATGCCTTATTGTACCATGAAATGACATTTCTAAAAACATAACAGAAGACTTGAACCCATACATCTATTAAGCACATTAACCAAGTGTTCTAAGGAATTATCAAATTAATCTCCATGCACAGTAAAGCCATCCATAAAGACCTCACTAACCTCTCAACAAATTCAGAAAATATACTTGTCATACACCTCTGAAAAGTAGAAAGTGCATTACAAACACTGAAAGGCATGGGTCTATATGCATTCGTGGTAAATGGCCATGTGAAAGTAACTTAATGTTGATCCTCTTGGGCTACGCCCACATGAAAATACCCTGAATAGCCATCCTAGAAAAATGACTAGCAAATCTCTCAAGTATTTAATTAAAAATGGTAACTGAAAATGATATTTTCTTGTTACCGCTTTTAATCAACGATAATCAATGCATATTCGCCACCCATTATTTATACGAGTAGAAATTATCCGTCATCTTTATTTTTCACAACAGTAACACTCGGTTCCTTAGGTACAACTTGAGTCGAACTAACCCACTTATTGTCAGAAATAGGAAATATCATTCCTGCCTTGAATAGTTTGAAAATATTAGCTTTTACTACCTCCATTATAGGTGGGTTTAATCGACGTTGTGGTTGTCTTGCAGCTTTGCATCATTCTCCAACGGAATCCTATTAATATATGTTGTTGGACTTATGCCTTTGATCTCGGCAAATAGTCCAACTAATAGCTTCCTTATGCTCCTTAAAACTGCCATTAGCCTTCCTTCTTGCTCCTTTGTGAGCTTACTCGAAATAATCACTAGTAGTGTGTCTCCTTCACCATGGAACACATACTTTAAATCATCGGAAAGTTCTTTCAATTCCATCTTAGGTTCTTGAAATAACATATGTTACAAGATTTTCTGTAACAACCTGGAATTTCCTAACTTCTTACTTCTTATTTTTCCGGAAAACATATTATAATTATTAAGGATTATATTTATTAAAACATCTAAATATGGAAAAACCAAATTGTTACTGCCACCGTGATAACGGCTAATGCATTTATTAAAGTACTACAACGGAAGTCTTAAAACCAAAAACCGTTTTAAACTAATCTTCAAAACAATCTCAAAATAAAAATCAACTTTAAACTTTGTTATACTTCAGAACCATATTAATGGCCCTTAAAAACCAAAACTAAAAGTCTGTAGAAATAAATCAACATCCAAAATAACTGTTAGTCATCCATAAGCAATAGAAAAAGTAAAGATACAAAACACAACAAGCGCTCTCACTACAGCCCATCATGAAATGACTTATGCCCACTTGTACCTGCAGCTGAGTCCAAGACAAAGCCATGCACACAAAACAAACAGTCAACAAAGCTGAGTACATAACTACTAAAGACTATGCAACAAACAATAAGAAATAAAACATGCACTCAACTTACCTTTGACAACCTTTCTCCTATACATGGACTCAACTAAATTAATTATAGTTAAAATTATGGATCCTGAATCGAACGGGTTTCCTCCTTAAAAATCATCTCCCTATTGGGCACTCACTTGGGAGAAACTCCAAGAAGGTATTACTATGTCACATAAAGTGACAGATATCCAACGCATTAAACATGTAAAAGAGTACAACGTCTTGTACTCCAATTAGAAGTCATAGATCACTGTTCCATACGACTCCCCCCCATTGTTTATACTCAAGGTATAAAAGTTCCAAGAGTTTTGGTGCAAGTCCTCTTACCCTTTACGTGATTAACCGGTTAGAAATGTTATGACTCACATAAAACATCACATAAAGACATGCATCAAATCAAGCAAGCCATATTAATTATCTTCAATTTAAGGTGATTCAAAATTAATCTTACGTGTGTCCTTTAATTAAACTGAACTTCCTTTACCACACATAAACTGCGAGTGGCTAATTACTTACTTTTTCTTTAACCACACATTAAACTGTGAGTGGCAACATGTCTAAAAAAATTGCTCATAACTTCTTTTATTCATGTGAATAAAAATTCACAACGACCTTTCTTGTTAATTAAGTAACTAACCAACTTAAAAATAACTTCCTTTATTGTTTCATAAACTATTGCCCAAATTAAACTGATCACAACATTCCAATTCAACTTATAAAAATTTATATTGCTATTTAACATGGAATGTCAACATACTATACAAAAACATGCTTCTAGTAAACTTGTCACGCACATAAATTCATGATTCAAAACAAGTATACAATATTTCATATAATCAAGGATTTTCTAAGCATGAACTCTAGCTCCTGTGTTTCTCTTTAGTACTCACGTACCTTGTAAAGTAATGTTGCTCCGCCACAACTTCTAGAAGTAGACTAGTTCAAAGTCTCCTACATAAGGAAAAACCGAAACTAAATTAAAACCTTGTTGACTATGTTATACAATAACTATAAACTAACTTCTATATTGGAAACTTGTCCATAACCTTCCTATATGCTCTCTATTAAATTCCATACTTCGCTTTAATTCTCTATTGTATGATTACTTGGTTTTCAGGACTTGTTTACGCTTTATAAAACCTTAGCATAATTTTTATGCCACTTTAGAAAGTGGACAGCAATATAAAATTACCAAAACTCCTTGAAAAGCTTCAAAAACTACATAACTCAATCATACAATGTATTACTTAATTTATAAGATGAATCTATGCTAATTACATACTTTAAAAGCCTAATTATTTACTTTATAAACTCTGGACAACATGTTAAACATGCTTAAAATCACTTTTAAACTTCATAAAACATACTTAAATATATATGTAACATAATAGAATTAATATATGACCATACTAGCATAATATGAGCACTTGAGACTTTCTTTAACCTGTTTTTATAAGGATTTCAGATTTATTTATTAACTCTAAAGTCATGAAAAACTCATAAAACATCATTATTTCATGGCGAAACTTTTCTACAATCAACTAACATAATTATGAAACCAATCTATGCTTTAGGACAATTTTTCATAAGCCAAAACATGTTCATAATATTTATTCAATTGAATTTCATGATTATCAATTTTGGACAGCAATTTATTTTATTTTCAAAGCCTTTAAAAATCAATCTAAACTCCATAAAATCATCATAAATTCATGCAACAATAATTCATGATCATAATATTGAAGTTTAAGTCATAAAAACTCATAAAAATCATAACTTTCATAATTTATAAACCCTAATCTAAATTTTCATGAACAACAAATTAATTCATGCCTTAAAACAAATCATAACTTTATTAAAACATGATTAAAACTTATAAAAGAATGATTAAACATAGATATGAACATGAATATGCAAGATTGAATTAAAAAAGAAAGAAGGAGAATTTTTTTATATAATGGTCCGAAAAAAATACCAAAATAGGGGAGGAGTGTGAGGTGGCCGGCGGTGGCTAGGGCGGCTCCGGTGGGATCAGGCGAGGCACGGATCCCAAGAACAAAAACAGTCTTTTGTTTTCCTTCTCTTTTCTGAAAACCAAAACTGTATTTTTTTTTTCCGGAAAACACCTTCTCTTTTTTTTTTTTTCTCTCTTTTTTATCTCATAATTTTTGGAATCCTAATGACAACTTATGAGCATGAAAATTTGGGTTTTAAAGCATAGTCATAGGCCCCAAAGTAGATTTGTTAAAGCCCATACTTATCCTAACAAGTGGAAATTACCTTTAGGCCCTTGCCTCAAAATAAATTAGGAAACCTTTGAAAATTCTATTTTTAGAAGCGTTTTAAAATATTTTTAAAAAAACATAAAATATTATTTATGCACACAAATAATTATTTTTAATTATAAATTATTTATTTTTTATTTTTTTATTATTAATTTCTTTTCATTTTATATTCCTATTGAACATAATTTTAAAATTATACGAATAAAATACAAAAATACTTTCTTAAAATACGTGAAAATGTGGGATATAACATTTTGTCTATGGACGGTTAGTTTAATAGATACTTCATGAGATGCCACTTGCGGCAAAAGAAAATGTGCTTTTAATAAACTTGTCATGCACATAAATTCATGATTCAAAACAAGTACACAATATTTCATATAATCAAGGATTGTCTAAGCATGAACTCTAGCTCCTGTGTTTCTCTTTAGTACTCACGTACCTTGTATAGTAATGGTGCTCCGCCATAACTTCTTGAAGTAAACTAGTTCAAAGTCTCCTACATAAGGAAAAACCGAAACTAAATTAAAACCTTGGTTACTATGTTCTACAATAACTATAAACTAACTTCTATATTGGAAACTTGTCCATAACCTTCGTATATGGTCTCTATTCAATTCCATACTTCACTTTAGTTCTCTATTGTATGATTACTTGGTTTTCAGGACTTGTTTACGCTTTATAAAACCTTAGCATAATTTTTATGCCACTTTAGAAAGTGGACAACAATATAAAATTACCAAAACTCCTTGAAAAGCTTCAGAAACTACATATCTCAATCACACAATGTATTACATAATTTATATGATGAATCTATGCTAATTACATACTTTAAAAGCCTAATTATTTACTTTATAAACTCTAGACAACATGCTAAACATGCTTAAAATCACTTTAAAACTTCATAAAATATACTAAAAATTATATGTAACATAATAGAATTAATATATGACCATACTAGCATAATATGAGCACTTGAGACTTTATTTAACCTGTTTTTATAAAGATTTCAGATTTATTTATTAACTTTAAAGTCATGAAAAACACATAAAACATCATAATTTCATGGCGAAACTCTTCTACAATCAACTAACATAATTATGAAAACAATCTATGCTTTAGGATAATTTTTCATAAGCCAAAACATGTTCATAATATTTATTCAATTGAATTTCATGATTATCAATTTTGGACAGCAATTTATTTTATTTTCAAAGCCTTTAAAAATCAATCTAAACTCCATAAAATCATCATAAATTCATGCAACAATAATTCATGATCATAATATTGAAGTTTAAGTCATAAAAACTCATAAAAATCATAACTTTCATAATTTATAAACCCTAATCTAAATTTTCATGAACAACAAATTAATTCATGCCTTAAAACAAATCATAACTTTATTAAAATACGATTAAAACTTTATAAAAGCATGATTAAACATAGATATGAACATGAATTTGCAAGATTGAATTAAAAAAGAAAGAAGGAAAATTTTTTTATATAATGGTCCGAAAAAATACCAAAATAGGGGAGGAGTGTGAGGTGGCCGGCGGTGACTAGGGCGACTCCGGTGGGGTCAGGCGAGGCACGGATCCCAAGAACAAAAACTGTCTTTTGTTTTCCTTCTCTTTTCCGAAAATCGAAACTGTATTTTTTTTTTCTCTCTTAATTTTTGGAATCCTAATGACAACTTATGAGCATGAAAATTTGGGTTTTAAAGCATAGTCATAGGCCCCAAAGTAGATTTGGAAAAGCCCATACTTATCCTAACAAGTGGAAATTACCTTTAGGCCCTTGTCTCAAAATAAATTAGGAAACCTTTGAAAATTCTATTTTTAGAAGCGTTTTAAAATATTTTTAAAAAACATAAAATATTATTTATGAACACAAATAATTATTTTTAATTATAAATTATTATTATTTATTTTATTATTATTAATTTCTTTTCATTTTATATTCCTATTGAACATAATTTTAAAATTATATGAATAAAATACAAAAATACTTTCTTAAAATACGTGAAAATGTGGGATATAACATTTTGTTTATGGACGGTTAGTTTAATAGATACTTCATAAGATGCCACTTGCGGCAAAAGAAAGTGTGCTTTTAAACCGTGAATGATCTCTTGCAAGTTAGCACTCAAAACATATTCAACCAAATCAGCTTCCAAGACATTATTAATAACAACTAGAAGTTCATCTTTTTCCATCAATTTCAAAAGTATCTTGTGATGTAACATCTATCATGTCAATGTAATAAAAAGTGTATCATCAAAAGGAATTTTCATGGAGTAATAGATTATATTCAAGAACATCTCCATCAAAATTTATTGTTACAGTGCTAGTATGCACATCCATTTTAGTTCTAACAGATTTAAAAAATTACCATCCTACAAGAACAAGTGCCACATTTTTATCATCTTCCATATTTAGGATATGAAAGTCGTCTAGAAAAAGACTTATCAACCTTAACTACCACATCTTCTACTATACCCCTAGGATAAGCATTATAACATTCGGCTTACTGAAAGTTTTGATTTCATATAATTCACAAAGTTTAAAATACTACATGTAGTAAGAAATAACTTTTATAGAAGCTCCTAAGTCTAACATGACTTTATGAAATGTAATGTCGTTGATAACATAAGAAATAGTGAACGTACCTGGGTCACTACATTTTGGAGTTAATTTCTTTTGATATAACCGAAAAATGTTCACTAACCTTCACTTTTTTTATTCCCTTTTCTTTTTTCCTTCTTCTAGATGTACAGAATTCGTTAAGAAAGTTAGAATATTTAGGAATTTATTTCAAAGCACTTAAAATAGGGATATTTACATCACATTTACGGAAATTCTCGTAAATATCCTTGTCTTCTTTCTTTTTGCGAGTTTCGTTCACTTGATGTTGCTAGAGATGGTGGATCGGGTAAAGGAGAAGGCGATCTCTTGGCCTTCACTTACTCTTCACTTAGAGTTGTTGGTGTCAAAGGTTTTATGCCTTGACTTGGCCCCTGCACAACCACCTCATCCTCAAGCTTCGTATCTCAAATTAAGGTCTTTGAATTGCCTATTAACTCCATTCAGCTTCTTAAAGTCATAGCACTCGCATTGGGTCGAGGATTAATCTCCATTTGAGATGGTAGCTTTCCCGACTCACAGTCAACTTTCCAATCTTGTTACCGCCCCTGTAATTTCACCCATTTGTCTCTGTAGACTCTTGAAGCTCGACCTTGTCTCTTCTTTAAATTATGACATGTTGTTTTGCATACAAGTCACATTCTTTGTTAGTTGGTTACGATTATCCTCATTTGATGATATAGAGTTCAAACTTTTCCCTTATTGTGGACCTCTGGGCCTTTGATACATTTGTTGTCCTTGTGGTGGTCGATTGTACTGTTTTTGTTGATTACCTTGTTGGTATTGTTGTCGTTGATTTCCTTGTTGATTCCCATACCTAAAATACATCCTTTGACCACCTTGTTGGAAACCAACCGCTCTTGCTTCCTCGCCTTGCTCATCATTTACTTATGAACCAAACTCCGTAGGATGGTTAGCTAAACATATATCACAAGCCTTAAATTAATGAACCTTATTGTTTTTTTTCCTCTTCATCACCATAAACTTATGCATAAAGGTCATGATAGCTTCTAATTGCCCCTCAATCTTCCCTGAACTGTTGTTTGCATTTGGAAAATTAGAACCCCGAGGAGTAATACACTTGCAAAATTACCTAGTCCCTTCCGCTAGTTCCTCAATGAGCTCTCCAGCAGCTTGTGGAGTTTTGTTGATGAGAGAACCTCCACTCGTTGCATTCATCATCCGAACTTCATCATACAAAATACCGTTAAAGAAATACAAGATAAGATCCTCCTTGAGTAACCATGGTAATGACATGTTGCACAAGGCTTCTTGTACCTCTACTGATAATCATAAAAGGACTCATTTTGCCTTTGCTCTATGTTACTAATTTCCTTCTTCAAAGTTGAAAACTTAAAAGTTGAAGAACTTCTCAAGAAAACATCTCTTTAACTCAGCCTAAGTTGCAATAAACACCAGAAGAAGATGATACGACCAATCACTTGCTGCATCTTTCAATGAAAACTAAAAAACCCTTGACTTGATTTTCTCCCCTGTAACCCCGTTCGTTTTTATAATTACACACGCCAGATGGAACTCTATAAGATACCTATTTGGATCCTCACCACCCAATCCAAAAAAAAAATATGGCAATAAGTGAATCAAGTAGGACTTTAGCTCAAAGTTAGTGCCTTCTGCTAAAGCTAGAAATACTATACATAAATGATTATTCATTGTGCTTAGAGCAGTGAGCTCCATCAAAGTATGAGTATTAGGAGGAGTAGGAGGTATGACCTCTTTCTCTTTATCACTAGAAACTAAAACCTCTCCTTCAACCTCAATAGAAAACGGTAATTCTTTTAAACTTGCTGTTAACTCTCATCGCGACTTATAAATAGTCAATTCCAGCTCTGGTTCATAGTGCAAAGGTTCTTTGCTAGTAGCACAGGTTACAACAATACACAAAACAAAACAATTTTAATAATAACCAAAACAATATATATATATATATACACACACACACACAACATAAACCAGTTACGCCATTGGCCTAGCAACGACGCTAAAATTTTTGCAGGCTAAATTTGTCATGTAATTAACCGACCAAATACAAATTTCTCTTACTTCTTATAAATGAATATAGCAGTAAGAAAGGATCGCATCCAAATATAATTAATATCCAAAACTGCTATTAATCACGTAGATTTCTCTAAACGACTAATAATAGAATCAAAGGTGGTTTTGTGATTTGTTTTATGATTATCGAACATAAAAGTAATGTATGTTAATAAGTTCATGTATAAGGATTATAATGGGTACGAATGATATCCACTCTTAATTAGTTTATCAATCGAAATACTAAAACCTTCACTACTCAAGTATTGATTATTAAGTGTCAAGGATCGAATCCTTTGTTCTCCTACATGGCTAAGTAAAATGATTATCACGTTACAAAGTCCTAAATATTAATTACCCTTTCGAATTAGCATTAAGGTTAAACTAATAATAGCATTAAAATTTGAGAACCAATAACATTTCTCAAAACTTAAATGAGCACTAAGCTATGAACAACTTGTCAATTTTACTAAGTTCACACACTAAGAATCTGCAAAGTATTGAATCTATGTGCAACTACTGGTTAAGGAACATAACAATTTGATTATAATTCAAAACCTAACTATTGAACAAAAACTGCCATCAACTAGTAGTACTCCTAACAAACACAAGTCATGTTCATGAAATTACAGCATAAAGACACAATAATCGATAGCAAGAGTAAATAAGAGCTTGATAATTTCTTACAATAAACCACTAAGAGCTTCATCTAACGCCCCTAAGAGAGTGTAAGCTACAACTTCTATCACCATGGATGTTTCCATACCAAAATAAAGAAAAAAAAACTAAGAAGATGAAACGAAATGGAAACTAGATCTTAAAGTAATTAAGAGTGTTTGATAATAATCTGATGAGAGATGATGTTAGATCATGAATGAAATAAGTTTCTATTTATACTAAGGAAGCAAAAAAGCCCAACAAAATATCAAAACAATGAGCAAGTGGCTTAAAAACTACAATGCTGACACAAAACAAGGCGGCTCACGAGGTGCAAGAACTCCCTGGATCTTGCGCTAAAAAATTGCTGAAAAGGCTTATGCTCTCAGCCTGCAAGGATTCTTACACCATGTGAACTCTACATCAAAATTGTAATACCCTGGATTTTCCTTAACTTTCTACTTCCTAATTTTTCCGGAAAACATGTTAAACTAGTAGATATAATATTTATTAAACTACTTTATATGGAAAACCAAAGTATTACCGCCATGGTGAAAACGGCTAAGGCTTTTATGAAAGTACTACAGCTGAAGTCTTTGAAACCAAAACAATTTAAACTAAACTTCAAACAACTTTAAAATAAAATCAACTTTCAATTTATTACACTTCGCAACCATATTAATGGCCCTTTAAAACCAAACCAAAATTAATAATCAGAAGTCTTTCAAAATCCCATACAATCAAACAAATGTTAGTCTCTAAAAGCAATTGAAACAAGGTAAAACTACAACCACATCAAGCGCTCTCACTCCATCCCATCATGAAATGACTTATGCCCACTTGCACCTGCAACTTTCATTTTACTAGACAACTACTCACCACAAGTGGGTCATCGTAGGGCCAAATCCAAGACAAAGCAATGCACACAAAGCAAACAATCAGCAAAGCTGAGTACATAACTACTAAAGACTATGCAATAACAATAAGAAAATAAAACATGCACTCAACTTACCTTTGACAACTTTCTTACCTTTACATGGACTCAATAAAATTATTATTATATTTAACTTTTGGATTCGGCATCGAACGGGTTTCCTTTCCTTTAAATCGCCCTATTAGGCACCAACATGGGAGTAACTCCAAGAAGGTATTACCTATGTCACACGAGGTGACGGATATCCAGCGCATTTATAATATAAAAGAGTACAACGTCTTGTACTCCAATTAGAAGTCATAGATCACTATCCCATATGACTCCTGCCTTTGTTCATACTCAAGGTATGTACGTTCCAAGAGTTTTGGTGCGAATCCTCTTACACTTTACGTGATTTAACGGGTTTAACATTGTTATGACTCTCATGCAACATCATAGAAAGATATGCATACAACCAAGCAACCATATTCATTATCTTTACTTTAAGGTGATTCCAAATTAACTTATGTGAGTCCTTTAATTAAACTGAACCTCATGTACCACACATTAACTGTGAGTGGCTAACAACTTACTTTCTTTTTGACCACACATTAAACTGTGACTGGTATTATAACTTACTTTCTTCTTGACCACACATTAAACTGTGAGTGGCATTATAACTTACTTTCTTCTTGACCACACATTAAACTGTGAGTGGTATTATGTGTATAAGTAATTGCTCATTACTTTTATTAATCATGTGAACAGATTCACTACTACCTTTCTTGTTGACTAAATATCTAATCAACTTTAAAAATTATCTTCTTCCTTTATTCATAAAACTGTTTACCAAACTACACTGATCAGAACATTCCAATTCAAGCTCATGAAAATTAAACTTTCTATTTAACATGGAATGCCATTAAACATTAAAGCATGCTACTAACAACTTGTCATGCACATACATTCATGATCCAAAACAAGCATACAAGACTCATATGAACAAGAATTTCTCAAGCATGCATTCTAAACTCCTATGTTTGCCTTTAGTACTTACGTATCTTGTAATATAGTTGTGCTCCGCCACAACTTCTAGAAGTGGACTAACTCAAAGTCTCCTACACAAGGAAAACCGAGCTAAATTAAAAAAGTCCTGTTCACTAAATTCTACAACAACCTTAACTAACTTCTAAATTTGGAAACTTTGTCCAAAACATTCCTTATTTGGTCTCTAATCAATTCCATACTTCAATTTTCTTCACGATTGCAATTCTACTTTGTTTTCTGGACTTAATTATACTTTATAAAACCTTAATAATATTTTCACGCCACTTTGGAAAAGTGGACAGCAATCTAAATGTACAAAAATTCCTTGAAAACTTCCGAAAATGACACAAATCGATCACATGATGTATTACCTTACTTACATGATCAATTTATGCTATTTACATACTTTAGAAGGCCATTTAATTAATTTATAAAGTCTAGACAGCATGCTAAACATGCTTAAAACCACTCTTAAACATCATAAAACATACTAAAATTTATATATTTCATCATAGAATTGATGTATAATCATACTAGTGCAATCTGGGCACTTTAAACTCAATTTAACTTGTTTTTATTAAAATTTCAGATTTATTTTTAAACTTTAAAGTCATGAAAAACTTATGAAAACATCATGATTTCATGTCAAAACACTTCTACAATCTACTAACATGTATATGAAATCAATCTAGGCTTGAGAGCAATTTTTCATATGATTAAACATGTTTATAATATTTATTCAACTCAAATTCATGATTATAAAATTTTGACAGCTTTATTAAACAAGTCTAAAACCCTTAAAAATCAATCTAAACTTAATAACAACATCTTAAATTTACCTAACAATAATTTATGATCATACTATCGAAGTTTAGAACATAAAACTCATAAAAATCATAACTTTATAAAATTTTCAAACCCTAATTTATAATTTTATGGACAACAAATTTAATTCATGCCTTAAAACAATTCATACTTATATCAAAACATGATTAAACTTATAAAAACATGATTAAACACAATTATAATCATAAATTTGTAAGATTGAATCAAAAATAAAGAATTAGAAATTTTTTTTATTATAAAAGGCCGAAATTTATACTAAACGGGGCGGAGGTCCGGTGGTGGCCGACGGTGCAGCAGGTGGCTGCCGCGGTGGTGCTGTGGCCGGCGGTGGGGTCCGACTGCGCACGGATCCCAAGGCTCCAAGAAAATTTTTTTCCCTTCTTCTTCGAAATTCCGACTCTCTTTTTTTTCCGGATCTAAAAGTTTTGGATCTAAAACTTCTGGAATCCTAATTGACTAGTATGATCAGTAAAATTTGGAATTTAGGTTTTGTAGGGTATTTTTAGACCTCAAAGTAGGATTTTGGTGGGGCCAATAATCACTCCTAAGCAATTTAGGAAACCTTAAAAAAATTATTTTTAGAAGTTTTAAAAATATTTTTAATCACAAAAGTACTATTTAAGAACACAATTAATACTTTTAACCAAAACTTTATTATTTACTATATTTTTGTTAATTTCTTTTTATTTAATACCTTTATTGAACATAATTTTCAATAAAAATACTAAAATTATACGAACAAATAAGAAGATTATACGCATAAAATACAAAAATACTTTGTTCAAATACGTGAAAATGTGGGGTATTACAGTCTACCCCCCTTAAAAGAAGCTTCGTCCCGAAACTTTGTGTAGGTTAGTGTATGGAACTTGAATAGAGACTACTTTTACTTCATAATTTGTTACTGAAACTTCTATGTTGTTGTAGACTTTAGACATTACTTGACAACTTCTATTAGACAAACATGAAACTTTTTACTTAAAAGTCATAAAAACTCGTAAAAACTTGTAACATTGAGGGTAAAAACGCGCGAAACTGGTCGCCTTCTACCCCCCCCCCCCCTACTTAAAAGGAGTTACGTTCCAGTAACTGTACTACTAACCTGAAAAAGCTATGGATACTTTTCCCTTATTAAATCTTCAGCTTCTCAAGTACCTTCTTCGGTTTCTTGGTTAGACCACAACACTTTCACTATCTTGACACTCTTTCTTCGAGTATCTCTGAGCTTACTATCTAGGATTTTGATTGGCCTCTCCTCATAGGTCAAACTTTGGTCTAACTCTATTGCTTTAGGTTGCAACATATGTGACTCGTCCGGCACATACTTCCTTAGTTGAGACACATGGAAAACATTGTGAACTTTGCTCAACTCCATTGGTAGTGCTAGCTTATAAACTGCCTTTCCTACCTTTTGCAAGATCTCATAGGGTCCTATGTACTTTGGGCTTAACTTTAAGTAACACCTTGTCGCCAACTTCTAACACAACATCTTGGCGCTTTTGATCCGCATAGGATTTTTGTCTATCCTATGCTGCTTGAATCTTTGCTTGTATTACTCTAATTTTCTCTGTGGTCTCCTCTATTAACTGAGGCCCTAGAATTATTGTTTCACTTATGTCGTTCCAACACAAAGGGATCCTACACTTCCTTCCATATAGAGCTTCAAAGGGTGACATGCCAATACTTGCATGGTAACTATTGTTGTACGAAAACTCAATGAGATCTAAGTGATCCTCCCAACTCCCTTGGAAGTCCATTACACAAGCCCTTAGCATGTCTTCTAAGGTTTGTATGGTCCTCTCTGTTTGCCCATCAATTGCTAGATGGAAAGCTGTACTCATTTTCAAGGTCGTGCCAAAGTTCTCCTGGACACTATTCAAGAATTTCGAAAGAAAATCTAGAATCCCCATCCGAAACGATATCCTTTGGTACTCCATGTAACCTCACAACATACTTTATGTAAGCCTTTGCAAGTTATTCCATTTTCCAAGTCTCTTTTATGGGTGTAAACACTGCTAACTTAGTGAGTCTATCTATCACTACCCTATATGGTATCATTCTAATTCTTAGACTTTGGCAAGCAAGTCACAAAGTCCATTGAAATGCTATCCCATTTCCATCCTGGTATCTCAAGTGGTTAGACTTCTCCTTGAGGTCTTTTATGCTCAAATTTAACCTTTTGACAGATAAGGCTTTTACTCACAAATTAAACCACTTCTCTCTTCATTCTAGACCACCAATACATCTTCTTTAGATCCTTGTAAAGTTTATCGCCTCCAGGATGCACTGAATACGGGGTACTATGACCCTCCTCCATTATCCTTTGCTTCAAATCCTCACATTTCTGTGGTACGCACCACCTTCCCTTATACCTTAAGCTTCCATCCTCATGAATCTTAAAATCCATAGGCTTTCCTGCTTTCAGTTTTTCCTTAACCCTGTCCAGTTTTACATCCCCTTCTTGACTCTTCCTAATTTCCTCGAGTATTGTTTGTTGGATACTAAGATTGCAAAGAATCCCTTCCAACTCTCCCTCCTTCACTATTTCAAAGCTCAATCTTTCCATGTCTTTACATAGCTCCTTAGCAACTACCAAGGTACTCATTCCATGTTTCGTTTTACGACTCAGAGCATCGGCTACCACATTGGCTTTCCCTTCATGGTATCGAATATCCAAGTCGTAGTACTTGATCAACTCGAGCCATCTCCTTTGTCTCATGTTTAAATTTTTATGAGTGAAAAAGTACTTTAAACTCTTGTGATCTGTGTATATCCTACATTTCACTCCATATAAATAATGTCTCCAAATTTTCAAGGCAAACACTATTGCTGCTAACTCCAAATCATGTGTAGGGTAGTTAACCTCATATGGTTTCAATTGTCTCGAGGCATAAGCTATCACCTTTCTATTTTGCATCAACACACATCCCAGACCATTTTTAGAAGCATCACTAAACACATCATAAGAGTCACTTCCATCTGGCAAAGTCAGCACTAGAGCTGTAGTCAAATGTTCTTTTAAAGTCTGAAATGCCTCTTCACACTTATTACTCCACTCAAACTTACAGTCTTTCTGCATTAACGAAGCCATGGATTTAGCAATCCTCGAAAAGTCTTTCACAAACCTCCTATAGTAACCTGTTAACCCTAAGAAACTTCGTACATCCGTTACATTCTTCGGTGTAGGCCACTCCTTGACCGCTTTAATTTTGGTTGGATCTATCTCAACTCCCTCTTTAGACACAATATGTCGCAAAAATGCTACTTTCTCCAACCAGAATTCACATTTTGAGAACTTGGCATATAACTCATTCTCCCTTAATGTCATCAAGATTGTCCTCAAATGCTCCACATGTTCTTCCTTGATTTTCAATACACCAATATGTCATCAATGAAAACGACTACAAAATTATCCAAAAACCGTTGGAAGATTCTACTCATTAAATCCATAAAAATTGCTGGTGCATTGGTCAACCCAAAAGGCATAACAGTGAATTCGTAATGCCCATACCTAGTGCGAAAAGTTGTTTTCGGTATGTCCTTATTAGCAATCCTCAATTGATGGTATCATGACCTTAAGTCAATTTTTGAAACCACCGTAACTCCTTTCAATTGATCAAACAGGTCATCAATCCTTGGCAATGGATACTTATACTTGATCGTCACTTTATTCAGCTCCCTATAGTCAATACATAACCTCAAACTCCCATCTTTCTTTTTCACAAACAGCACTGGTGCTCCCCATGGTGAAGCACTAGGCCTAATATACCCCTTTTCCAACAAATCCTGCAACTGATCCTTTAATTCACTCATTTCCACAGGCGCCATCCTATAGGGTACCTTGGAAATAGGTGTTGTTCCTGGGACTAAGTCTATAGTAAAGGCAATCTTTCACTTCGTTGGCATTCCCAGAATATCTTCCGGAAACACATCGAGAAAGTCCTTCACTACTTCAATATCCTTAGGTTTTGCAGTCTCAATCTGATCGACATCCTGCACACTACAAAGATAAATCGGAAAACCTCTTTTTACAAACCTAGCGAATCTCATTACTGACACTATTTTGTTGTGTTTCGGTCTTCCTGTCCTCCAATATCTCACCTTTTTACCCTTATTTACCAACGAGATCTTCTGTGGTACACACTGAATCTCAGCCTTATGTTTACTCAACCAATCCATTCCTAAGATCACTTCTAGGTCACCTAAATCAAACTCGATTAGGTTAGCCTTAAACTCCACTCCCTCTATTACAATAGGAACTTCCTGATATTTCCTTGAACATTGCACTTCTTGTCCCGAAGGTAACACTATCGATATGTCTACTGCATCTCCTTTTCCCAACACAGGTTTTAACTTTTCTAAGAGTTTAATGGAAGCAAAAGAGTATGTTGCACCGGAATCAAACAAAACTTTAATAGGTAAGGAATGAATAGAAAAAGTACCGCTGATCAAATCCTTATTAGCATCTGCTTCGCTTCGAGCTATCACATTCAGCTTCCCAGTGTTTGAGGTCTTAGGCTACCTTCCTCCATTTCCACTCCCATTCCTACTTCCGGCTTGAGAGTTCACTTTTCCTCCCATATTTCCTTGGAAACCCTTTTGTTGTCCCCCAACTAAATTCCCCTTCGCTTGAGAATTCTGTCCCTCCTTTCCTTTGTTCGTAGAGAAGCATTCATACTCACGGTATCCAAGTTTGTTACACAACCTACAAGTCACTGGGTTCCCTACACAGTCTTTTCCTGGGTGGTTGTTGGGACACTTCTTGCAGAAGTACACACGCCCTCCTTGACTAGCCACCTGAGTCCTATTCCCATTTCCAGAATTAGGCTTCCCAAAGTTTCCCCTATTACCCTGGAAGTTGTTTTTGAAACGAGGTCTCTTATATCCACCATGATTCCCTTGTTGGTTAAAGTTTCCTCCACCATCCTTCCTTTTCTCCCTCGTCTCACTCTCCTTCTGTACTTCCTTCTTCTTTTGGTCTATGGCATACAAGTGTGCAGCCCTACCATATAACTCATCCAAGGATCCAAAGATTTATCCAGCTAGTTGTGATTGTAAGTCTAAGGGTAACCCCCTCTCAAAACGACTAGCTTTCAGCCTCTCAGTTGCCACAACCTCGGGAGCAAACCTAGAAAGCTCTATAAACTTAGAGTAGTACTCAGTAACAAACATACTCCCCATTCTAAGTTCTAGGAACTCCTCAGCCTTCTGTTTCTGAAGAAAAACAGGGTAAAACTTATTACGAATCTGCTCCTGGAACATTTCCCAATTAAATCCTGGTAAAGCCCTTATTACAGCCTCATTCTATGACCACCATAAATCAGCTTCTCCCCTAAGATAGTAAACAGCATGGTTCACCTTAAGCTCCTCTAGACACTCAACTGCCCCAAACAATTTATTGAATTCTCTCAACCATCCCTTTAGAACAATTGGATTGTGCTCTCCTTTGTAAGTGGGTGGCTTGCTTTGAGAAATTTTCTTGAAGAGTTCCCCAGCAGGGTCACTACCATTTCCATTTCCTCTCGCAGCTAACTGTTCAGCTACAGTAGCTAATTGCCTTACTAACTCATTTAGCTGACTGTTGTTACGTTCAGCCATTCTATTTCTCCTGTAGAGGAAAAGACCTTTGTATTAAATTAAGTCTAACTATAAGTTATGACACAAACACTTAAATAATGAAACACTTTTTCAATTCATCTCATAAAAGAAATTTCATTCTTTTTGAGTGAATGATTCACTTTGTCTTGATTGTTTACGCAACCATTGAAATAAGAATAAAGCATATAAGAAATAATAATAATTCCCTTGGTTCTGTTCTAATTAAAGCTTTAGTCAGAAAATCATTTTCTTACTCAACTTCTCCAATTACTTCTTATGGCTCACTGCCACTTATTCAAACTAATATAAACAGTAGCTTATAGTGTCCAACTAGGCAGTAAAACAGTAGACATAAACAGTTAACTACTTCTAAACAAGGTCTCTACATATTAACATTGTCCTTCTTGTCTTTCGACATAACATATTTCTTCGGTACGAATACTGGGTCATCCTTAGTATCATCCCTCATTTCTTCATATGTTTCCTCTCTTCCTCCTTCAATGACTTCTTCAGGATCTGATTCTTCTTCCTCTTCTTCAGAGTCCGTTATCAAGTCAACATATACCGGGATTACTAGGTTTGGGTCCTCAATTTCATAGCATGAACTATCCTTGGATTCACCAGTCATCGAACCTCTAAGAGTCTCCTCTTCCCTTTGGTCTTCATTCCATTGACTATCTGTTGGGCTTGGGGCGGGTGGGGTCTCCTTATTCGCATTCATTTGTTGATACTCCTCTTCCTTCTTAGCAATGTACCCCTCCAAGAACCTCTAGTCACAACCCCATTGACTAACGGCATCCTTATACTAAGCATTGTTCGGAAGGCCTCCAAGAAAATGAAAGTCACTAAACTTCACCTTAATTTCTAAGTAGGGTGGTCGGTCGGGTAAACACCTAACAATTAAAGCGGCTACTTGGTTAGGTTGATCCCATTGTGGTAACTTCAACACCGTACTCATGTACCAATAGTAGAACCGGATCTTCCAAACATATTGAGGTGGACTTTCAGAATCTTTCTTCTCCAATGTCCCAATTTCTGTATACTTACTAGGCAAATTATGCGTCATTTTGCACAAAACTTAAAACAAATGGTCCATCCTTCCCAAAAGAACAAAACAAACAATTAACATTTCTGCAAAAAGAAAGTCTTGTGGCTAACATACAATTTTGTTTACACCCAACTATCCACGTAGGCATCACCTTGATTATAAACTTCAAAGCATGAGAGAACAGAAACAAAGTATATCCTACATGCCCAACTCCCTACCCAAACTCACCACATGGTATTAAAGCGATAACACATAATACATACCTGAATTCCTTGCATACCTGCACACATAATTTTTTTTTTTTTCAAAACTTTCCATTTTAGGAAATTACTATTTTTAGAAAGATTCCATTTTCAAAAGTTTCCGATTTAAGAAATTTCTCTTTCCAAAAATAAAACTTAGGGTACCCCAAAATAAAATCCATTTTATTTCAAAATCTAGGCTCTGCTAACCACTTTGTAATTAAGAGTGTTTGATAATAATCTGATGAGAGATTATGTTAGATCATGAATGAAATAAGTTTCTATTTGTACTAAGGAAGCAAAAAATCCCAACAAAATATCAAAACAATGAGCAAGTGGCTTAAAAACTACAATGCTGACACAAAACAAGGCGGCTCACGAGGTGCAAGAACTCCCTGGATCTTGCGATAAAAAACTACATCAAAATTGTAACACCCTAGATTTTCCTTAACTTCCTACTTCCTAATTTTTCTGGAAAACATGTTAAACTAGTAGAGATAATATTTATTAAACTACTACATATGGAAAACCAAAGTATTACCGCCACGGTGAAAACGGCTAAGGCTTTTATCAAAGTACTACAGCGGAAGTCTTTGAAACCAAAACAATTTAAAACTAAACTTCAAACAACTTTAAAATAAAATCAACTTTAAATTTATTACACTTTGGAACCATATTAATGGCCCTTTAAAACCAAAGCAAAATTAATAATCAGAAGTCTTTCGAAATACCATACAATCAAACAAACGTTAGTCTCTAAAAGCAATTGAAATAAGGTAAAACTACAACCACATCAAGTGCTCTCACTCCATCCCATCATGAAATGACTTATGCCCACTTGTACCTGCAACTTTCCTTTTACTAGACAACTACTCACCACAAGTGGGTCATCGTAGGACCAAGTCCAAGACAAAGCAATGCACACAAAGCAAACAATCAGCAAAACTGAGTACATAACTACTAAAGACTATGCAATAACGATAAGAAAATAAAACATGCACTCAACTTACCTTTGACAACCTTCTTACCTTTACATGGACTCAATAAAATTATTATTATATTTAACTTTTGGATTCGCCATCGAACGGGTTTCCTTTCCTTTAAAATCGCCCTATTGGGCACCAACTTGGGAGCAACTCCAAGAAGGTATTACCTATGTCACACGAGGTGACAGATATCCAGCGCATTTATAATATAAAAGAGTACAATGTCTTGTACTACAATTAGAAGTCATAGATCACTGTTCCATATGACTCTCCCCTTTGTTCATACTCAAGGTATATATGTTCCAAGAGTTTTGGTGCGAATCCTCTTACATCACAGAAAGATATGCATACAAACAAGCAGCCATATTCATCATTATCTTTACTTTAAGGTGATTCTAAATTACTTTATGTGAGTGCTTTAATTATACTGAACCTCCTGTACCACACATTAACTGTGAGTGGCTAACAACTTACTTTCTTTCTGACCACACATTAAACTGTGAATGGTATTATAACTTACTTTCTTCTTGACCACACATTAAATTGTGAGTGGCACTATAACTTACTTTCTTTTTGACCACACATTAAACTGTGAGTGGTATTATATGCATAAATAATTGCTCATTTCTTTAATTAATCATGTGAACAGATTCACTACTACCTTTCTTGTTGATTAAATATCTAATCAACTTTAAAAATTATCTGCTTCCTTTATTCATAAAAATGTTGGCCAAACTACACTGATCAAAACATTCCAATTCAAGCTCATGAAAATTAGACTTTCTATTTAACATGGAATGCCAATAAACATTAAAGCATGCTACTAACAACTTGTCAAGCACATAAATTCATGATCCAAAACAAGCATACAAGACTCATATGAACAAGAATTTCTCAAGCATGCATTCTAAACTCCTATGTTTGTCTTTAGTACTTACGTACCTTGTAAAATAGCTGTGCTCCGCCACAACTTCTAGAAGTGGACTAATTCAATGTCTCCTACACAAGTAAAATCGAGCTAAATTAAAACAATCTTGTTGAATAAATTCTACAACAACCTTAACCAACCTCTAAATTTGGAAACTTTGTCCAAAACATTCCTTATTTGGTCTCTATTCAATTCCATACTTCAATTTTCTTCTCTATTGCAATTCTACTTTGTTTTCGGGACTTAATTATACTTTATAAAACCTTAATAATATTTTCATGCCACTTTGGAAAAGTGGAAAGCAATCTAAATGTATCAAAACTCCTTGAAAACTTCCAAAAATGACACAAATCGATCACATGATGTATTACCATACTTACATGATCAATTTATGCTATTTACTTACTTGAAGGCCATTTAATTAATTTATAAAATTTGGACAGCATGTTAAACATGCTTAAAACCACTCTTAAACATCATAAAACATACTAAAATTTATATATTTCATCATAGAATTGATGCATGATCATGCTAGTGCAATTTGGGCACTTTAAACTCAATTTAACTTGTTTTTATTAAAATTTTAGATTTTTTTTAAATTTAAATTCATGAAAAACTTATGAAAACATCATGATTTCATGTCAAAACACTTCTACAATCTCTACTAACACGTTTATGAAATCAATCTAGGCTTTAGAGCAATTTTTCATATGATTAAACTTGTTTATAATATTTATTCAACTCAAATTCATGATTATAAAATTTTGACAGCTTTATTAAACAAGTCTAAAACCCTTAAAAATCAATCTAAACTTAATAACAACATCATAAATTTACCCAACAATAATTTATGATCATACTATCGAAGTTTAGAACATAAAATTCATAAAAATCATAACTTTATAAATTTTTCAAACCTTAATTTATAATTTTATGAACAACAAATTTAATTCATGCCTTAAAACAATTCATACTTATATGAAAACATGATTTTACTTATAAAAACATGATTAAACACAATTATAATCATAAATTTGTAAGATTGAATCAAAAATAAAGAAGTAGAAATTTTTTTTTATATAAAAGGCCGAAATTTATACCAAACGGGTAGGAAGTCCGGCGGTGGTCGGCGGTGCAGCTGGTGGCTGCCGCGGTGGTGCTGTGGCCGGCAGTGGGGTCCGGTTGGGTACGGATCCCAAGGTTCCAAGAAATTTTTTTCCTTCTTTTCGAAATTCTGACTCTCTCTTTTTTTTCCGAATCTAAAAATTTTTTTTTTTGCTCTCTAAACTTCTGGAATCCTAATTGACTAGTATGATCAGTAAAATTTGGAATTGTAGGTTTTGTAGGGTATTTTAGGCCCCAAAGTAGGATTTTTGTGGGGTCCTTAAACACTCTTAAGCAATTTAGGAAACCTTAAAAAAACTATTTTTAGAAGTTTTAAAAATATTTTTTATCACAAAAATACTATTTAAGAACACAATTAATACTTTTAACAAAAATTTTATTATTTACTATATTTTTGTTAATTTTTTTTATTTAATACCTTTATTGAACATAATTTTCAATAAAAATACTAAAATTATACGAAAAAATACGAAGATTATACGCATGAAATACAAAAATACTTTGTTCAAATACGTGAAAATGTGGGGTATTACAAAAATACACACTAAAACATTTGTATCTCCCCCATTTCACATTGAAATCAAGCATCTGACCAATCGTTGGAATGCTCTTGAAGAGATATATCACCTCCAACTTGAATAATCCCAAGATTATGTGTATATTGAAAGACATACCCATTTGAAGATGGACTATTTCACTCCCAAATGTAATTCGACCATTCTTGCACACCAAGCCTCAATCATTATGCTTATGGCAAGACCAACGATGCCATAAAATCTCCCAAAGATAGCTTTAATTTTCATTATACCACTTGTTCTTGCCTAAGCAATAAGGTAGGGTATGAAGTAGGAGGGCAGCGCTGACTTTGACTGGCTCGAGATCTTCTTGGTTCCGACTAACAAGTCCTCCTACACCTGCACAAAGGGAGTATAATCCTTGTAGAATTACTTCCCCCTTTGATGCTTAGGTAAGATATTTGTAAGAGGATTAAGAAAATAATTAAATAATTTAATTAACTCAAACATAAGCTAAAGAGAGAAATCAAGGTTTCTACAGTGAGAAATTCTCTTGATTGTAGTAAGTCGTATCATTTTAAACTATGTGAATGTGTCCCTTTAAGGCCTATTTATATGCAATAGGTTTTGAGGCCAACCTCTCATTGAGTGACATTTTTCATTCAATGATTGGTTGCCTTTGAGTTTGAGGCTCATGGGCTTTCACTTTTTCGGCCTTTTAAGACATTCGTGAGGAACTACTCATGCTCCCTTATTAGGGTTCTATTGGACACTTGTTCCAATATAGAATGACATTTGTCATCCAAGGAGACAAGCTAATAGCTTGTCTTCCTATTAACACGTGGACTAATATAAGAATGACACCCATTTACTATCAATTTGAGACACTTAGTTTATTGAGATCTTGATACGTGGACAAGTTACTTTATCATATGTGGCAACCCGTAGCTGTGCCATATTACTACTCATTGATCCATCATAGTCCAAATGATGCAAGGGTTAAGTTTTACATATTTTTCACCTTAAGCCATGAAATCAATCAAAAGCTTAAAAGCATAATAAATCATAACAAAACAACTTAACTCCTCATCAAAAGGCCACCAAAACGTGAATAAGATTACAAATATTATGAGTACGTAACCATGCTATGGAAACTTGGGAAGGGAGAGAAATAAATAGAGAAAGAGAGGTACCTGTTACAACTGGGTGATCCAAGTCAAGACGGGAAGTCAATTCAGCATGAAGGAATATGGCACGACTAATAGCTTGCATAGCATTAAAAGCCTTGCTGTCAAACACAATATCGTTGTGTTCCTACTAAATCGACCAAATAGAGAAAATTAGGGATGGTAGTTTGGAGACGTAATTTTGGCGGCAATATGTGAGCATATGGCTAGATGTAGGAAAAGTCATATTTTGGTGGAGGAAGGTCAACATTCTAGGATATGACTATAAGAGGAGTATTTGGGAGCAATGGGGTATTAAGTGATCCAAAGTCCTGGGTTCGGAATCACAAAGAGGACCATGAGTGGGAATACCACTAATACGAACCGCCAATAAAGAACAAAGGTATGCCCTTTGAAAGGGCTTGCCAAAGGAAAAGTTGGAGTTTATGAGGAATGGGTGAATTCCATAGCCAATGGAAGGACAAAGGAGAAGAGGGATGTGTCAATAGGTCACGAGCGAGCCATGTTAATATCTTTATTGAAAAATCACCCTTACTTGTAAGGCCCAAATTGGTTCATTAGTACCCGGGGAAAGCGAAGAAGATAAGACAATAATATGGGACAAAATATATGATGGAATTAAAGAATGTAACCAGAGATTATTGGGAAGTAATACATTAGCCACAATCATTCTTAAATCTACTTGATACTCGGTCAAATTTAATTTTGACAAGAAACATTCTTGAAAAGACCTAATTATCTTCCTAGAAAGCAATTGGACGATCATCTCCTATTTTCTAACGAATACCTTTTCTTATAAGCGGACGTTGAGGGAGTATTTGTCTCCAAATGAACGAGTCTGTTTGGCGGGTAGTACAATCAAATAATGAAACTTTTTCTAAAAAAATATTTTTCTTTAATGAGGTGGACACAATATTTATAAGGTTTAAAAATAACATTCTAGCTTAATTTGGTCAATAAGGCATTATTCGTAGGAACAATACATTTCAAACTAAGGCATTCAACTATAACACCCTGGAATTTCCTAACTTTTTCTTTGCTATTTCAGAAAATATAATATAAATATGATAGATAAAATAATAATAATAATAATAATAACAACAACAACAACAACAACAACAACAACAACAACAACAACAACAACAACAACAACAACAACAATAATAATAATAATAATAATAATAATAATACTTCCTAATTTTACTAGGAAAAACCACAATATTACCGCCACCATGATAACGGCTAAGGCTTTTATCAAAGCACTACAGCGAAAGTCGTTTTTTTTTAAAAAAAACAAAATAAAACACCAAAAAAACTTTCAAACCAAATTCAAATAAACTTTATTACAACTCGGAACCGCCTTAATGGCCCTTCAAAATCAAGTAACCTTTTAAACTTCGAAAATCCAAAAGTCAACAAAAGATGTAAATAACATGTTCACACAAGCAACGGAAACATCAAGCAAGCGCTCATCACTCAATCCAGCATGATTGACTATGCCCACTTGTACCTGTAGCTTTCTCTTTATTCTAGACAACTACTCGTCATCGAAATGGGTCGTCGTAGGGCCAAGTCATAGGCAAAGTCATGCACACAAAACACACACAATCAGCAAAGCTGAGTACATATATACCAAAGACTATGCAAAACAAGATGAACAATAAGACAAACAATAAACAGCACATACTTCTTACCATCGTCACTACTACATACCTGTACATAGACTCATCACATCAAAATTATTTATTAAATTTAATTTTTTGGATTTCGCATCGAGCGGGTTTCCTTTCGTCAATAATCGCCCTAATGGGCACCAAATTGGGAGCAGCTCCAGCGCATTTAGAAATATAAAAGAATACAACGTCTTGTACCCCAATTAGAAGTTACAGTGATCATACCCATAACTCCCCCCATTGTTCGTACTCAAGGTATATACGTTTCAAGAATTTTGGTGGAATCCTTTTTCACTTTATGTAATTAACAGGTTTAACAAATGTCATGACCCACTTAAAATCACAAAAGAACATACATGAGAACAAGCAACACACGATATCAACTATCTTGTTTATAATGTGATTCCAAGATTGATTTTGTGTGTCCTTTATTTATTTAAACTTTCCTTTACCACACATTAACTGTGAGTGGCTAACTATTTGCTCATTTCCTTCTATAAAACATGTGAATAAATATTCACTAACTACCTTTCTTGTTGATCAAGTAATTAATCAACTAAACTGCTTATCCTTTCTTTATTGACTATTTGTCAAAACCTTCAAAATAATTAACATTCCAATTTCAATGATATAATAATAATACTATAAAAATGGAATGTCTAACTTAATGAATAATGCATAATTTTCATACAATCATATCCACGTAACTTCCCATGCAAGTCATCACAAGTCAACAAAGCATTTACTTCTATTTCTATAAAATCTAGCATAGAAATCTAACAAATCCAGCATGAATCCTATTTACATGATTGCCTTCAGTACCTTGTGCTATAACGGTGAGCTGCCACTACTTCTAGAAATCGCTTAACTCGAAATCTCTTACATAGGAGAAATAGAAACTAATTAAAAATCATCTTGACTAACTTCTACAACAACACTAAACCAACTTTTTACGTTAGAAACTTGTCCAAAACCTTCCCTATATGCTCTCTATCCAACTCCATACTTTATTTTCGTATTCCTTTTGCAAAACACTTGATTTTCGATAACTTTCTAAAAATGGAAGCTCTGTAAAATTGCTTAAAAATTCTTTAAAACCTTTCTAAATATCATAATTTGACCTTAAAACAATAGATGTCCTAAGATCATACGATATTTGTGTTCAAAACAGTTATAACTTATTATTTCGTGTATTACTATTTTTATTATGTACAAACACATGTTAATAAAAATTTTCAAGTCTATATTTTAATTCAAAACTCATCAAAATCCGTTTGGCGGGTTTTTTCTTCCATTTCAGCTTTAACAATGGCGCTCGTTTGCAAAATATATATTTTGTACCTTTTCCAAATTTATTTAATGAACTACCGTTTATTGTTTTTTCCAAATCAACAATATACACTTTAATAAAATGATTTTTATTTTCAAAAAATCTCCTTTGTTGCTAACTATAAAATTCATACATCAAAGAATGCATAAATAGTTCATCAAAATCAACTATAAAAAATTTCAGTAACAAAAATTTTCTAGAGAAAGTTCTAACTCTTATAATAAACTTATGCATTGTACACATAACTCGAGCAATGTCAATCATGAAGCAAGAAATATATGTTGTGCCAATTATGTCCTCACTTCATCAATCTGTTGTTAATCATAACTTAAAACATTGCAATCAAAAAAGTATTGTAATAAAAATATATATTAATGAGTTTATGACCAAAGACGTGCCAAATTAAAAGTAGGTAACTATAAAAATATCATGTATTTGCAAATGAAAATAAGAGCAAAAACATACCTTGATTACGATTCAACTTCAACACTCCCAAGAACAACAAGATTGTTGCGATTTTTGTTAGCGCTTAATTAAGAACGAGTGAAGCTCGTGATTGAATCAAAGAATGGGTGTTGTAATCTTGGGGTAGAAGGAATTTTGGGGGAAAAGAAGGTATAGGATTATATTTGTGAGTTGATTCCATTGTATAATCCTACTGATAGTCGGCTAAAGGTACGTTTGGGCGGTTATTTTACATTTTTTTTAATAGCACTCAATTAATAGTGCTATCTTATGTGCTATTGTTTTGAGTTTTTAATAGCAATTAATTAACAACACATTAGTTAACTGCTATGGTTATGTTGTTTTCAAATTTACCAAAGCTAAATTATAGCACTTTATTAAAAGCACTTACTTAAAGTAGGGGTGTGCAAGAAAACACGGCCAGATACCCGCACTACCCGGTGTCAAAATTCGGGTAATTTGAAGTGAAAATTGCGGTTTTGTGGGTCGGGTACCCGGGTGGGTTTTCCTAGTACTTGCAAGTCGGGTACGGGTAGTAAAACTAGGCAAAGCGAGTACTCGGTACCCGAACTTGAAAAAAAATATATATATATAATAAAGCAGTTTTTTATGGCTATATTTTAATTGTCTAACTTATTTTATTTACCGAAACTCCAAAAACTCAAAAAAATTCCTATCTCTCTACCTCTCTTAGACTTTAGGGTTTCCCCTTCTTTTCTAATTTTTCTCCTCTAAATTTTTATCTTCTGTTTTTTTTTTTTTCTGATTCTGCTTTTTTTTCTTCTGTTTGTTAAATTTTTTTTCTTTTTTTTGTTCTATTTTATTTTCTGTTTATTTTCTATTTTTATTTTTTGTGTTTCTGTTTATTTTTCCTATATTTTTTTCTGTTTCTGTATTTTTTTTTCTGTTTTTTATTTTTTTTCCGTTTTATATTATGTTTTCTGTTTTTAATTTTTTTGTGTTTCTGATTTATTTTGTTGTTCTGTTTTATTTTTTGTTTTTTTTTGCCTTGAAGACTTGAAAACTTGTAATAGACTTTATTATTATTATTTTTGCTTCGGAGATAGTAGACTAGTAAGTTGTAATGACTTGTATTATCGATTCATTGTATATTCATATCTAGATTAAAGATATGAATGTCTTGGTTACTTACAAACTTGAATGACGAAGTGATGAACAAGTGTACGAAGTTAGTTTAAAATGTTTACTTGTTTAGTTGTTTGCATCTTTAGTGAAAAATAAAAAATACAAGGACAAAATAGACAATAGAACTACAGGTATCCGAATTTTTCGGGTAAGGCACAGGCGCTAAAAATCACTACCCGCACTTCCGGGTACCCGTAAGTGCGGGTACCCGGATTTGCACACCCCTAACTTAAAGTGCTATCTTATTAGTGAAGTAGTAATTTAGATTACCTAAATAAGAACCTTGATAAAAGAATCGCTTTTAATGATAAAAAATGATAGCATTTTTAAAAAAAAGTGCTATAATTTAGGTGCCTTTAATTGAAACTTTTGGCATAGTGTCCTTTTTAAAACTTTATGTTTAATGCATAAAACGCTTTTAGGACCTTATACTATCATCAGACTTATAATCTATGCATTAAAAATAATTTTTCATACTTAAAAACATGATCATATTATTTTTACTCCTAATATTCATAGTTTTAAAATTTGACAGCAATATTAAATTACTTTAAAACCTTTAAAAAATCATTCTAAACTTTATAAAATCATCATAAAATAATACTATAACAACTTATGATCATAATATGAAAGTTTAGATTATTAAAAATCATAAATATTAGTAATTACATGAATTTTCAATAAACCCTAGTTCATAATTTTCATGAACAACTTATAAATATAAATTACAAATCTTAAATACATAATCATAACTTTAAAACATGATTAGAACTATAGAATATGATTAAACATAATTTAAAACAAGATTTACACAAGATTTAAACAAGAATTGAAGAATAAATTTTTTTTTTATAAAGGATTCGAAAATACCAAAAGAAGGGGAGGAGGGGTGGCTGGCGAGCAAGGCTGCCGGCGGCGAGCAGGTGATGGTGGTGGTGGTACCGGCGAGTGAGGGCGGCCGACGAAGTGAGGCTTCGCTTTTTTTTTTCGAAACTTGTTTCTTTTTTTTTTTTTTTGAAATCCTAATGACAAATCCTAATATTAATTCTGAAAGTTCTAGTTTAAATGGGGTATATATAGACCCATATTAGGTTATGGTGAAATTACAAAAATACCCCTGACGCTTGAAATTACTTTTGTGCCCTCGTTTTAAGACAATTAAGGAAACTTTGAAAATTCTAACTTTAAAAACTTCTTTAAATATTTTATAAAATTTATTGTAACAAAAAAATAACTTATAATCTTTATAGAACATAAAAATAATTATTTTAAGTCACAGTTAATTAAATTTTCTTTCTTTAATCTATTTTTTAACTAAATTTTTCAATAAAAATACTCAAATAATATATGAAATTAAATTCTTAAAATACATGAAAATATGGGGTATTACACCAACAGATTATGGATGACAAACTTTATGGCACAAAGTCAGAGGAAGACCATTATTTGTTCACTCTGTTTCCAGAAAAATTGGCGATGGATTGTATCTAACTTTTTACATGTGGATTGTTGGATCTTGAAAGCTGACATTTGGTAGAAAGCCATGGATTAAAGATGATACTGAATTAATACACAAGGACGAACTTTTGAAACAACAATATTTTCCCATTGCTTAAGTTTAGAATCAGTAGCAGCCATTAGGTTATTGAAATGTTGGGTTGAAGGTCGGGACCCTCCAAAATATGCTTTGAGATATTTTCCTAAAGAGCTTTTAGGGAGCATACCAAATTTTGTTGCAATTGGATACTTCCTTAAATTAAAAATGCTTTCTTAAGAAGAAAATATAAGATTTATGAAAACAGATCAGTTGGCCACTATCCAAAAGAGATCGCAAATAAAGTGTCGTGGAAAGATTTGCTTTTGCAAATAAGAGGCTATCGTCAACAAATAAGAGACAAGGAATGTTGGAAGAGCGTGGTGCTAGTTTGATCCAAATAACAGACTTTTTGGAATGACCATGTTGGGTAAGGCGTCGAATAAAAACTTCCATGCATAGGAGCAATAAAGAAGGCAATAAGTGTTCGCCTTTGCGAAGACCTCTAGAGGGCTTTAAAAAGGAGAGCCAGTGTTGTTTATAACTAAAGAATAAGAGGCGGTAGTAACGCAAGTTTTGATCTAATTAATAATAATAAGAGAAAATCCAAATTGCATTATACATTCTCAAAGAAAATCCCATTCCACACGATCATAAGCTTTTTCCATATCTAATATTAATGCAAACTAGCCTACTTTACTTTTTGATTTCTAAAAAACATTTAGTACTTCTTAGACCATAAGAAGGCTATCTTAAACAGAGTGATCGGGAAGGAAGGCTCCCTGAAAAGGGGGTAATAATGTTGTTTAAGACAAGGCTCATTTGTTTAATAACTCTGTTTAAGACCTCCAGAGCTTTAAGTTTGTCGATTTCGGGGATTAAAGGGATGAGAGTATGAATCATGCATTTGGGTGGAAAAGACCCATGGAAATTTTTAAAATTACAAATAGTCAAAATAATATCATCCTAGATGATAGACCAATAAGTTTGAAAAAACTTATTACTAAAAGCATCAAATCCTGGGACTTTATTAGGGTTCATTAAAGAAAAAAAAATCTTGGATTTCATTAAAATTCACAGGAGAATTAAAGTCGGATAAATATTTTGATGTGATTAATGATAGAAAAATCGTTAACCATAATGATAGAAAACTAGTTCGGTTTTTCCCTAAAGCCAAGCACTAAGAAAAACGATCTAGGTCGAATAATTTTGTGAATTGATTAAAGCTATGCCCCCGCAATTCTTAAAATTATCATCACAAGAGTCTAAAGTCTAAGCACCAACTCTCAATGTGTTCGAAATTTCCTCACACTCGAAAACTTCACACACACCTTCGGTTTTGTGCTTGTTTTGTAGAAAACAAATAAAACTTTAAACAATAATTTTTATTGAATTCTTTAATCAGAATTTTTACACACTAATGTTGAGATTATTTATAGTTATAATCATCAACAAAATCCTAACTAAACTAAACTAAGATACACGCACCAAACAAGCTAAAAATCGTCTTCTAAAAGGTGACTCAACAATGACTCACAAGATAAGATGCCACATCATCACTGCATGTCATTATCATCTTGCTAACAAACTCTAACAAACTATATCTAAACAAAAAATATCCTAACAAACTTTCTAATACCTTGATAATCAAGATAATCAACAAATTACAACCAGAATTACACAAAAATATGATTTACCCAAATCATCACAAAATCGTCAAAATTGACGCCACATGAGATCGTCCAATTTTGCGCAATTTTTGTGTTTTTCTTCAATAAACCTTTCAAGATTCAAACTTTTAATCAAGAAACCTTCAAGGAGTCATTTTCCATGTATATAAGGCTGTAAATAAAGATTAAGACACTTCAAGAAATGAAAGACTCAATGCCTAGAATGAGAAAACCCTATCAAGTGAAGTGGGAAAAACTTATAGGCAAAACCATCTTGTTCCCCTAATTCCTCCATTCTTTCCTTTGCTTCAATGATCAAGTATATTCGTGGGTCACCATACACACCCATGATGAAGTCTTTAAAGATCCCAAAAGTCTTGAATCTCCATAAGCCATTATTTCCCCCATACTTGCATCATTCTTAGAAGCCATTATCAAACCTTTGAAGTTATCACTTTGTTTCGTATCATCCTCCTCTTCTTCAAAAGAGTTTGTCCTCAAACCTCGAAGTTGATCATCAGGAACATAAGGAGATAAATCCCCAATGTTAAACGTAGCATGCACACCATATTCTCCTGGCAATTCGAGTTTATATGCGTTGTCCCCTATCTTGCTCACGATTTTGAATGGTCCATCACACCTAGGCATTAGCTTTTTTTTCTTTTGATTAGGAAATCTTTCCTTCCGTAGATGTAACCATACTAAATCACCTACTTTGTATGTGTGTTTTACTATGTTCTTGTTAGCTCTTGTCTTGCAGATATCATTCACATGCTCAATTCTTGCTCTAAGTTGTGCATGTAATTTCTGTATGTATTCAATTTTAGCTAAAGAATCTTTATGGACGAGCTCACCTTTGGGAATAGCCACAAAATCAATGGGTAGCTTAGGATTGACTCCATAAACAACTTCAAAAGGTGAACGCTTAGTTGCAGATATAGTTGAACGATTATAAGCAAACTCTGCATGAGCTAACTTCAAGTCCCAATCCTTTTGTGTCTTGCTTACTAATCCACGAAATAGGACGCCTAATGTTCTGTTTGTGACCTCAGTTTGACCATTTGTTTGTGGATGATAAGAAGTACTAAAAAGTAGTTTCGTTCTTATCAAACGCCACAAGGATTTCCAGAAATAACTCATGAATTTCGTGTCTCTGTCACTTACAATTATTTTCGGCACCCCATGTAACCCGGCAATGTCTCGAAAATACAACTCTACAACATTCACAGCATCATCATTTTTGTGACAAGGTATGAAATGAGTCATCTTCGAAAACCTGTCAACCATAACCATTATAGCATCCTTTTGCCTTGCAGTTCCAGGGAAACCAACTATAAAATCCATCGAAATATCATCCCAAGGGGCTTCTAGCACTGGAAATGGTGTGTAGAATCCCTGATGGAAGGATGCCTTCGCTTTCTAACAAACAGCACATTGTGAGATAACTGCTTCAACATCCGCAATCATTCTAGGCCAATAGAAATGTTCCTGCAACATTGTCAATGTTTTTGTAATGCAAAAATAACCTGCAATTCCACCCCCATGCGCCTCTCTGACGAGCAATTAAAAAATACTACACCTAGGAATGCAAAGTAGATTTGTGAATATATAGGACAAAAATCTCCATCTTGCTGGTAATGCTGTCTAATTAACTCTAAACAAAGCAATTTGAAATTAAGAACACCAATTAAAGCGTACCCTCTTTATAGAGCATCAGCAACCACATTAGATTTCCCTTCTTTATACTTTGATGAAAAGTGAAAAGACTGCAAAAATTCAACCTACTTAGCATGTCTTGGATTGAGTTTATGTTGGCCATTGATATGCTTCAGAGCCTCATGATCAGAATGCAATACAAAGTGACTTGGTCGCAGATAATGACTCTAGTGATCCAATGCTCGAACAATAGCATAGAACTCCTTGTCATAGGTAGAGTAGTTCAACCTTGCTCCATTCAATCTCTCACTGAAATAAGCTATAGGACGCTTGCCTTGAACCAACTACTGCACCAATTCCCACGCCACTAGCATTTGTATCAACTTTAAAAGGTTTCGAAAAGTCTTGTAAGGCTAAAATAGGAGCTTGATAAAGCAACCTTTTCACTAATTCGAATGCCTTTTGTGCATCTTTAGTCCATTTAAACTTCTCCTTATTCTTCTTAATAAAATCGGTCAAATAGCTTCCACTTTTGAAGGATCAACTGAAACACCATCCTTAGAAAGCCTAACACCAACTCTCAATGTGTTCGAAATTTCCTCGCACTCGAAAATTTCCCACACCTTCGATTTTGTGTTTGTTTTGTAGAAAACAAATAAAACTTTAAACAATAATGTTTATTGAATTCTCTAATCTGAATTTTTACACACTAATGTTGAGATTATTTATAGGCATAATCATCAACAAAATCCTAACAAAACTAAGCTAAGATACACGCACCAAATAAGCTAAAAAACGACTCCTAAAAGGTGACTCAACGATGACTCACAAGATATATAAGATGCCACATCATCACTGCACGTCATTCTCATCTTGCTAACAAACTCTAACAAACTATATCTAAACAAAAAATATCCTAACAAACTTTCTAATACCTTGCTAATCAAGATAATAAACAAATTTCAACCAGAATTACACAAAAATATGATCTACCCAAATCATCACAAAATCGACAAAATTGATGCCACATGAGATCGTCCAATTTTGCGCAATTTTTGTGTTTTTCTTCAAATCTTCAAGATACCTTTCAAGATTCAATCGTTTAATCAAGAAACCTTCAAGAAGTCATTTTCCATGTATATAAGGCTGTAAATGAAGATTAAGACACTTCAAGAAATGAAAGACTCAATGCCTATAAATGAGAAAACCCTATCAAGTGAAGTGGGAAAAACTCAGAGGCAAAACCATTTTGTTCCCCTAATTCCACCATTCTTTCCTTTGCTTCAATGATCAAGTATATTCCTGTGTCACCATACACACCCATGATGATGTCTTTGAGGATCCCAAAAGTCTTGAATTTCCATAAGCCATTATTTCCCCCATACTTGCATCATTCTTAGAAGCCATTATCAAACCTTCGAAGTTATCACTTTGTTTCGTATCATATTTATAAGAGGTGGGAGACAGATCAAGATTCAGAATTCGTGGAGACGAGTGAGGGATCGTGAATCGTTGTTCAAAATGGAGAATTAGAATTTGTGCAAGTCTTAGAGAGTCATTATGCCAAGTACAATCATGATCACGAAGGTGGTAGATAGTGTTGATTTTGGACTTTTTTTTAATTTTGGCATGAAAATATTTAGTGTGATGATCTCCTTGAGTTAGCCATAGCATGCGAGACTTTGAAGCCCAAAAACAATGACCATAGAGTAGAAGGTGTTCACATTGGCGTATGAGGCATTGAGTATGCTTTAGGAGAGTCATTAAAAGGTTTGTGCATGAACTTCGTTTGAACAACTAGTTGCTTTTTGTGATTGATACAAATTTTTTATTCCATGTTTTTGTTTCCATTTTAATATTTGTAAGGCAGTGAAGAATGCAAAAAAAAATTCAAACCGATTGTGGGTTAGTGCCATTGTTTAGCGACTATATATATTGCCCGAGCTGAGGGTCGTTGCACCAGAATTGTTGGAAAAACAGGGAACCTTTTAAGGGATGGATACAGGCAAGGTAATGAAGACATGAGCATGATCAGATAGATAAAACACCCCATACTCACAAGAGCTTTGTGTGAAGTCGGTGAAAAATGAGGAGCTGACAATAGTCCTATGTAATTGCTCGTAAATAAAGTGCCCATTAATTTGTCTTTGCCAAGAGAAGAGGGATAAATGAGGGCAATATAAATTATGTGTGTTAGCTGAGGAAAGACGTTGACAACGGTTTAGGGAAGCAAGGATCCCCCCTAACTTAACCAATTAACTAACAAACAACAAACAAGAAATATCCTCCATTTTCCACCCAAAAAACACAGATTCCTTGTTGGCCAAGGAACAAAAACTCGTGCCATAGTTGTTAAGTTTTTTGCAACTTTCTCATTTGAACTTAAAATTTCAATAAACCTTCTAACAACGTATGTTTAATAATGGAACCTTCAAAAAAGTATTTTCCTTGACCTTTAGGTAGAACGTGAAGGATAATCACACCACTAAAACTTGTCCTTAAATAAGACAAACCCTATCAATTGAAAAAGAACACGCAAAGAGCTTATTCCTTGATTTCACCCTGTTTTCCATCACAACTAGTTAGATCATGAATTACTTGTGTGTTATCATATCCACAGTTGACGTGCCATTTAAAGATCCCAAAAGCCTTACATATCCACAAGCCACTCTTTCACCTATAGACCTATAGTTGTATCATCCTTATATGCTAAGCAAACCTTCGAAGTTGTCAACTTGATTATTACTCTAATAATCTACATGAAAATTTTATATATTAAAAAATTAATCATTTAGACAACTTAAATAAAATCTCATATAACTATGTTTTTCAGTTGGGAGTCAAAGAATGAATATAAACAATACCAAAAATTCTAATGTAACAAATACTTTGGGACAAAAGGAATATCACTTCTCATAAGAAAGAGTGCAAAAGCATATTGTGTTTACAACTTGTTAAAAAATTAGATTGTTTGTTCTAAGTGTAACCCAAATGAAACAATTCCATCAATGCATTATAACATAGAAAAGGGAACTTCATCGAGCCATACCTAACGTACAACTGCACGAACTTCATCCTAGCCATACCAGACATTATATTCAAACTAATTTGTTGAGCTAATCACATGTTTACCATATAATTAGAAAACGCTATTTAATCGCTGTTTATGGATGTCATCTGCTTGTTAAAATCCGCATCAAAGATCGTATCCAGAATATTGGTACACGACTCACCATCACTAGGTTTGTCAAAAAAACTATTAGCACCATTCTCTTTTCTCAAACGACGCTCCTCAACAATAGCATCATTTGATTCGCTACAAAAACTGCTCCTTGATTGTCTCCTAGGTCTTTCAGCAACGACAAATTTGTTTCCATCACGGGTCCTCTCAGTATATCCTGCCCATACTGAAACCGAAGAGTCAGATTAGTTGATATTAATGCAGCTGCTGAAATGATCATATAAAGTTGATGTACTCTCATAGACAAGCTAATGTAACAATTCATTGATATTACCATATATAACATATATAGCCTTAATATGTGCAAAGCTAGCCATTGTCATTAATAATAATGCTCATTTTGTATTTTTAAAATTGTAAAACTAACGAAAGTTGAAAAAAATAAAATAAAAATAAAAACTGCAATACCACCAACCATCACCACCACCAACAACAACAAAGATACAAGGATTTCCTAAGTTACGACATATTTTGCTCCACAATGGTTGAGCTTGTAGACTTGTAGCTAGGCATTTTACTTATTTACAAGCTGGTCCTTTTAAGGAACCATTGTGGATGCTCCAAGATTGAATCAAGCATTTACCTCCAAACTGATGGAGAACAATAGAAGCTGCTATAGTAACATTTAATGAAGCAGTCCCACTTCCATACTGTGGAATGTACACAAAGAAGTCACAAATCTCATACTCCTTGACCGAAAGCCCAGTTCCCTGTAGGAAATTGGTTGGATATATTAGTAGCAAGTGGTAGCAATTAATGAATCTACATGAAGATTCCCAATAAGGATCCCATGAAGTTCATAATAATAATAATAATAATAATAATAATAATAATAATAATAATAATAATAATAATAACAACACAACCAGATTTTATGAGCGCAACAAAATATATATTAAAAGCAAAAATATAATCAGTAATAAAAGTCAAAAATGTAATGCAATGTCAACCTTTTAAATTATTAAATTTAGATGGAATAAATATTATACAATTCATTTATATTTGTAATCAATAATTACTACCTTACAAAAATTGTGCCTTAATGAGCTACAAACGAGCTATAAACGGGCTATGACCGAGCTTATAAACAAGCTATGAACAAGTTGTGCGTGGGCCTTAGCAAGCCGAGTAATAAGTTGTTCGAGTAAAGCTCGTTTATTAATCGAGCTTGGAAATTTTGTTCATACTCGTTTATTATATATGAACGATCTTTGACCAAGCTTTGACCGAGCTTGTTCACGAGTGTATCGGCTCATTGACATCCCTAAACCTAACCCGTCAACCTATTCCACCAACCCAACCCATCAACCCATATCCCAACCTACCCCAACTTGCCAACCCATGACATGACCCACCCCAGCCCATGAATCCACTAACCCAACCAAACCCACTCCCCAACCCACAATTAAAAAAAGGATTGTATAAATGTTGTATATTCAAACGATATATCGAGAATATTCCAAACTTATAAGTATGTTTGAATTTGGTAACAACTCATTAGACCATAAAATAACTAGCTAAGTATCATTTTGAAGTACTTTACTATATTGATAATTCTAGGGTGCGAAGTGTAAATGAATAAGGGTGCATGGAAACCATGTGTTTTTCATATCAAAGATTTTTGGTTTTTTGGTTCTTTGTTGAAGTTCATTACACATTATCCTTGGCTACTTGGAATAATTATCTATAATTAGTATGTTTGTCTTTATATAGATTTTGCTTATGAGTTTTAACCATAAACTTGAAAGAGCTTTATCATTTAAGCCTTTAGGATTGAGTCAATTCGACAATTCAAATTTTACTTGTGTTTTGACCTGGTATAATATTGTGCTTTAAAAGACTGTTTTATATCATCTAATAAATAATAATAATTTTTCATTATTAAACTACAATTTATTTCAATTTCAGTATACCCACATTTAGATGATAATTAAATTTTTAATCTAATTTTGACACCTTTTATTAGCTATTAATATAGATTTGATTTAAGGTATATTTTTTCATCTAAGTGGCTATTATCTCACAAATACAAAAACCATACTTTTTCATCCAATTACAAAGTATAAGATTATATTTATCTTTTTCATCAAATTGATTTTTCGATGCATAAATTTACATAATCATATCATAATCTCTTTTCACACCATCAAATTTTAACAAATATTTATACATAATTTTTTAATGCTCTTATTATTTGACAATTATATACTATTCACATGATCAGGAAGCAGATTCAAGCATTGAAGAGAAAGAGTTGATTCTAAGTCGTACTGAGATTCAAGGTTGGCGTTCTGAAATTCAAGGGTGGCGTTCATTTGGGCTACATGGCTTTGGATTAGCTCATGGTCATTGTTGCATAACACTCATACTTTGAATAAGGCCACACGCCACTAGACGTTCACTTGGCATTCAAGGCTAGCTAGGCGTTCACTTGGCGTTCAAGTCTAGCTAGGCGTTCACTTGGCGTTCAACACTTGGAAAGGAAGGTTTATAAGTTGGCATTCAGCATTGACAAAGCATAAGTTGGCGTTCAACAGTGGCAAGTGTAAGATGGCGTTCAAACACTTGGCGAGTATAAGTTGGCGTTCAAAATGGCGAGTACTTTGCTATTTTTCCAAGTTCTTGGGCAACAAGTTATCTTGTAATTGATAGTTAAAATCTGATAATTATCTTGTTAAATAGCTATTTAGATAAGTTGTAGCTTATTTTCTTGATTAGTTAGTTTGATAGAGTTGTTAGGCAAGATAAGATCAACTTACAATAATGAGGTGGCATACTTATCAAGTTGTATGTTTATCTTGTGAAGGCCGGATTTACTAGGATTAGTGTGTCTTTAGGAGTTGTTTTATTTCCTAGATAGTTTAGGGAGTTTATCCAAGATTGTTTAGGAGTCCTAAGGTATTTGTACTATAAATACCCATGTTTTATTCAATAAAATTCAGATTACAAGTTTATAAACAAATACACATTGTGTTTTACGAGAGATTTTGTGTGAGGGTTTTTGCACGAAATTCTTCAAGGTTTTCCGAATAATTTTGAGAGTTAAAAGCTTCAATTATTCACCACTGTTTTAGTGTTTGTGTTGAGTGTTCACATAAGCAATAAAACGCCCTAGGGTTTAGATTGAGAGTGTTCCTATCTAAAGCTAGGATTTCCGGAATTACGAAGCATTGTGAGTGTTCCTTTGCTACGTTTTTCTACCCTATCAATCTATCTTGAGTCCAAGCACTTAGTTTAGACCTAAGATATAGATCAGAAGAGGGATCAGAGAGATCTCAAACGAGGTAGGGAGAGACCGAAAATGAGTTTGTTAGCAGGTGTTAGAAAAGATATACTTCCTCCACTCCATATTAGTCGCAACGTTGCACTTCAGCACGTACTTTAAGGAAGAGATTTGAGGATGTAAACAAGCAAACTAATCAAAATAATTTTAACACATACAAGAGGTGATATACAAGTTCTCGGTGTTAAAATTATGTCAATAAATTCGCTCATTTATGCTTTCAAATTTCATTCTCAAAATGCGTGTCGAAGTGCAACTTTGCGACTAATATGGAACGAAGGAAGAAAATCTTTTAGATTTTGGAGGGAAATTTATGTGGATGGCCATATAGAATGGTCAATGTTCATGTAGCCAACCCAATTTATGTACCCATGTTTTATTCAATAAAATTCAGATTACAAGTTTATAAACAAATACACATTGTGTTTTACGAGAGATTTTGTGTGAGGGTTTTTGCACGAAATTCTTCAAGGTTTTCCGAATAATTTTGAGAGTTAAAAGCTTCAATTATTCACCACTGTTTTAGTGTTTGTGTTGAGTGTTCACATAAGCAATAAAACGCCCTAGGGTTTAGATTGAGAGTGTTCCTATCTAAAGCTAGGATTTCCGGAATTACGAAGCATTGTGAGTGTTCCTTTGCTACGTTTTTCTACCCTATCAATCTATCTTGAGTCCAAGCACTTAGTTTAGACCTAAGATATAGATCAGCACATGTGCCCTTTTGAATCATTATTGCAACATTTATGTAAAACAAAATATAGTTATATGAGATCTAGTTAATTGGTCTCAATGTGTAGATAATTAATATCTAATTTTGTATAGTTTTTTCTCTTAAAATCTCTTTGAAAATATATTTATCATTACAATATTATTATTATCTTCTACGAAGTAATATTTATTCTATTTATCAATAAATTTTAATATCCTAGAGTGATTTTTTATTCAATTACCATCTTTAACATCATTGCTTAAATAATCTTATGTGGCATTCATATTTGTTATCTTTGATATGATTGGTCAAATTTACTTATGTGGCATGAAAATTATTTAAATCAAAAATTAATCTATCTCAAAGCTAAAATGGATAAATGCTATGTGACGATGTCAATGCTCTCCAATTATTCTACATTAGTTCTGCATAATTTAATTTAATTTTTTTATTGGAATGTTGCTTTGGGACACAGAGGGGGGCAAACGATGCTATGGTGAGGTTAGACGGAAAAGTACTAGACATGAGGGAATGTTTTAGATATCTTGAGTCAATCATTTACAAGAATAGTGAAATTGACCAAGATGTGGCTCACACGATTAGATCCGTTATACGGAGAGCAGCCACGGGAGTTTTATATGACCGAAGCATTCCTTTAGATTTGAAGGGGAAATTCAGAATATTGTGATACAAAAAGATGAGCTTATAATAAAGAAGCACATTTATAAGGTAGGGGTTACGGAGTGAGGATGTTGAGAAGGATGTGTGGGAACACTCTAAGTGATAGAATTACAAATGAAGTCATCTACAAGTAAGCCGGAGTCGCAAAGTTGGAGCCACAAAAATTGCAAACTAAGGGAAACTGCATGTGTTTGTGTAAACATGTCACATGTGAGACGGGACCTCATGAAATACCGATGCAAAGAGAGGAGGAGATGATCAGGAAGCAGATTCAAGCATTGAAGAGAAAGAGTTGATTCTAAGTCGTTCTGAAATTCAAGGGTGGCGTTCATTTGGGCTACATGGCTTTGGATTAGCTCATGGTCATTGTTGCATAACACTCATACTTTGAATAAGGCCACACGCCACTAGGCGTTCACTTGGCGTTCAAGTCTAGCTAGGCGTTCACTTGGCGTTCAACACTTGGAAAGGAAGGTTTATAAGTTGGCATTCAGCATTGACAAAGCATAAGTTGGCGTTCAACAGTGGCAAGTGTAAGATGGCGTTCAAACACTTGGCGAGTATAAGTTGGCGTTCAAAACGGCGAGTACTTTGCTATTTTTCCAAGTTCTTGGGCAACAAGTTATCTTGTAATTGATAGATCTGATAATTATCTTGTTAAATAGTTATTTAGATAAGTTGTAGCTTATTTTCATGATTAATTAGTTTGATAGAGTTGTTAGGCAAGATAAGATCAACTTACAATAATGAGGTGACATACTTATCAAGTTGTANATGAGACTAAGGCTTTGATTGATTGATTGATTTAATTTTTTTTTTTAAGCGAGATTTTAGCCCTGTTTTTGACTTGTCAAATTCCTAAAATAGGTGTTTGGTAGAAAGTTGTTTGCAAAAGATTTTTGGGGATAAAACTCTCAAAACCAAAACACTACTAAAGGCGGCGTTTTTTTTAGCTTTTTGCAAAACAAAACTTTTGAAGTCAACTTTAGCCATAATTAATCACCATTAATTCATCCTATGAAGTTGAGCCACACTATGAAGTTGTGGGAGAGGGTGATAGAACATAGGTTGAGGACATGCACAAGCATCTCTGAAAACCAATTTGGTTTTATGCCTCGGAGATCCACTATGGAAGCAATTCAGTTGTTAAGACAAATGATGGAGTTTTATAGGGCGCAGAAGAAAAACCTCCATATGGTTTTCATTGTTCTAGAAAAGGCTTATGACAAAATTCCAAGCGATATGCTTTGGTGGACAATGATGAAGAAAGGTATACCATGAAAGACAAGCCCACTTCTAGCCTAGGGCTAGTGGACTATTATTAACATATGTAGTCATAGCTCAATGGTTAGCACTAAATTTTAGCATCAATAAGTCTTGAGGTTTTGGGTTCGACTCCCACTTCACCCAATTACGTTTTTTGATTTTTCCTTTCCTTTTCAATATTCTTGTGCTTTTTTTTGTTCTTTAGCTATTGCCCACCTTAAATTCCATTATATAGTTTTATAATTTTGCCAATATAACATCCTTTTTATATATATTTCCCTTTCTAATATAATCTTATACTCTATATATTTTTTTAGCACCTTTAAACTTTTAGTTAGATCTAAAATTATGCTTAGATACGGTTAAAATACTTTGATCATCTATTGTGTCGTGTAAAATTTAATTTGCAACCATATTTAATAGCCGTAGAGAGGAGGATGATTTAGTAGGAGTAATTATTTCTAACTGAATTTTATTTAAAATTATCACCATTAAATAAAGTTCTTGATTACGTACGTATATGTAATATCTTTTTAAAAAAATTCAGCAAATTTTCACACTAGTTAATAGGGCCCTTATACTTTATTTCGCCCAAGGCCCTCGAAAACTCAGGAACGGCTTTCACGAAAGTATATTGATCAGGTTAAGGATATGTATCACAGATGTTAGGGCTTGTGGTAGGTTGACTAAAGATCCTATAACGATAGGGTTGCACCAAGGGTTGACGTTAAGCCCTTTTCTTTTTGCAGTGTTTATAGATGAAGTAACAAGGTCAATCCACGATGAAGCACCATAGTGCATATTGTTTGCAGATAATATCGTATTGGTGGATGAAACTAAAGAGGGGTCAAATGCCAAATTAGAGCAATGGAGGCAAAGGTCAGAGACTCCGAGGGAAGAACGTGATGTGATGTTGAGGTTAGACGGAAAGTCCTAGATAAGAGGGAATGTTTTAAATATCTCGGGTCCTTTAACCAAAAGAATGGTGATATTGACCAAGGTGTGGCACATAGGATTAAATCTGAGTGGCTTAAATGGAGAGCAATCACGGGAGTGTTATGTGACAAAAACATCCCATTAAAGTTGAAGGGGAAATTCTACGGGACTACCATAAGACCATAAGACTACTGTTGCTCTGCACTACCAATTGTTGGGCTTATGAGAAGGAGCACATTCAAAAGGTAGGAGTTACGGAGATGCGGATGTTGATATGGATGTGCGGGAACATTTAAGGGATAGAATCAGAAATGAAGTTGTACACAGGAAAGTTGGTGTCGCAAATATTGCAAGCAAATGAAGGGAAAATTACTTGCGTTGGTTCGGACATGTGAGACGGAGACCTAAAGGAGCAACAGTGCAACGAGTGAAAGAGTGAGATCATGGAGATTTCAAGCGATGTAGAGGGAGACCGAAAATAACTTGGTGGAAAGGGGTTAGAAAGGATATGAAGCTTTTAAATTTGCAGGAGAATGAGGTTCTCTATTGCAGGAGATGGAGGAGGAAAATTTATGTGGATGACCACATGGAATGATTAATTTTGATTCATGCAGCCGGCCCCAATTTTGGGATCAGGGCTCTGAGTGGTTGATTGATATAATTCATCCTTAAAAAAGCATTTGCAAAACCACGGATTCTTCCACCACCAACCACCACACTTCCAGTGAAATCCACCACTGACATCCACCCAAAACCACCACCAACATTCACCAAAAAACCACCAACAAACACTACCACCGAAATTCATCCATAAAATCAAAACCAAGAGAAAAAAAATTTACACATCTGGGAATCTAAAACATTTTTATCTTAATTTTGTTTGATTACGGTGGATGGCTGGATGCAGAGAGGTATTAGGGAGGAAGAGAGTGGTTTTAATCATGGGTGTGTCAAAGAAGATGATGAACTGATGGAGGGGAGTGGTTTATTAGGTTTAGTTTATTGCTGAGGGTGGGAAGAAATTGGGTGGGTAATCCATAATTGGTAAGTATACTAGTAGTAGTATAATAAAAAAAAAACCCACACCAAAAGGTTTACGCATAATTTTTATTATTCTTTTATCTGTTATTTTTTGGAGATAGTTTAGTTTGATTTCATTATTTAGGTTTGGAATCCATTGGTTTTTAGTTTCAAATAATAAGAATATAGACTCCCCTTTATAAAAAAAACAATAAAAACAATTGTCTACAATTGTCATTTCATAGCTTTTATCAAAACACCTAAATGTTACAAAACTATTAAAAGTTTAAAACATCAGTCAAAACCATTGTTAAATGCACCGAATAAAAAAGTAAAAACTCAAACAGCAAACTCTAAATTCTACCTATGCTTGCAAAACAGGGCCTTGATTTTGTTAAAGTTGTCAAATAAGTTCGATGGCCGTGATTGCGAAAATAAACTACTCCAATTGGATTTGAATTTTGAGGCGATTCCACTTGTCAATTTGTCATAGTTGCTTAGGATGTCTATTATTAGGGGAAATATTAGAAAAATCAAAAAAATGTTTAATTGGCAACCAAGGCAGGTCTTATGAGAGGGGTGCCATGTTTCTCAACATGAGAAAATTGTTTCCCATGATGGCATTTTGGTAAATTAATTGAAAACAAATTCCCAAAACTTTCCCATATTAAATCTGCAAAATGACATCTTTACCCATCACTTTATTTCAATTACAATTAATTTGCCACCACTTTATTTTGTTTCTCTTGTTGAGAAACATGGAATTCCCGTCTTATGAAGTGGTACACCTTGAATTCGGCTTACAATCCTAGCGTGATTAAGTATATATTCTCTAAAAACCAAATGTGATGGGTCATTACTTATAAAAATACATGTTCTTTATATAATAAGACCAGTTTTTGGTTTGCATAAAATGTGAATTAATTCAGCAAGTTTTGCTAGGCTTGGTGACATCCCAAACAGTTTGTGATTGAGATCAAAATTGCCAAAGTCGATTGATTATAAGTCATTTTTTCGCCTACTAGTCCGACTTGTAATTGCTTGTTTTGATACAACTTATTTCATTTTTATACTATTTTCTCTAATTTTCCTAGATTAGCTATATGCTTAATCAATTTAGTTTTATTAGCTGATTTTTTTATTTTCCCGCCATAGGTGCTGGATCAGTAGCCTTTCGTCGCTTATTTTCTACTTTTAAATTATTTCTGTTTTTTTTTTAATCCTTTTTCCCTTTTTGATAAAATAGATATTTTTGCTTGTCCCGGTTCTTATTTTGACTCATAAAATCATAATAGTTCTTGATTTGAATTTTTATAACATGTTAATGCCCTTGTATATGTGTTAAAGTGATTAGGGACATGAAATGCTTGTTTGGGTAGTTCTCAAATCAACATATGAAGCACTCTTCAGATGACCACTTTAGCTTATGCCCCATTTGCGCCATTAAATCTGACTCACTTAACAATAAAAACAACAGCAATAATATCACCAAAAGGCCTTAGTAATTCCTGCTTAAAGTATTCGAACAGTCCACCCTACTGCAGGCCCAAGTAGCAGACCAAAATAATTACGATAATGACAGCTGTTGGATAGACTTTAAGAAGGTCAGCAGCATAATTTGGGCTGAATGAAATCAGCTGCAGCAGAGAAAGAGAACACAGAACTGAAGCAGTAGTGTAAAGCAGATAAAATGCAATAAAACAGTAGCTTTCCTCCTCTTTCTTAGGTAAAACAGTAGGCCGTAGTTCATGTTTTCTTCTTTTGGTAGCCTAGCTGCCTAGGCTGGTTTACCTTAGGTTTTCTCTTGATTCAAGGGTTTAATTTCTGATTATATTCAACAATCGATGTTTATCAATCTTCAATCAATTCAGGTGTTGTTCTTATCTTCCTATAATTTCATTAACTTGCTAATTCTTTAGTTTTGGATAGTTGATGTTGACTACATGTAATTGCTAGTTTATTCATTCTTCAATTATGTTGAGTACACGCAAGGTCATCCCAGGAGAGAATGCTGTTACCCAACACCGGCTTTTGGGGATGACTATCAGTTTGAAAAAAAAAGTGGGAAAAAGAAGCGTAGGCAAGGATAGATTGGCAGACCTTGAGGAATGAAAATGCTAAGGTTTTCATAGCGAAAGTGATCGAAGTGGTGGATTGGGATAGAGAGGCAGATGTAGATGTAACTTGATCACAGATGAAGAACTGCTTTCCTAAAATGGCCAAAGCGGTCTTAGGGGAATCAAGGGGGAGAGCTATGATGCATAATAACTTTGTGGTGGAATGAAGAGGTGAAAGCAATAATTAAACACAAAAGAGAATGTTATTTGGCCTTGGGAAAATGTAGGACCAATGAAACCTTTGAAGCATATAATAATGCTAAATGTAAGGCAAAAATAGTTGTCATGCAAGCGAAAGAAAAGGCTTATCAGAAGGCTTACGAAAGGTAAGACTCTAAAGAGGGAGAAAAAGAAATTTATAGAATGACGAAGCAAAGACAAGAGGTGAGGAAGGCTATTGGCATGGTAAAGTGTGTCAAAGATAAAAACCATAAGGTTTTTGTCAAAGAAGAACCACAAGGTTTTGGTTCAAGATGAGGATATAAAAGACAAGTAGCACGGGTACTTCGATAAAAACCATAAGGTTTTTGTCAAAGAAGAACCTTGTTTAATGGAAGTCATCGGGTTGTCACATGAGACACATTTGTGAGTGTGAAAGAAGCTAACATGGAATATGTGAGAAGGATTAGGAGGATAGAGGTGAAGACTGCACAAAGAAGATGAAACCTAAGAAAGTGGTTGGGCTTGATGATATTCTGGTGAGGTGTGGAAGTATCTGGGTAAGTTTGGTATCGATTCGCTAAAGATTTGTTTAACAAGGTTCGGAAGATTTCGAGGATCCCATAGGATTGGCGAGAGAGCACATTTGTTCCAATTTATAAGAACAAAGGACAAGCTCAAGATTGTTCTAACTATCAAGGGATGAAGTTTATGAGCCACACTATTATTGCATATTCCATAGCATCATTTTAATTCTTGCAATTATGGTTTTAGCCTGTGGATTTTTTTCTATCTCAATTGAGGGGATTTTCCTATATTTGACTTAGTTTTTAGGATAATATGTTAGCTAAATTGTTGTTAGGATATTTTCTTAAGTATGTTAGTGGGATTTTTGTTAGAAAAAAATAACCATGATACAGTTCCTTGTTGCCCAAGGAATTGTGCAAGATTTTTTCTAGGTTGTTAGGATTATCTTTAGTTACGATTTGTTAGTTAGTTTTCTAGGTTGATTCGAATTAGTTTGTTATAAATACTCATGCTTTTCTTCAATAAAATTCAGTTTTATGCTTTGAGTCATATGATTCTTTAGGTTGAAGGCATAGGCTTGTGAAACCAAAAACACAAGGTTGGGGTTGAGTGTTAAATTCTAGTTGCGACTAACAAGTTTGTTACTATCCTAATTACTAATATACACATCCATCCCTCCACCAAAATTCATCCATCCTTCACAAATTCATACACATAAATCCGTCATAATTAAGAACCCTGAACTAATGTGAGTTTTGAGAGTTATAAAACTTATACCCTAAAAATTCACATCAATTGGCGCCCATGTGATTGAAGGTTATTTTGGGTAATTTTACTATGGAATAATTAGAAGAAGCAGTTAAGAGGATGAAGGCAGAAGTTCAACAATATTAGAGGACTATCTCAACCAAAAACTTAAGTTGATTGTTGAGGCACAGGAATAGTTTATATATTTTATCACACCCCCTCACACGAGAGCCCATTGGGCTTGAAATGTGGGTGCAGTATGGGCCCTCATATCCTGCGCTTAATAATTACATTTAGAAGGGAGCTATGGATGAGATTCGAACCCACGACCCATATTAAAGGACCATCTCAACCAAAAGGTTAAGTTGATGGTTATACCATGTTAAATTTTATGTCAAAGATAAATAAACCTAGGTAATCCAATAAGGAGGAGGAGAGTCAAACCAGTCCACAAGCCTAAGAAGGTTCCATCCTAAAACCAATTGGCTATAGGAGGAGTAACTTCTAGAAGAGACCCGAATAACCTGGACTCTGATACCAGGTTAGATGATCATCTCAACCAAAACTTTAAGCTGATGGTTGAGGAACAGGAATAGTTTAGATACTCTGTCACGCCTCCTCACACGAGAGCCCGTTGAGCTTTATGTGTGGATGCAGCATGGACCCTCCATACACTGCGCTTAATAATTCCACTTAGAAAGGAGGGGTGGATGAGATTCGAACCCGTGACCTTTGTGTCACGCTAGCGCTGATACCATATTAGAAGACCAATTCAACCAAAAGTTGAGGCTCAAGAATAGTTTATATACTCTACCAGACAAGAGGTGCAAACGGAATTAGATGCTATATATGATCGGGAAATAAAACGATTACAAACACAGTGCAATGCTATCGGTAAGGTTCTCACTAAAACTCATCGTGATCATGCAAGAACCTAAGACACATTTTCACAATGATATCAAGCTTAATAAACTTCCAAAATTTGATGGTACATAGATTAATCTAGGCGTATGGACAGAATTTTTCGAGTATAAAGGTATGGATGATTATAAAAGCTTTTCTCATGCTTGGATATGCTTGGTGTGAGAATTTTCAGGATCAATGTGTTCGTAATGGTAAGAAAAAGATTAAAACTTGGAGTGCTTTAAAAGCTAAGAGGCACAAGAGATTCGTGCTTAAATGTCATAAACAAAAATTGTATCTCAAACTTCAATCCAACAAGGTATTATGTCTATTGATCAATATATTGCTGAAATTTGAATGCATCTATCTTGCTTGTGGTTGTAAAGAAGAGGAAGAACAAAAATGTGCTCAATTCCTCATCGGTTTAAATCGTGCTATTAAATATTCGATTGAATTACATCACTATGAAGCCTTTGATGATTTATGCATGCTTTCTTCTAAAGTTGAAAGGCAACACATTGAGTCCAAATCTAATATTTTGCCATGCCTACTTCTAAGTTTGATGTTGATAATTCTTCCAAAGCAAAATCAAACAAGTCATGGAAAGATGGTCAGCTTGCAATGAAAGATAAACTGTGTTATAGGTGCAAAGGATTTAGTCATATTCAATCTAATTGCCTAAGCAAGATTATAATTACTTATCAAGATCATCTTACTTTGTGGTCACAATGCTTCAAGGAAGCGCAAGAAAAAGATACACTTTTGCAGGTGCAACAAGATTTCTCAAGGGGAGAAGTGAAGACAAATTCAATAATGATGACAACATTATCATGATTGAACCTGAGTCTGAATTTAACATTGTTATTGTTCTTAGATCTATGTTGCATGTTTCCCCTACTACTATAGACAAAGACAAAGAACAACGTGACAATTTATTCCACTCAAAATGCGTAATCAATGGACATGCTCTTTGATCATAGACAGTGGATCATGTACTAATGCAGCTTCTGAAAAGATGGTGAAAGCTTTAAACTTGGAAACACGTAACCATCCTCGTCTATAAGCTCGGGTCAACAACAATGGAGGAACCAATGTTATAAAAAATAAATAAATAAAATAATAATAAAATAATAAAAAAAACAAGTTTTGGTAAGTTTTGAAATTGGAGATTACAAAAACAATCTTTGGTGTGAAGTACTTCCAATGGAAGCTTGTTCTTTATTACTTGTAATACCTGGGCAAGGGGACAACAATGCTGTTCATATTGGAAGATCTAATATCTACAAACTTGATTTTGGAGGTAAACATATAGGATTGCAACCTTTATCACTAAAATACAAGTCACGAGGTGAAACAAAAGTCACACTAGATGAGAAAGCATTGCATTCGGATTTTGTGGATCACTTCGAGACCAAAACTATGAGCAAGAAGGAACGCAAACAACAAAGGAAAGATCAACTATTATCTACTATTCATAAACCTCCTTTTGAAATTGGCGATTATATGTGGGTTTTTTTAAGTGCTCAACAAGAAATCAATAACACAAAAGGGCAAAACGCAAAGATCGAAGAAGGTCCATTCAAAGTTGTTCATCATGTGAATTAGGATACATATCAAGTGCTATTAGGCGATGGAGTATGTGCGTCATTGAAGGTTGATGATTTAATTCCATGTTTTGAGCCAACTTGAGGGGAGGTTAATATAAGAGGGGGACTTTTATGCGTCTTCCATAGCATCATTTAAATTTTTGCAATTAGGGTTTCAGCCTATGGGTTAATACTATCTCAATCGAGGGGCTTTTCCTATATTTGGCTTAGTTTTTAAAATAATATTTTAGCTAAATTGTTGTTAGGATATTTTCATAAGTTAGTTAGTAGGATTTTTGTTAGAAAAAAAAAAAAAAAAAAAAAAAAAAAAAAAAAAAAAAAAAAAAAT
>PYUH01001591.1:316545-389077 GCA_016808085.1 Suaeda aralocaspica | reverse complement strand
AGCAAGATTGAGAAGGTCAATGAGATGTACAAGAGGAATGCAATAAACGACGCAAACCTAGGTCCTTCAATCAGGTGATTTGGTTTGGGTGCACCTCAGAAAAAAGGTTCCCTGGCAAAAGCAAGCACCAAGCTCATGCCTAGGGCAGAGGGTCCTTTCAAGGTTCTAGAGAAGTTGGTGAAATGCTTACAAGCTAGACATTGGAGATGAATATGGCGTGACTACACTTCAATTGGGGATTTGAGTCCTTACTTGGTGATAAGGAATTCAGAATTGAGGACAATTCCTTTTGAAGAAGGAGGATGATCAGGAAGCAGATTCAAGCATTGAAGGAGAAAGAGTTGATTAAGTCGTCCTGAGATTCAGGTTGGCGTTCTGAAATTCAAGGGTGGCGTTCATTTGGGTACAGGCTTGGATTAGCTCATGGTCATTGTTGCTTACACTCATCTCTTGAATAAGGCCACACGCCACTAGGCGTTCACTTGGCGTTCAAGGCTAACTAGGCGTTCACTTGGCGTTCAAGTCTAGCTAGGCGTTCACTTGGCGTTCAACACTTGGAAAGGAAGGTTTTAAGTTGGCATTCAGCATTGACAAAGCATAAGTTGGCGTTTCAACAGTGGCAAGTGTAAGATGGCGTTTTAAACACTTGGCGAGTATAAGTTGGCGTTCAAAATGGCGAGTACTTTGCTATTTTTCCAAGTCTTGGGCAACAAGTTATCTTGTAATTGATAGTTTAAAATCTGATAATTATCTTGTAAAATAGCTATTTAGATAATAGTGTAGCTTATTTTCTGATGTTGTTTGATAGAGTTGTTAGGCAAGATAAGATCAACTTACAATAATGATGGTGCATACTTATCAAGTTGTATGTTTATCTTGTGAAGGCCGGATTGATACTAGGATTAGTGTGTCTTTAGGAGTGTTTTATTTCCTAGATAGTTTAGGGAGTTTATCCAAGATTGTTTAGGAGTCCTAAGGTATTTGTACTATAATACCCATGTTTTACATAAAATTCAGATTATTCAAGTTTATAAACAAATACACATTGTGTTTTACGAGAGATTTTGTGTGAGGGTTTTTTGCACGAAATCTTCAAGGTTTTCGAATAATTTTGAGGGTTAAAAGCTTCAATTATTCACCACTGTTTTAGTGTTGTGTTGAGTGTTCACATAAGCAATAAAACGCCCTAGGGTTTAGATTGAGAGTGTTCCTATCTAAGCAGGATTTCCGAATACGAAGCATTGTGAGTGTTCCTTTGTACGTTTTCTACCCTATCAATCTATCTTGAGTCCAAGCACAGTTTAGACCTAGATATAGATCAGAAGAGGGATCAGAGAGATCTCAAACGAGGTAGGGAGAGACCGAAAATGAGTTGTTAGCAGGTGTTAGAAAAGATATACTTCCTCCACTCATTTAGTCGCAACGTTGCACTTCAGCACGTCTTAAGAGAGATTTGAGGATGTAAACAAGCAAACTAATCAAATAATTTTAACACATACAAGAGGTGATATACAAGTTCTCGGTGTTAAAATATGTCATAAATTCGCTCATTATGCTTTCAAATTTCATTCTCAAAATGCGTGTCGAAGTGCAACTTTGCGACTATATGGAACGAAGGAAGAAATCTTTTGATTTTGGAGGGAAATTTATGTGGATGGCCATATAGAATGGTCAATGTTCATGTAGCCAACCCAATTATGAGACTAAGGCTTTGATTGATTGTTGATTTAATTTTTTTTTAAGCGAGATTTTAGCCCTGTGTTTTGACTTGTCAAATTCCTAAATAGGTGTTTGGTAGAAAGTTGTTTGCAAAAGATTTTTGGGGATAAAACTCTCAAAACCAAAACACTACTAAAGGGGCGTTTTTTTAGCTTTTTGCAAAACAAAACTTTTGAAGTCAACTTTAGCCATAATTAATCACCATTAATTCATCCTATGAAGTTGAGCCACACTATGAAGTTGTGGGAGAGGGTGATAGAACATAGGTTGGGACATGCAAAGCATCTCTGAAAACCAATTTGGTTTTATGCCTCGGAGATCCACTATGGAAGCAATCAGTTGTTAAGACAAATGATGGAGTTTTTAGGGCGCAGAAGAAAAACCTCCATATGGTTTTCATTGTTCTAGAAAAGGCTTATGACAAAATTCCAAGCGATATGCTTTGGTGGACAATGATGAAGAAAGGTATACCATGAAAGACAAGCCCACTTCTAGCCTAGGGCTAGTGGACTATATTAACTATGTTAGTCATAGTCAATGGTTAGCACTAAATTTTAGCATCAAGAAGTCTTGAGGTTTTGGGTTCGTCACTCCCACTTCACCCAATTACGTTTTTTGATTTTTCCTTTCCTTTTCAATATTCTTGTGCTTTTTTTTGTTCTTTAGCATTTGCCCACCTAAATTCCATTATATAGTTTTATAATTTGCCAATATAACATCCTTTTTATATATATTTCCCTTTCTAATATAATCTTATACTCTATTATTTTTTTAGCACCTTTAAACTTTTAGTTAGATAAAATTATGCTTAGATACGGTTTAAAATACTTTGATCATCTATTGTGTCGTGTTAAAATTTAATTTGCAACCAATTTAATAGCCGTAGAGAGGAGGATGATTTAGTAGGAGTAATATTTCTAACTGAATTTTATTTAAAACTATCACCATTAAATAAGTCTTGATTACGTACGTATATGTAATATCTTTTTAAAAAAATTCAGCAAATTTTACACTAGTTATAGGGCCCTTATACTTTTATTTCGCCCAAGGCCTCGAAAACTCGAGGAACGGCTTTCACGAAAGTATATTGATCAGGTTAAGGATATGTATCACAGATGTTAGGGCTTGTGGTAGGTTGACTAAGATCTATAACGATAGGGTTGCACCAAGGGTTGACGTTAAGCCCTTTCTTTTTGCAGTGTTTATAGATGAAGTAACAAGGTCACATCACGACCTCACCATAGTGCATATTGTTTGCAGATAATATCGTATTGGTGGATGTGAAACTAAAGAGGGTCAAATGCCAATTAGAGCAATGGAGGCAAAGGTCAGAGACTCCGAGGGAAGAACGTGATGTGATGTTGAGGTTAGACGGAAAGTCCTAGATAGAGGGAATGTTTTAAATATCTCGGGTCCTTTAACCAAAAGAATGGTGATATTGACCAAGGTGTGGCACATAGGATTAAATCTGAGTGGCTTAAATGGAGAGCAATCACGGAGTGTTATGTGACAAAAACATCCCATAAAGTTGAAGGGGAATTCTACGGGACTACCATAAGACCATAAGACTACTGTTGCTTGCACTACCAATTGTTGGGCTTATGAGAAGGAGCACATTCAAAGGTAGGAGTTACGGAGATGCGGATGTTGATATGGATGTGCGGGAACATTTAAGGGATAGAATCAGAATGAAGTTGTACACAGGAAAGTTGGTGTCGCAAATATTGCAAGCAAATGAAGGGAAAAATACTTGCGTTGGTTCGGACATGTGAGACGGAGACCTAAAGGAGCAACAGTTGCAACGAGTGAAAGAGTGAGATCATGGAGATTTCAAGCGATGTAGAGGGAGACCGAAAATAACTGTGGGAAAGGGTTAGAAAGGATATGAAGCTTTTAAATTGCAGGAGAATGGGTTCTCTATTGCAGGAGATGGAGGAGGAATTATGTGGATGACCACATGGAATGATTAATTTTGATTCATGCAGCCGGCCCCAATTTTGGATCAGGGCTCTGAGTGGTTGATTGATATAATCATCCTTAAAAAGCATTTGCAAAACCACGGATTCTTCCACCACAAACCACCACACTTCCAGTGAAATCCACCAATGACATCCACCCAAACCACCACCAACATTCACCAAAAAACACCAACAACACACTACCACCGAAATTCATCCATAAAATCAAAACCAAGAGAAAAAAATTTACACATCTGGGAATCTAAAACATTTTATCCTAATTTGTTTGATTACGGTGGATGGCTGGATGCGAGAGGTTTAGGGAGGAAGAGAGTGGTTTTAATCATGGGTGTGTCAAAGAGATGATGAACTGATGGAGGGGAGTGGTTTATTAGGTTTAGTTTATTGCTGAGGGTGGGAAGAAATTGGGTGGGTAATCCATAATTGGTAAGTATACTAGTAGTAGTATAATAAAAAAAAAACCCACACCAAAAGGTTTCGCATAATTTTATTATTCTTTTATCTGTTATTTTTGGAGATAGTTAGTTGATTTCATTATTTAGGTTTGGAATCCATTGGTTTTTAGTTTCAAATAAAAGAATATAGACTCCCCTTATAAAAAAAACAATAAAAACAATTGTCTACAATTGTCATTTCATAGCTTTTATCAAAACACCTAAATGTTACAAAACTATTAAAGTTTTAAAACATCAGTTCAAAACCATTGTTAAATGCAACACGATAAAAAAGTAAAACTCAAACAGCAAACTCTAAATTCTACTTGGCTTGCAAAACAGGGCCTTGATTTGTTAAAGTTGTCAATAAGTTCGATGGCCGTGATTGCGAAAATAAACTCTCCAATTGGATTTGAATTTTGAGGCGATTCCACTTGTCATTGTCATAGTGCTTAGGATGTCTATTATTAGGGGAAATATAGAAAAATCAAAAAAATGTTTAATTGGCAACCAAGGCAGGTCTTATGAGAGGGGGTGCCATGTTTCTCAACCTGAGAAAATTGTTTCCCATGATGGCATTTTGGTAAATTAATTGAAAACAAATTCCCAAACTTCCCATATTAAATCTGCAAAATGACATCTTTACCCATCACTTATTATCATTACAATTAATTGCACCACTTATTTGTTTCTCTTGTTGAGAACATGGAATTCCTCTTATGAAGTGGTACACCTTGAATTGGCTTACAATCCTAGCGTGATTAAGTTATATTCTCTAAAAACCAAATGTGATGGGTCTACTATAAAAATACATGTTCTTTATAAATAAGCCAGTTTTTGGTTTGCAAAATGTGAATTAATTCAGCAAGTTTTGCTAGGCTTGGTGACATCCCAAACAGTTTGTGATTGAGATCAAAATTGCAAAGTCGATTGATTATAAGTCATTTTCGCCTACTAGTCCGACTTGTAATTGCTTGTTTTGATACAACTTATTTCATTTTTAACTATTTTCTCTAATTTCCTAGATTAGCTATATGCTTAATCAATTAGTTTTTAGTGATTTTTTTATTTTCCCGCCATAGGTGCTGGATCAGTAGCTTCGTCGCTTATTTTCTACTTTAAATTATTTCTGTTTTTTTTTAATCCTTTTTCCCTTTTGATAAAATAGATATTTTTGCGTTTCCCGGTTCTTATTTGACTCATAAAATCATAATAGTTCTTGATTTGAATTTTTATACATGTTAATGCCCTTGTATATGTGTTAAAGTGATTAGGGACATGAAAGCTTGTTTGGGTAGTTCTCAAATCAACATATGAAGCACTCTTCAGATGACCACTTTAGCTTATGCCCATTGCGCCATTAAATCTGACTCACTAACAATAAAAACAACAGCAATAAGATCACCAAAAGGCCTTAGTAATTCCTGCTTAAAGTATTCGAACAGTCCACCCACTGCAGGCCCAAGTAGCAGACCAAAATAATACGATAATGACAGCTGTTGGATAGACTTTAAGAAGGTCAGCAGCATAATTGGGTGAATGAAATCAGCTGCAGCAGAGAAAGAGAACACAGAACTGAAGCGTAGTGTAAAGCAATAGATAAAATGCAATAAAACAGTAGCTTTCCTCCTCTTCTTAGGTAAAACATAGGCCGTAGTTCATGTTTTCTTCTTTTGGTAGCCTAGCTGCCTAGGCTGGGTTACCTTAGGTTTTCTCTTGATTCAAGGGTTTAATTTCTGATTATATTAACAATCGATGTTTATCAATCTTCAATCAATTCAGGTGTTGTTCATCTTCCTATAATTTCATAACTTGCTAATTCTTTAGTTTTGGATAGGTTGGTTGACTACATGTAATTGCTAGTTTATTCATTCTTCAATTATGTTGAGTACACGCAAGGTCATCCCAGGAGAGAATGCTGTTACCCAACACCGGCTTTTGGGGATGACTATCAGTTTGAAAAAAAAGTGGGAAAAGAAGCGTAGGCAAGGATAGATTGGCAGACCTTGAGGAATGAAAATGCTAAGGTTTATAGCGAAAGTGATCGAAGTGGTGGATTGGGATAGAGAGCAGATGTAGATTGTAACTTGATCACAGATGAAGAACTGCTTCCTAAAATGGCCAAAGCGGTCTTAGGGGAATCAAGGGGGAGAGCTATGATGCATAATAACTTGTGGTGGAATGGAATGAGAGGTGAAAGCAATATTAAACACAAAGAGAATGTTATTTGGCCTTGGAAAATGTAGGACCAATGAAACCTTTGAAGCAATTAATAATGCTAAATGTAAGGCAAAAATAGTTGTCATGCAAGCGAAAGAAAGGCTTATCAGAAGGCTTACGAAAGGTAAGACTCTAAAGAGGGAGAAAAGAAATTTATAGAATGACGAAGCAAAGACAAGAGGTGAGGAAGGCTATTGGCATGGTAAGGTGTCAAAGATAAAAACCATAAGGTTTTTGTCAAAGAAGAACCACAAGGTTTTGGTTCAAGATGAGGATATAAAAGACAAGTAGCACGGGTACTTCGATAAAAACCATAGGTTTTTGTCAAAGAAGAACCTTGTTTAATGGAAGTCATCGGTTGTCACATGAGACACATTTGTGAGTGTGAAAGAAGCTAACATGGAATATGTGAGAAGGATTAGGAGGATAGAGGTGAAGACTGCACAAAGAAGATGAAACCTAAGAAAGTGGTTGGGCTTGATGATATTCTGGTGAGTGTGGAAGTATCTGGTAAGTTTGGTATCGATTCGCTAAAGATTGTTTAACAAGGTTCGGAAGATTTCGGGATCCCATGGATTGGCGAGAGAGCACATTTGTTCCAATTTATAAGAAAAAAGGACAAGCTCAAGATTGTTCTAACTATCAAGGATGAAGTTTATGAGCCACACTTTATTGCATATTCCATAGCATCATTTAATTCTTGAATTATGGTTTTAGCCTGTGGATTTTTTTCTCAATTGAGGGGATTTTCCTATATTTGACTTAGTTTTTAGGATAATATGTTAGCTAAATTGTTGTTAGGATATTTTCTTAAGTATGTTAGTGGGATTTTGTTAGAAAAAAATAACCATGATACAGTTCCTTGTTGCCCAGGAATTGTGCAAGATTTTTTCTAGGTTGTTAGGATTATCTTAGTTACGATTTGTTAGTTAGTTTTTAGGTTGATTGAATAGTTTGTTATAAATACTCATGCTTTTCTTCAATAAAATTCAGTTTTATGCTTTGAGTCATATGATTCTTTAGGTTGAGGCATAGGCTTGTGAAACAAAAACACAAGGTTGGGGTGGTGTTAAATCTAGTTGGACTAACAAGTTTGTCTATTCCTAATTACTAATTACACATCCATCCCTCACCAAAATTCATCCATCCTTCACAAATTCATACACATAAATCCGTCATAATTAGAACCCTGAACTAATGTGAGTTTTGAGAGTTATAAAATATACCCTAAAAATTCACATCAATTGGCGCCCATGTGATTGAAGGTTATTTTGGGTAATTTTACTATGGAATATTAGAAGAAGCGTTAAGAGGAGAAGGCAGAAGTTCAACAATATTAGAGGACTATCTCAACCAAAATAAGTTGATTGTTGAGGCACAGGAATAGTTTATATTTTATCACACCCCCTCAAACGAGAGCCCATTGGGCTTGAAATGTGGGTGCAGTATGGGCCCTCATATCCTGCGCTTAATAATTACATTTAGAAGGGAGCTATGGATGAGATTCGAACCCACGACCCATATTAAAGGACCATCTCAACCAAAAGGTTAAGTGTGGTTATACCATGTTAAATTTTATGTCAAAGATAAATAAACCTAGGTAATCCATAAGGAGGAGGAGAGTCAAACCAGTCCACAAGCCTAAGAAGTTCCATCCTAAAACCAATTGGCTATAGGAGGAGTAACTTCTAGAAGAGACCCGAATAACCTGGACTGATACCAGGTTAGATGATCATCCAACCAAAACTTTAAGCTGATGGTTGAGGAACAGGAATAGTTTAGATACTCTGTCACGCCTCCCACACGAGAGCCCGTTGGCTTTAGTGTGGATGCAGCATGGACCCCCATACACTGCGCTTAATAATTCCATTAGAAAGGAGGGGTGGATGAGATTCGAACCGTGACCTTTGTGTCACGCTAGCGCTGATACCATATTAGAAGACCAATTCAACCAAAAGGAGGCTCAAGAATAGTTTATATACTCTACCAGCACAGAGGTGCAAACGGAATTAGATGCTATATATGATCGGGAAATAAAACGATTACAAACACAGTGCAATGCTATCGGTAAGGTTCTCACTAAAACTCATCGTGATCATGCAAGAACCTAAGACACATTTCACAATGATATCAAGCTTAATAAACTTCCAAAATTTGATGGTACATAGATTAATCTAGGCGTATGGACAGAATTTTTCGAGTATAAGGTATGGATGATTATAAAAGCTTTTCTCATGCTTGGATATGTTGGTGTGAGAATTTTCAGGATCAATGTGTTCGTAATGGTAGAAAAAGATTAAAACTTGGAGGTGCTTTAAAGCTAAGAGGCACAGAGATTCGTGCTTAAATGTCATAAAAAAAATTGTATCTCAAACTTCAATCCAACAAGGTATTATGTCTATTGATCAATATATTGCTGAAATTTGAATGCATCTATCTTGCTTGTGTGTGTAAGAAGAGGAAGAACAAAAATGTGCTCAATTCCTCATCGGTTTAAATGTGCTATAAATATTCGATTGAATTACATCACTATGAAGCCTTTGATGATTTATGCATGCTTTCTTCTAAGTGAAAGGCAACAATTGAGTCCAAATCTAATATTTGCCATGCCTACTTCTAAGTTTGATGTTGATAATTCTTCCAAAGCAAAATCAAACAAGTCATGGAAAGTGGTCAGCTTGCAATGAAAGATAAACTGTGTTATAGGTGCAAAGGATTTAGTCATATTCAACTAATTGCCTAAGCAAGATTATATTACTTATCAAGATCATCTTACTTTGTGGTCACAATGCTTCAAGGAAGCGCAAGAAAAAGATACACTTTTGCAGGTGCAACAGATTTCTCAAGGGGAGAAGGTGAAGACAAATTCATAAATGATGACAACATTATATGATTGAACTGAGTGAATTAACATGTTATTGTTTTAGATCTATGTTGCATGTTTCCCCTACTACTATAGACAAAGACAAAGAACAACGTGACAATTTATTCCACTCAAAATGCGTAATCATGGACATGCTCTTTGATATAGACAGTGGATCATGTACTAATGCAGCTTCTGAAAAGATGGTGAAAGCTTTAAATTGGAAACACGTAACCCTCCTCGTCTATAAGCTGGGTCAACAACAATGGAGGAACCAATGTTATAAAAAATAAATAAATAAAATAATAATAAAATAATAAAAAAAACAAGTTTTGGTAAGTTTGAAATTGGAGATTACAAAAACAATCTTTGGGTGTGAAGTACTTCCAATGGAAGCTGTTCTTTATTACTTGTAATAACCTGGGCAAGGGGACAACAATGCTGTTCATATTGGAAGATCTAATATCTACAAACTTGATTTGGAGGTAAAACTATAGGATTGCAACCTTTATCACTAAAATACAAGTCACGAGGTGAAACAAAAGTCACATAGATGAGAAAGCATTGCATTCGGATTTTGTGGATCACTTCGAGACCAAAACTATGAGCAAGAAGGAACGCAAACAACAAAGGAAAGATCAACTATTATCTACTATTCATAAAAACTCCTTTTGAAATTGGCATTATATGTGGGTTTTTTTAAGGGCTCAACAAGAAATAATAACACAAAAGGGCAAACGCAAAGATCGAAGAAGGTCCATTCAAAGTTGTTCATCATGTGAATTAGGATACATATCAAGTGCTATTAGGCGATGGAGTATGTGCGTCATTGAAGGTTGATGATTAATTCCATGTTTGAGCCAACTGAGGGGGGGTTAATATAGAGGGGGACTTTTATGCGTCTTCCATAGCATCATTTAAATTTTGCAATTAGGGTTTCAGCTATGGGTTAATACTATCTCAATCGAGGGGCTTTTCCTATTTTGGCTTAGTTTTTAAAATATATTTTAGCTAAATTGTTGTAGGATATTTTATAGTTAGTTAGTAGGATTTTTGTTATTTTAGTTTTAAGAAAAAAAAAAAAAAAAAAAAAAAAAAAAAAAAAAAAAAAAAAACATGATACAAGTTCCTTGTTCCCCAAGGAATTGTGCTAGATTTTTCCTAGGTTGTTACGATTGTCTAAATTAGGTAGGATTGGTTAGTTCGTTTTCTAGGTTGATTAGAATTAGTTTGTTATGAATACTCATGCTTTTTATCAATAAAATTCATTTAGAGTTTGAGTCATATGATTCTTTAGGTTGAGGCCATAGGTTTGTGAAACCAAAAACACAAAGGTTGAGGTTTTATGTTAACTTTTGTTTGCGGCTAAGAAGTTTGTTACTATCCTAATTCCTAGTATACACATCCACCCCATAACTCCACTATAATTCATCCATCCTTCACAAATTCATAAACAAAAATCCTTCATAATTAAGAACCCTAAACTAATGTGAGTTTTGATAGTTATAATTAAACTTATACCCTAAAAAGTCAGATTGGCTATGAAGTTGTGGGAAAAGGTGATAAAATACAAGTTAAGGGCATGCACATATAGAATGTTATAGAGCGTGGAAGGACCTCCATATTGTTTTCATTGATCTAGAGAAGGCGTATGACAAGGTTTGGAAAACTTCGAGGATTCTTTAGGATTGACAAAAGTGCACCTTGGTTCCAGTTTATAAGAACAACGGAGATGCTCAAGATTGTTCCAACTATCCAAGGGATTAAGCTTATCAGCCACACTATGATGTTGTGGGAAAGGGTGATAAAAAACTGGTCAAGGGCATGCACAAGCATCACATATTACTTATTCGAAAGTGATTCATTTGTTAAGACAAATGAAGTTTTATAGTGCAGAAGAAAGACCTTTATATGGTTTTCATTTATCTAGAGAAGGTGCATGACAAGGTTCCAAGAGATGTAATTTGGTTGGCGATGATGAAGAAAGGTATCCCAAGAAGGTATATTCACCTGGTTAAGGATACGTATTGGAATGTGTCTTCAAATGTGAGGACTTGTGGTTGATTGACACAAGCCTTCTTTAAGGGTCAACATTAAGCCCTATTCTTTTTGCAATGGTTATAGATGAATTAACAAGGTCAATCGAAGATGAGGTACCATGGTGCATGTTGTTTGCAGATGATATCGTATTGGCCGATGAAACTAAGTCGGAGACAATATATGGAATGTCTCTTTGGGACACATACAACGCAAGTGATGCTATGGTAAGGTTGAACGAAAAAGTTCTAGAATAGGGTATTTTTAAATACCTTGGGTTATATCTTCAAAAGAATGGTGATATTGGCCATGATGTACGTCAAGGGATTAAGTCAGAAGTGCTGGATTATATCAGAAGTGTTGTGTGATCGAAGCATACATGTAAAGTTGAAAGAAAAATTCTACATGATTGTCAATTGACAACCAGTGTTGCTCTACGCTCTATGGTATATAATGTTGGGCTTATAAGAAGGAGCACATTCAAAAGGTAGGGGTTACGGAGATGCGAATGTTGAGATGGATGTGTAAGAACACTGTAAGGGATAAAATCAAAATGAAGTCATTCGCAAGAAAGTTGTTGCTGCAAACATTGCAAGCAAACTACAGAAAACCTCCTGTGCTAGTTTGGACATGTGAGATAGAGACCTCACGGAGCTTTGGTGCGAAAAGTGGAATCAAAATGATTTTAAATGAGGTCGGGGGAGACCGAAAATGATTTGGTTAGAAGGTGTTAGAAAAGATATAGAGCTTTTGAATTTACAAGATAACGAGGTTCTCGATAGCAGGGGATGGAGGAGGAATATCTATGTGGAAGACCACATGGAACCCAATTATGGGAAAAAGGCTTTGATTGATTGATTGATTGTTTCTCTTTGTTTGAGAGTGCAAAATTAGGTTTATGAGATTAAACCCCGCATCTTTGACTGAAAGTTACAGCCTTTAACTTCTCAACAAGCACAATTTATGGACAACACATGCTTCATGTGCTTCGGTAGAGGCTATTTAAGTCACAATGCCCTGAAACATGGTGACTTTTGACGATCACAAGGCTCTCATCTTACATTAAAAGGCCGAGAGATAGGAAGAACGAGCTTTTGCTTTCAGGGTAAGAAATGACACAGCACAACTACAATATAAAGAGGAAATCAAACCTGATTACAGCAAGTTGTTTCTTTGAATGGTTTTACATAGAAACCCTACTCTTCAAAAGCATAAAGAACAAAGGCACGATTTGTTTCATTCTAGGTGTTTGATTCGAGCACTAATTATAGCACCTCAAAAGATGATTGATGTCCTTCAATTGGAAACCAAACCTTACCGAATTTTGGAGCTCTCGGATGTCAATCACGTATGAGTGAAAGATCAAGTTTTTGTTTCATTTTTATGGATAATTGCAAGTGTAATGCATGGAGTGAGGTTTTTCCTATGACTGCTTGATAGACCATGGCAATGGGACAATGGTGCTATTCACCTATGCAAGGAGAGTGTCTACACACTAACTCATGATAAGAAGAGGGTGAAATTGAAATCCTTGCAACACAAATTAGCTCCACAACCAAGGCTAGAAGAGCAAAAAAATACAACAAGAAATAGCAATGATACCACTTATGTAGGTTTTACAAGTGTAACACATGGTGTGATGTGCTTCCTATGACTACTTATTCTCTTTGCTCGGTAACCATGGGAATGGAACAATGATTCTATTCATTTATATAAGGAGATTGTCTACACACTAGCTTATGATGGGAAAAAGGTGAAATTGAAACCCTTACCACCCAAATTAGCTCCGCAACCAAGGCTTGAAGAGCAACAACACACCAAGCAGCAATGATACCGTTATAAAGAAAAGAAGATGAATAAGAAAAAAAGAAAGATATTAGAATACGTATCTTCATTTATAATCATACACCCCAAAGAGGGTCCTTTCAAGGTTGTTGATAAGGAATATTACAACATTTTTCAAGTTTTAATCCGCAAAGATGTTTGTGCTTCATCCAAGGCTGAAGTACTAATATCGTGCTTCATCCTTAAGTGCTTCGACAACACTTAAGGAGCGGAGAATGATGCAGATCAAATCCATCATAAATTTTTGCTTTCTTTAATGTTGTTCGAGTTATCTATTAACCATGAGATTGGGAAGCGCCAATATGAAAGTTCCTTGAGGTTAGTAGGGTTAGGATTATTAATGTTATTATAGCATAAGAAATTTATTTCCTAATATAATTATTAAGGGTATTTTGTTATTTTGGATTTAATTTTATATTTTAACTGTTTTAATGGCATGGATGTATGACCTATAAATATGTTTGGTTTCATTAACAATAAAATTAGAGAGTGATATTTGTTAATGAAAGGCATTTGCTTAAGGTTGCAAAAATTAGGATTTTGACATTAAACCCCTTTGATTGAGATTTCGTAGTTGGAACCTCAATCATCGAGATTAGTTTGAGCCTATAAAACTTGTTAACCACCAAGTTAATCCACATCAGAAGACCTTAGTAGGAACAAGTTCACATGAACCTCGTTTTGAACATAATAGAGGCTTTGAAGTTGAAGGATTGAACTCCAAACAAAAAAGGTGATCATGTACGAAAGCTTCAAAGAGAAGATCAACCAAGAGATACATAAAGATCAAAGGAGAAGAAGTTGGCATAATACCTACCTCTACCATAAATTAGATGCAACATTTGGCTAAAATGGCAACTACAAATTAGTAGCAACAAATGATAATTTTACTTTTTTAGTCCTTCCACAGTTCCACTAAGACCAAATTGTCCATAACTTAAAAGACTAACAGCTCCTCCACCATTCTTCCTCTCTCTTCTCACCACCACCATCATCACTCTTTCTCTCCGTCAACATCATCATCTTCTATACCACAACCACCGCCATCTTATCTCTACTATCACCACACTCTCTCTCCATTCTTCCACTTTCTACTCACTACCCCTCTCTTCCTCTCAGTAATACCATCATTACTCTTTCTCTCTCGCAACACCATCATCATTCGCACAATAATCAATGTCATCTATCCCACCACCACCACCACCACCTTCTTCTCATTCGTGCAAACTTTTAGATTGAGTTTGGGTTTTGACGGGTGGATTTCTAGGTTGTAGATCATTTTTTGGCCGAGGGTTGGGGGACAGAGTATAGCATTGCTCATTTGAAAAAGAAAGAAACTTAGGATATTGGGACGGTTAAATATCCAAAACTTCAAACAAAGTGCAACAAAGAAGTTGTATTTTGTATTTCCCGAACTAACCAAGATATAATAGAAGAAGAAGAAAATATAAAAAATAAAAATAAAAAACTCAATTCAGATTGGCAAAAACTCATAACCTAAAATTCTAACAGCATGAAATTAATATGATGTTATAGAATACTCATCAAGTGGACTTTAATAAGAAAAGGTGTTTCTAAGAAATATATTGACCTTGTCGAAGACATGTATGAGCAGGTTGACACAAGTGTGTGAACTAGTGTTTGGAAAACAAAAGAATTACCTGTCACTTTTGGTATACATCGAGGTTCTACACTTACCCCTTTTTGTTTTGCCGTAGTTATGTGTGAATTAACTTGGATAGGTGGTTAAAAGAAGAAGGTTATACAATTAGCACCGGTCAGAAGGATACAAGATTAATAACACGAATCTCCGTAGAGGTAGGGGGAGACCAAAGGTCACATGGATGGAAGGAGTTTAAAACGACATGGAGCAGCTAGGTTCACGACCTTATTTAGCTTGGGTAGGATTGAATAAAGAAGAATGATTTCTGTGGATGAGCATACTAGATGAGTATCAGTTTACGCAACCGACCGAATATTTTTTGGGATTAAAGCTTTGATTATGATGATAGTAGACAAATTGATAGGTTCAATCCAAGATAATTTATGTGGATGAGCATACTAGATGAGTATCAGTTTATGCAACCGACCGCATATTTTTTGGGATTAAAGCTTTGATTATGATGATAGTAGACAAATTGATAGGTTCAATCCAAGATAATTTACCTTAATGCATGATGTCAAAATACTATTTTTTTTTCTCATCAAAATATAGTACAAGTTCTAAATATTTGTTTTCAATATCATTCTCTTCAATCAAATTCAAAATTAGCCAATTTTATTTAATAAAGCCATTCATTGCACATGGCTAACTTAGTAAGGCATTGTTTTTTACGGCTTATTTCAATTCAATTCATTCCATTACATTATTCTTTGAGTCAGCATATTATATCCATTTCATTACCTTTCAGGTTCACTAAATTTCTAGCCAAAAGGACGGCTAATTCTCTAGTTGCAGCCTAGAAACTCCATTAACAAAAAAAATGATAGACTATATCAATTATTCGTGAGCATCAACCATCTGCTTAAAAAAGTTGAGAAGTAGTTTATATACTCTATGTCTCTATCAAAAAAGTTAAACACTAAAGTCAAGAAACTAACCTCATTGCCAAGTAAAAACGCAGTGCTCCTGCTAAAAGGATGTTGATTCACTGCCACAGCATTACTCGCAATCTCTACACCGCATATATCGCAATCTCTATTCTATTAAAACAATCAAAACACCCAAACATAAAACATAATAAAAGACTCAATATCAATTTTCAATCAACGCCCCAATAAATAAATAAATAAATAAATAAAACATAAGAAATTACTATCATGAAACTAGGTTTTACTTTGAGGAAGGTGCGAGCATCATTGAGAGAGTGGAAATGGCGGAAACGAAGGTGAGAAACAGAACCATGATTACCAAAGGAATTAAAGTCTCTACGACCAACTATTATAAGTTCCGAAACACCAAAGGCACTGGCACTTCGGGCTAATGTTCCCACGTTATGTCGCTTTGCAATGTTGTGCACCATTACAAAGCTCTCTATTACGTTGTTGTTCTGATTGTTCTCCATCGTTTCGAATTGAATGCTGCTTCGAAACTCTGATTATTCGAGGTGGAATACTGAAATTGGAGGAGGTGCAGACTGCAGACTAAAATGGAGCGAACAATTTTGATGGGAAACCGAAATTAAGATCTAACCACGCAGTTAAACCAGAATTAGGAATTCCATTGGAGTTTCCTGAGCTAGATGTGTGGACTGCTTGTTCTATTTTGGAGGCCAAAATACATTACTCTTGCATTCACCTTTTCTATATATATATATTATTTTGAACGAAAAATTGTCACTTGCCATCTTTTTAAAACTTGTTTTTTCGGTTACCACTTTTTAAATAAAATTTTGTCAGTTACCATATTTTTAAAAAACAAAAAAATTGTTAACGAAGACCTCCGGTCAAAAAATTCAATTTGACTGCCGGAATTTGCATTTGACTCACTAAAAAAAGGTTTTCTTAGTAATGTTTTTGATAGATACACTCCATCTCCCATTTTTAGTTATTTCTCTCACTCTTCATTAATTGAAAGAAAATTGAAAATCAGAAACTCAAACATTGTATATCCAATCATTTCCTCTTTGAAAAAAATTTAAACTGCCAAAACAATTAAACCTTGGCAATTGGGAATCAAACACTGCATTAATTGGTTTATAACGTGTAGGTTAATTTCATTTCATCAAAGTTCATCATTTTCATTTTCGAGTTGTGCTTTAGTTCTCAAATTTTTGACTCAGTGAAGTTGATCTTGGGTTTTGTTTGTGGTTCATCAATGGCGAATGCGAATCAGAAGAAGAACATCAGCTACACAATCTATCAAAAGGCGAGGCAAATTTTCGTTTTTTCAAGTTTCAATTTTTTTGCGAATTTGTGTGACAATCTCACAATTAAGTCTGCATTTTGAATGTTAATTGATTTTCATGTTTTTGTTGTTGGTTGTGAAAGTTTTGATTGAATGCATGTAGAAATTTATAGGTTTACTGGATTATGTATGCCCTGACTTTTGGGTTTTTTATTGTGTGAACAGGTTTACTGGGGTTGATACTGTGTATGAGCCTTTGTTTAGATTCATGGAGCCTATTAACATTAGGCTGTATCATGGTGGGAAGTTTGTGGTTAGTAAAAGACACACTAAATATGAGGGGAAAGGGGTGAGGCTGTATTTAAATGTTGATGAAGTTTGTTACTTTGAATTTGCACATTGGATTAGGAAAGATTTGGGGTTTGATGAATTTGGTGAGCTATGATTTAGAAAGAGAGGGTGCACATTGCATAGTGGGAGAGCTTTAATAAATAATGATGAGGATGTTGGTGAGTTTCTTAAGGCTCTTGAAAAGGATGGATATTACCACCTTTACCATGTGGCCGTTGATGTTGGTAATGGGGTAATAAACAACACTTTAGGGGGACCACCACATAATGCTAAAAAACCCTAGAACTAAGTTAGGTGAGAATAATACATGTACTTCAACCAATTCTTCTTTTAACCATCCTTCACTCACAGACAAACCTCCACCCACCTCTCTCAAACCTTTAGCATCTTATCCTTCTTCTTCTCAGTCCAGATTGACCACCAAAAACACTGCTCTTTCTTGGTTTGCCACATTTGTTAACAAGCACAAACCTTCTAAACCTCAGAAGCTGCCAATACTTTCTTGTGCCAAAAAAGAAAGCTCATAAACAACCTGTGAAGACAGTACAGGATTTGGAACTAGATTGTGATGATAATGTAGGTGATAAGATTGTTGAAGTTGAGGATGAGTTAGAAGGCAGAGAGGATGAGTTGGAAGCCAGAGAGGATGATGATGTATTAAGTCAGGTTGATTATGAGGACAAGGATGATGATGATTTATTTAATGACTTTGTTGACCACAACATAACTGAGAGAGTTACTAGAAGCTTAGAAGGTCTTACATCAAGGGTTGTGGAGACTAATAAGGAGTTAGAGGTAAATGATGAGGTTGAACCTGAATATAATGATGATGAAACTCTTGTAGACAGTTATGGTGAGGTAGAGAGTTTGATAGGTGCAGATGATGAGGGGCCTAGCTATCCTGTTTTTAACCCTGATGTGGATTTTAAAGGTAAGGTGGAGTTGAAGAAAAGCTTGAAGTTTCCTTCACCAGCTGTTTTTAGGAAAGCTTTACAATACAACAATGTTGACAAGGGGTACAACTATTATTACATGCACAAATGCAACAAGAGGATCTCAGTTTATTGTTCAAAGAGGTGTAAGTGCCAATGGAAAAGGGCAAAGCTTGTGCACCGTGTTTGTAATAAGAAGTTGAAATGCAGATTCAAAGTGTATGTGAGGAAGTTAAAGGGTGAAGAAACTTGGCAGACCAAAAGCTACAGACCAAAACACATTTGTGGAAAACAGTTCATTAATCCCAAACACACTGCTGTGTACTTAGTTGAAAGGTATATTGATGACTTCAGAGATGATCCAAGTTTGAAAATCAAAGGGTGGATTAAGAGAATTAGGAGGGAATGCAAGGTTGATGTAGGTTACCACAAGGCCTACAATGCAAAAAAATAATAGCTTTGAAAATGATATTTGGTGATGCAAGACAAGAATATCAGAGGGTTTGGGACTATGTTGGGGCTATTAGAAAGTATAACCCAAGGAGTATTGTTGTGGTTAAGGTTGATAGAGTTGATAGTAGTGAACCATTGTTCCAGAGAATGTATATTTGTTTGCAGCCATGCAAAGCTGGTTTTATGGCTAGTTGTAGGAAGATTTTGGGGGTTGATGGGGCACATTTGAAAGGATTATACCCAGGGATCTTGCTTACAGCAGTGGGAAAGGATGGCAACAACAACATATTTCCTGTTGCTAAGGATGTGGTGGAGGTGGAGAACACAGAGACTTAGTCTTGGTTTCTGGAGTTGCTAAGGAATGATATTGCCCTAGTTGTTGATGAGGTGACCTGGGTGCATGAGCTTGAAGATGAAATTGCCTATAAGTCTGACAGACAAAAGGTACTAGAACTTTTAATTGTCATTTAATTACTTATGCAAGTGTATATGCAAGTTTTAATTACTTATGTAAGTGTATATGCAGCTTTTATATTATGTATATGAAAGTTTGATTTACTTGTACTGTGTTTATATTATGTGTATATTGTGAAGGGTCTGATGGAGGCTTTTACACAAGTGTTGCCCAACGCAGAGACCAGATATTGTTGTAGACATATCTGGTCCAATTTTAAGAAACAATTTGAAGATGAATTGTATAGACACCATTTCTGGAAAGCAACAAGGGCATCTACTAAGGTATAAACCTCTTCATTACATTTTCTTTGACATCATATAATATGGTACTTATTTGAATGCAACAGTGACAAGTTTTTTGTTTACATTATAGCATCATTTTTTGATGGAAATGGAGGAGATCAAGAAAATAAATGTCAATGCTCACAAATACTTAGCTAATATTCCAGTAGAGCATTGGTCTCGACATGCATTCCAGTCTAATTCCAAGTCTGGTATGTTGTAAAACAATTGTTGTGAGAGTTTTAACAGTGTCATAAGGGAAGCAAGGACTAAACCTATACTTCAATTGATGGAGTGGATTAGGAGGTATGTGATGAGAAGATGTTGTACAAAAAGGGAGGGATTGAAGAAATTTGAAGGAATGATAATGCCATCAGTTGTGAAGATGATAAACAGAGGATTATAACAATGTGGCAACATGAGAATAAATCAGGCAGATCTGCTAGAATTTGAGATTGATCATGACTATGACACCTATGTGGTCAACCTTGAAACATGGACTTGTCACTGTTACAGGTGGAGCCTTTAGGGTATTCCTTGTTGGCATGCTCTAGCATGCATCAGGCATTTAGATATGAATTATGAAGAGTTCATACACCCTGCTTATCACATATCAACATATGCTGCAACATATGCACCACCATTCAGAGCAATGCGAAGGCAACAAATGTGGGATACAACAGCTTACCCCAAGCCAAAACCTCCACCTTACAGAGTCATGCCTGGTAGACCTTCAACAAAGAAGAGAAAGAAGCAACCTGGTGAAGATGAAGAGAAGAAAGTTGTTAAAAGAGCAAAGAAATAGAACAAGTGTGGAAGGTGTGGTGGACTTGGACATTATAAGAGCACTTGTAAAAACCCTATGAGTGAGAAGGCAAAAGCAAAAGAAGCTGCTCAACAAGCCAAAGCTACTACTACTGCTCAAGTTGCTTCTGCTCAACCTGCTTCTACTCAACCAGATGCTGCTGCTCAACCAACTGAAGCTGATGTTTCCTACTCAGCACCAATACCTATGTCCCAAGAATAACGATGAGCTAGTAGATTAAGCTATTTGTCTATGTATTTATGCATGTATTAGGTTGTGTTTAACTATGATTAGAGTACTTGCTTTTGAACCACTTTACTACTTTAAGAACAAGTTATGTTAATTTCAATGTTATGATATGTTACTTTGTAAATGTTGGCAAATGCATTTTACTTTAATAGAAACTTTGGAAAACAAACAAACTTGGGAAACTCAATTTTAACAAAAGAAACAACCATTTCATTCATCCACTTCAAAATACATTAAGACATTCATTGTTAAATTACATCCATAGTTCGAAAATAATTATACTAATACCAACTACAACAACTTTGCCAAACCTAACCAAAGACTTTCATCATTATGAAACTCACAATAGCAGAAACTATGGCACACACAATCACAACCCAATTAGTGCTAAACAAACCACCCTTGAGTACCACTTTAGGTTTACTCTCACCCACCACAGATTCCCTTTGCAAGGGGTGAGTTTTTTGTGGCTTTCTTCTTCATCTTGTCAAGCTCTTCTTCAACTATGCGCTTTTCTTGTTCAACTACATTAAGTTGTTTTTCAAGTCTACGCTTTTCCTCTTCAACCCTACGCTTCTCATAGCTATCACACACCATCCTTGCTTCGATAATGATGTTATCAGTTGCAAGTCAGTGTTTTTCAGCAACTAACACATTAATGGCATCTCTTTGCCATTCAGTCATCTCCTCATCAAGCCACTCAAAGGTATTACAACCTCTTTGCCCAGTTTCGTGGTTGAAGAATTTGCAAGCAACAAATCTTCTTCCTGGATTTTCATGGGTCCATGAAGTACGCTTTGCAACTAGAATTCCACACCCACACCTATTCACCATCGTACCTGCAAAGCAGAGTAAACAAAGTTTAATTAAGAATACAACACAAAAAAAGTTTGATTTAAAGGAAAAAAAAATCAAACTTTACAAAAAAAAAATGAGTTAATTTGGAGAAGAAGAAAGAGTGAGAAGAGAGTTGATTTTATAAGAGGAGGGAGTGAGGGGTTTAGATTAGGGAATTTGGAGGGAAAAAGGGGGAGGGGGGAATTAGGAGCGAATGATGTTGAGGGTGCAAATAGAACTCAGATGCAAATTCCGGCATTCTAATAGGATTTTTTGGCCTGAGGTCTTCATTAACAAAAAAAAAATTAAAAGGTGGTAACTGACAAAAATATTTTTAAAAGGTGGTAACTGACAAAAAAAGTTTTAAGAAGGTGGTAATTGACAATTTTTCCTATTTTGAAAGTATACATTTAAATGAGGTAAACAAGACCAATGGAGTACTATCATGGTATGTCAAATTATAATATACTGAACAGTTATTCATTTGCAGCTTGTTTGGTTGAGAGAGATTGATGGAAAAAAGAAAGTGAAAAAATATGTTAGTTTCCAATGTTTGGTATAAAAAATTATAAAAGATGTGGTTGAATAAGAAAAAATAACACGAAAGTTACTTTAACAAAATTTCAATTTTCCTTTCCTCCCAAAATTGGGGGAATTGGGAGCAAACAGAAAATTGATATTATTATCATTAACTAGTATAACACCTGTGTGATGCACGGCTTGGACGTTGTGTGGAGTATATAAGCAATAAAGTTATGGTCAATAAATTGTATAAATTATTATTTGTAGCAAATTTTTTTTACTATACTAACAAAAAAACAATCAATATCTACTAAAATCATCAAATATATCAATTTTATTTCATTTAAATTATAGAAATGACAATATTATCAAAGTCTCATTTATAAATTTGAGACTTCATGAACAGTTTATTAAAATAGCTTTCCTAATTCTCATTGTAAATTTGTAATATTCACTTTTGAATATGCAATATTCATCTCTTAACATATAATATTTTTATTCATTTATGAAAAAGACATCATTTACCAATATATCACATATTATCAGATACTTAATCTAATTAAACATGCGTTATAATACTACATTAATAATCCTTGCTAATGAAGGAAAATTTAATTTTAATAATCCCACATTTCACAAATTTTAAAATAACAGTGGCACCTTTTGATTTTCTACCACAATCCCACATTTCTACCTATTATTCAATTAATTGGCCTTTTTACCTGTGACCTGTTGCACCGGTCATCCACCACTTAATGTCATCGCTTTCTCTCTCCTCCCTCCCATTACTGCCACCACCCTTTAGTGAAAAATTAAATCAACTTCTTACCTCCGGTCGTCCACTTCCTCCCTAACTTTAGCTCCCTCCTCCACTACAACTTTAATCTTCTCTTTCTCTCTCATCTCACGTTCATCATCTTCAATTTAATTTTTCTCTTTTTGTTCACCGGGTTTTCTCTGATTTTAATTTATCAATATCTCTCTCTTTTTTGTCATTTTTAATTATTGTAAGCAATGACAATAAATTAAGCAAATCTCACTAATAATTAGGTTTAATTTTAAAAAGATTAAAAATTTCCAAACTCTCAGTTGTGCATGCTACGGTGCTACATGTTGTTTCATATTCCTTTCTTCCATAGAAGCACCTTAACCTTTGAGGTAAGACTTTTATTTTAATTTGTATTGATTCATTATTATTATTATTATTATTATTATTATAATTATTATTATTATTATTATTATTATTATTATTATTATTATCAAACTGAATTTCTATTATTGTGCCTTTGTAGGATGCAAAAGCATTTTTTAGGTGGTGTTGGGTTGTTTCTTTGGAGTGGCATTGGTGGTTGATTAATTAGTTATTTGTGGTAGTGGTAGATGAGTTCTTTTGGGTGATGTTTTGGTAGAGGTGGGTCGAATTTCGGGGTCGAAGGTGGGTCAGATTTTGGTGTCAGTGGTGGATCAATATTTGATACAAATATTAATCACAACTTCGAAGGTTTTATTGAAGCTGCGAAGAAGGGTGCAACCATGGGGGGATTGATTGCTTATGGAGACTCAAGTCTAATGGATGCATCTAAGGTTGGGATTTGCGTGTGCATGATCACACATACCTAAGTTGACACGCTAATCAAGGGAAAGAAATGGTTGATAAGGGGAATAAATTGGTTTTGCCTATGAGTTTTCTCCCACTTCACTTAATAGGGTTTTTCTCATTTCAGGCAACACGCCTATTCTTGCACTGCCTAACTTTACAAGACCTTTTGAAGTTGAAACTGATGCAAGTTATGTGGGGATTGGAGCAGTATTGGTACAAGGGAAGAGGGCTATTGCTTATTTTAGTGAGAAGCTCAATGGAGCAAGGTTGAACTATTCTACTTATGATAAGGAGTTTTATGCAATTGTTAGAGCTCTTGATCATTGGAGTCATTATCTACGACCTCACCACTTCATTCTACATTCTGATCATGAATCATTGAAGCATATCAATGGCCAACAAAAGTTGAATCCAAGACATGCCAAGTGGGTGGAATTCTACAATCTTTTCACTTTTCATCAAAGCACAAAGAAGGCAAGTCTAATGTTATTGCAGATAGGGGTGTGCACCGGTCCAAGACCGGACCGGACTTGAATTTCCGGTCCGGACCTGTTTTTGGACCGGTTGGACATGAATTTGTAGTTTTGTCAATTTTTTTATCAAAAAAAAATAATTATTACTTTAAAAAAAATATTATTTCCCTCTTATATATACACTAAGTATAAAATAAAATTTAATGTTATATAAAGCACAAACAAAATTAACATTTTAGCTAAAAAAACCTTTACATATTTTAAACTTTTACATTTATCAACTAAAAATACTAACTTTTTCAAGGAATCCGGTCCAACCGATATGGACCTGAATTTTCCAGTCTTGGACCGGAAACCCGGAATCATACATTTTAGTGGACCGAGGACCGGACCGGATTATGCACACCCCTAGTTGCAGATGCTCTCTCATGTAGGTATGCTCTTATTAGTGTTTTGAATTGCAAGTTACTTGGTCTAGATATGATCAAAACATACTATGAGCATGATGATAGTTTCGGTCCTATATTGCAACAAATGGACAAGGTGTTGTGGGATCTTTTGTTATGCATGATGGGTTCTTATTCAAGGGTAATCAATTGTGTGTACCTTAATGTTCAAATTAGAGAGTTGTTTGTTAAAGGAGCGCATGGTGGAGGATCAACAGGGCATTTTGGCATTACTAAAACTCTAAACATGTTACAAGAACACTTTTATTGGCCTAAGATGATTGTTGATGTTGAAGCTATCATATCTCAGTGTGCTATTTGTCAAATGGCGAAGGCTTCTTTTCATCAAGGTCACTACACACCATTGTCTGTTCCTGAAGGTCCTTGGGAAGATGTATCCATGGATTTCATTGTGGGATTGCCTAGAATTGCAAGAAGCAAAGATTCTATCATGGTTGTGGTGGATAGATTTTCAAAGATGGCGCACTATACAACTAGCCATAAAACTGATGATGCTATGAATGTTGCAGATTTATATTTCAGGGACATTGTGAGACTTCATCGAATTCTAAAGACAATTGTAAGTGATAGTGATACAAAGTTCATGAGTTACTTTTGGAAGTCTCTATGGAAGCTAGTTGGAACAAAATTGCTCTTTAAGACATCATATCATCCTCAAACTGATGGGCAAACTGATGTCACAAATGGATCTGTTGGAGTGTTGTTGCGTGGTTTGGTGAGCAAGACTCAAAAGGATATGGATTTGAAGCTTGCACATGCAGAGTTTGCTTACAATAGGTCACCTATATTTGCTACAAAACACTCTCTATTTAAGGTAGTGTATGGTGTGAATCCAAAGTTACCTATTGATCATGTTGATATTCCAAAGGGTGAGTTGGTGCACAAAGATGCGTTGGCAAATGTTGAGTACATGCAAAAGCTACATGCACAAGTTAGAGCTAGAATTGAGAAGGTGAATGATCAACACAAAGCTCGTGCAAATAAGCATTGCCATCAACGTGAATTCAAGGATGGAGACTTGGTTTGGCTACACCTAAGGAAGGAAAGGTTCCCTAACAAACGCAAGAACAAGCTCATGCCTAGGTGTGATGGTCCATTCAAAGTTTTGACGAAGATTGGTGACAATGCTTATCAATTGGAATTGCCAGGTGAATATGGGGTACATGCTACATTTAACATTGGTGATTTGACTCCTTATGTTTCTGATGATCAACTTTGAGGTTTGAGGATAAACTCTTTTGAAGAAGGGGAGGATGATACAAATATTGATCACAAATTCGAAGGTTTGATTAAAGCTGCGAAGAAGGGTGCAACCTTGGGGGAATTGATTGCTTATGGAGACTCAAGTCTAATGGGTGCATCTAAGGTTGGGATTTGCGTGTGCATGGTCATACATACCTAGTTTGACACGCAAATCAAGGGAAAGAAATGGTTGATAAGGGGAATAAGTTGGTTTTGCCTATGAGTTTTCTCCCACTTCAGTTGATAGGGTTTTTCTCATTTCAGGCATTGAGTCTTTTGTTTCTTGTGGAGTCTTGATCATCATTTTCAACCTTAAAGACATGGGAAATGACTTCTTGAAAGTTTGTTGATTAAAATATTGGATCTTGAAAGGTTTCTTGAAGATTTGGATTACTTGAAAATGGCGCAAAAATGGGCGAAGATTTGAGGCGTGATTTTTGGCGATTTTCTTGGGGTTTTGGGCTCTTGGATTTTTTGTGTATTTTTGGTTGTAATTTGCTGATTATCTTGTTTATTAGTTTTTTAGGAAGTTTTTTAGAATAGAATCTTGTTAGATAGAGTTAGTTAGAAGTGGTTGTAAAGATAAGAACAAGTTGCATGGTGATGTGGCAAATCTTATCTTGTGTTTGTTGTGCAACTTGTGTAAGTCGCACAAGTGGCGTTTTTTCTTCTTGTTTTCACGTAAGTCTTAGCTTCTTTTGTTAGGATTTTGGTTGATGATTATACTTATAAATACTCTCAACATTAGGTTGTAAAAATCAGATTTTGGGAATTGAATAAAAGTTTTGTTTTGTTTACTTGAAAAACAAAAAACCAAAATTTTGAGTTGGTGGTTAATTCCTTTAGACTCTTGTGAGATTGATTAGTGGCTTTGAAGGTTCCTAGGGCTTTAATCAAAGACTAATCTATCAACCTAAATTCGTGGTTTTTGGTGGCTTAGCCTTTAGAGATTCGTGAATTTAGTTCTATCCCTTGTGAGTTTTTGTATTATACGAAAATTCAAATCAATATTTTAGGGCGGTGGTGGTGGTTAGTTTGATTGTTTGGGTGGGTGGTGTTGGGTTTGGGTTTTTTGAGTTTTTAATGGTGGTCAATTAGTTTTTTCAGGGTGATGGGTAGTGTCGGTGTTCTTCAGGGTAGTGGCAGGTCATATTTTCTTTTGGGAGGTGTCGAATTTTTTAGGGTGGTGGTGGTAGGTCTGTTTTTTAAGTGATGGTGTTGTTGTGATTTTAGGGTGGTGAAAGGGAAGAATGAGTGGCGATTACCTATGGAAATGGCAGAATAAGTGGTGGTGATCTGCTTTAACAGGTTAAGGTCCATTAGTTGAATAACAAGTAGAATGGTGGGGTTTTTCATAGGAAAATCAAAAGGTAACACTGTTATTTTCAAATTTGCGAAAGGTGGGATTATTAAAATCAGTTTTTCCGCTAATGAATTGTCAAATTTCTTCCTAAGCCTTTTGACAAAAGAAATAAAAGAAAAATAGAGAAAACAATAATAATAAAAATAAAGGCTAATGACGGACCTATAAGAGATCAAGTACTTGATAATAAGACCAAAATTATTGGTAACCCACTTTCTCGACTTTAAATGAATGACCAATTTAAGGTAATTCGTTTCTAAATTCAGATTAAGATAAACTACTCTTAATGATAGTTTATAATATTTAAAAAAATTTGAATACTACATTCAACAAAATGAATATTACATTGTAAAAAGGAATATCAGAATGAGTATATTTTGAAATATAGTTTCGGGTGTATACTATAACATTAAATAGTTGCAACAAAAAATGTGACACAGACTTCTAAGCAAAATGTAAAAAATGGTGATTAGTAAAGCCCTCTTCTTTTGGGCTTATCCATAACACTCTAAACTACGGCTGACAAGCTTATTGCGTACCTACCAAAAGTAAACTTACGACTCCAACTAATATAGCTAGAGAGGCAAGATTCGTATCTGGGAGCACTAATTTCTACCAATTTCTAAAAACTAGATTGTTGTAAAGGGCCTTTGGACTGTTAATAAACCAAGATCTAAAACTACGTCACAAACGGAAATTAATAGAGATTTATCAAATGAGCAAAACCACAGATCCCTATGAACTAAGCTGTCAAAACCGAACAGTAGCAACCAACATGCTCATGCAAACACTAGATGTAACACCTCCAAATTCCTCACATTCTAAAACTTACCTTTAAACATAAAACAAGAGGAACTTAAGAATGTTACCACCACGCCACAATTAATTATCAAAACTAGTTGCTACGCTAAGACTAAGGATAAACAACACAACCAAAACCGTTTTTTAAAACAAACACAACAAAAGTCTTTTACTACTAAGTCAAAGCCATTTAGTCAGACTCTAATAACTTGGAACCATTATGACCCTTATTCAAAACAAACTTAATAAAAAACATTTGTTTAAAAAACAAAACCAAACTAAAACAAGATGAATAGTGTTCACTCTCACAAAACCCTTCATCCCATGAAAATGCTCAAAAGAAAACCTTCACGTATTCTGCTACAACAAGAAAAGCCAAACAAAATAAAAACATAGAAACATATGTTTCAGCAAAAGCTAAGTATGTACATACCAGCAAAAGCATAACAAAATGAGACACGACAACAAGCAACAACACGTAACAAGAACATAAGACTCATGAGACAACTTTGCTTGCTCATTAATTTTTCTTGCTTTGAAACTTTGCTCGATAACTTTGCTTACTCAAAGGGTATATGAAACATGAACGGTCTCTTTAGAAAGATGACCACCAATAAAGTAGATTGGTGCTGCCGAACAATCCGTGCTAACTGAAAGATAGCTAGTCTTTCAAAAAAAGGAACAAGGTCTCCATCCACCACATGTCCAAAACTAACTCATAGGAATTCCTTTACTAAAAAGTGTAGCATCATCACATTTCACTATGGAAATACAACGTTAAGGCAATACATATTTCTCCCATATGGTAACCTCATTCTGTAACACCTTGGAAATCCCTAACTATTCCCGGAAACATTTATTAAAATTACTCCTACTAATTTAGGATAAATCAAAGTGCCACCGCTATCGTGATAACAAATAAGGTTATTATCAAAGTTTTACAGCGGATGACTTCTACTTTAAAACAATTCATGTCTAAATAAAACTCTTCAAACAAATTCCAAATAAAACCCTTTGTTACAGATTCAAACCAAAACGAACCTTCAAACCAACTAAATTTTGTAAATTTAAAAACCAAATTTAGTCCAACAAAAGCCATAAACATAAATAATGTTGGAAAAGAACAATATATAAAACAACTCGAAAGCAACAAAACTAAAAAACGAAAACCACGAGCACTCTTCACTCAATCGCAACATGATTGACTATGCCCACCTGAAATTGTTGCTTTATCTTTATTTAAGGCTTCTACTTGCCATCGAAATGGGTCGTCGTAGGGCCAAACAAAGATAGACCATGCATACAAAACACGTAATCAGCAAAGCTGAGTACATAAGCAATAAAGACTATGCAAACACATTAGCATGGATGATCCTAGGCAAGAACAATATTTAAACACATAGTCTTACCTTTACTTGAACCTCAACAAATGCAACTTTATAACTTTAGCTTTAAAATTAAATATTAAATTGGATTTTATTGGTTTCCAACAACCAAGTGAAACTTTCATTCGTCCAACCACTCTTGGATTTTATGTCAGTCAATGTCAAGGTGGCCGATAACTTCGAGTACTAAGTGCAACCGTGATGTGAATATTGATGGAAAATTGCCACTCACAAAGATAGAAAAATAGTTCAGTTTCTCTGAAGCCACGCACCAAGAAAAATGATCTAGGTCGAATAATTTTGTGTGAATTGATTAAAGCTATGCACCCTCAATTCTAAAAATTATCTTCACAAGAGTCTAAAGCCTAAGCACCAACTCTCAAATTGTTTCGAAATTCCCTCACACTCGAAAATTTCCCACACCTTCGGTTATGTGTTTGTTTTGTAGAAAACAAATAAAACTTAAACAATAATGTTTATTGAATTCACTAATCTGAATTTTCACAAACTAATATTGAGATTATTTATAGATATAATCATCAACAAAATCCTATAAAAACTAAGCTAAAAACACACGCACAACATAGGCAAAAATCGTCCTAATCTAGTGACTCATCCATGACTCACAAGATAAGAATGCCACCTCATCACTACATGTCATGCAACTTGCTAACAAATCCTAACAAACTATATCTAAACAAATAATATCCTAAAAAACTTATTCATACCTTGCTATTCAAGATAATCAACAAACTACAACCAGAATTACACAAAAATATTATCTACTCAAATCCATGGAAGATCATCCAAATTGACGCCACACGCACTTCTTCAAGATTTGCGCTATTTTTGTGTTTTACTTCAAATCTTCAAGAAACCTTTCAAGATTCAATATTTTAATCAAGAAACCTTCAAGAAGTCATTATCCATATGCATAAGGTTGTAAATGAAGATTAAGACACTTCAAGATATAAAAGACTCGATGCCTAAAAATGAGAAAACCCTATCAAATGAAGTGGGAAAAACTCATAGGCAAAACCATCTTATTCCCCTAATTCCGCCATTCTTTCCTTTGCTTCAATGATCAAGTATATTCGTGTTTCACCATACACACCCATGATGATGTCTTTGAAGATCCCAAAAACATTGAATCTCCATAAGCCATTATTTCCCCAATACTTGCATCATTCTTAGAAGCCATTATCAAACCTTCGAAGTTATCACCTCGTTTCGTATCATCCTCCTCTTCTTCAAAAGATTTTGTCCTCAAACCTCGAATTTGGTCATCAGGAACATAAGGAGACAAATCACCAATGTTGAACGTAGCATGCACGCCATATTCACCTGGAAATTCAAGTTTATATGCATTGTCCCCTATCTTGCTCACGATTTTGAATGGTCCATCACACTTAGGCATTAGCTTGTTTTTCTTTTGATTAGGAAACCTTTCCTTCCTTAGATGTAACCATACCAAATCACCTTCCTTGTATGTGTGTTTGACTTTAAGTTTATTTGCTCTTGTCTTGTAGATATCATTCACATGCTCAATTCTTGCTCTAACCTGTGCATGTAACTTCTGCATATATTCAACTTTAGCTAAAGCATCTTTATGAATGGGCTCACCCTTGGGAACAGCCACGAAATCAATCGGTAGCTTGGGATTGACTCCATAAACAACTTCAAAAGGTGAATGCTTAGTTGCATATGTAGGTGAACGATTATAAGCAAACTCTGCATGAGCTAACTTCAAGTCCCAATCCTTTTGTGTCTTGCTTACCAATCCACGGAGTAGAACGCCTAGGGTTCTGTTTGTGACTTCAGTTTGACCATCTGTTTGTGGATGATAAGAAGTACTGAAGAGTAGTTTCGTGCCTAAGATTGTAAATAAAGATTAAGACACTTCAAGAAATAAAAGATTCAATGCCTAAAAATGAGAAAACCCTATCAAGTGAAGTGGGAAAAACTCATAGGCAAAACCATCTTATTCCCTTAATTCCGCCATTCTTTCCTTTGCTTCAATGATCAAGTATATTCGTGTGTCACCATAAACACCCATGATGATCTCTTTGAAGATCCCAAAAACCTTGAACCCTCCATAAGCCATTGTTTTCCCCATACTTGCATCATTCTTAGAAGCCATTATCAAACCTTCGAAGTTATCACCTTGTTTCGTATCAAACCGGGGTATAAAGGTGTCTCAGCAGCCTTCGACACATCGTCAAGAAGAGGAGGTTGGTCATTAGTGTGGTCACCCATAACATCCATCATGTCAACCATTCGATCATGTTCAACTTCATCGTCACCATCATTGTAGCCATCATCATCCATTTGCAATGAATGTTGATCCCTCATTTGTTGGTCATTGTCATCCCTTGAGGGTAGTGATTCCCCGTGATAATGCCACAATTCATAATTAGCAGTATACTCACGACACATTAGATGATCCTTTATTTTCACGATATTCGCCCACCTCTTCACATTACCACAATCTCAACAAGGGCAATAAATTGTTTTGTGCTTTTTCAGTCTTTTATATTCTAAGGCAACATTACTAAAATCATTAACCGCATCTCAGTAGGCATTTTCACGTCGATCACCATACATCCAATTTCGATTCATTTCTAAAAACATAATGATGATGAATGTTAGTACACTCTTCAACAAATTGATAAATTTCAAGAGACAAGGACATTGACTTACAACCTCAAAATTGATATACACACTCACTCAGTAACAATAATGCCACACATTGTACAACTAAATTTGTTGCTCCCGCTCACACGCAATGAACCTTATTGATTTCATTTAAACATTTTAGTTTTTATTGGTCAAAATTGCTATAGACACTCACGCAAAATTGCTATACACACTAACTCAGAATTTTAACTTACCCCTTCTTATTATATAACCTTCCCCTTCTTATTATATTACCAGGTATGCAAAAAACCTTTACCCGAACGTTTTCAAAACAGAAGGCATATACATTAGCATTCTTATATAATTCACACTTATAAAGCACACTAAATGAAATATATTTTTATAATTCCACGAATATATATTTCTACACTCATAAATAACAAATGGGGCAATAATAAAACATGACTGGTTGTGGCAATCTGATGCTGCAATCAACACTAAGCAAATTATTAGTTAACAAGGAGATGAATAAGGGGGTCAATAGGCTGAGAATTGAATGGCTGCACTCAGGGGCTACTTATGCTATACTCAGGGGCTGCTTATGCTATTATGCAGCTATCACCACAGCCCCAAAATAACAGAAAAAAGGTCACTAGTTTTTTAGGAGAAAATGTACAACTAGTACAACAATTGGTTATTTAGTGCTCCATAATTATTTAACAAGTACAACTAGCTCCATAATTATACAAAATAAAATTTGGTTTATTAGTTTCTTTTTTTCATTTAACAAGCTATTTACTTTTGATAGCTTATTTAGTGCTAAAAAAGTACAAATTCCCTAGCTTAAATAAGAAGCTAAAAAAAAAAAAGTGTATCAAAACTTTAACAAGCGTATTTTAGCATGTACTATTGGAGTATTACCTCTTCAATATAAATAACCCAAAACAAAACACCCTCATTTTCTTACCCAGGCAAACATGGCTACATTGGCTAGTAATAATGCTTTCTAATTTCTACTTCTTGCATTATTACTAGCCAAGGACATTAAACTAGAAAGAACTTTTATTCTCGGAAACAACACAACCATTGATAGTCGCGGTGCTATTGTTCAAATTTCTAATAGAGGCCTATTGCTCTACAAGGTACATAACTATGTAGTCTCTTCAACGTTTCAATTGCCAAAAGATAATTACTATCACAGCAAACAGATTTCCCATTCCATATTTCACCATCATACATAATTGAAAACCAAGAAAAAACAAATCAGTTCAGACATTGTAATACAGTTCAAAAGCATAGTTCCAAAAACTTGCTATTATGAAGTCCGTGAAAACGAAAGGTACTAAAACAACTCAGTATCAGAATAGTGTGTTCTCAAGAGTATCCTCACTCTCCTCGTCGAAAGATGAACTTTCTCTTGGTGACAATGGAAGATGACGAGATTGCTTCAGATTTCGAGCACGTGTCCTTTCAGCTACTGGAGATGCAGAAAATGGATGAATGATAATTCCTTGGTTCCTTATTGTTAAAGTCCTCAGTCTTTGATGTTTCAAATTATAACTTGTGTATGATAGAAACCCTTGTTTTATGAATAATAATTTAATCTAATAAATAAACTATTAACTAGAAAACGAAAAAAGTACGAAGAAATAACTACTAAGACAATTGAAATACAATAAAAATCAAGAATGACAAAATAGGGATTGAGAGACGTATTATAGCATTGGATTGATATTCTTAGGTACTATTAAAGGTTTTAGTCACCAATCATACACCTAATTGCTACCAAGGGAAGTTAACTAGGAGAACTACGTATCACAAGTTAATACCCTAGCAATTAAACTAACAAACTACACCAACAATGGCCTGTCTAAAGTCTAATTTGACTATTTCATATCAATAAATCAAATCATCAATCCAATTAAGACATAAACATAATTCCCAATAATTATAACCAATCTACCCTCACAATACAACAATCCACTGCATAATTTATCTCCCTAGCCTAAACTAATTTAGCCTAACATAGTAAGAATTGCAATAACAATAATACGAATACTTATTGAAACCATCAAAAAAAAGAAGACAAAGAAGAGTACTAACTTACTAATCTCCTGCCTAACTAATTAGAATTCTAATTCCACTAACCAAATTAAACAATAAACAAATCAAATTCCCACGAAACTCTATAGACATAACCAATTTCAATTGCACCAGAAAGCTACAATTACATAAAACAATTGAAAGAAACAAAAGACATGTATTACTACTGAACTGAAAATCGTAAACTACTAGTACCCAAATAAATAAAATAGTTTTAACTGAGTGGATAATCTATTCTACCAAACCTCAAACCAACACAAATCAATGGTAACATATGATTATCGAGATTTAGGCCCTGTTCTCCTCGTCTAATTTTTACTTATTTTCAGCAAAAATAAGTTCAGTTCAGCAAAAATAAGTTCAGAACAGTAAAAATAAGTTCCGTACAGCAACAATAAGTTCAGTTCAGCAAAAATAAGTTCAGATAAAAAAGAATAAGTTCAGATAAAAAAAAATAAGTTCAGTTCAGCAAAAATAAGTTCAGATCAGCAAAAATAATTTCAGTTCAGCAAAAATAAGTTGAGGAGAACAGGGCCTTAATTTACTAACTACAATGAATACCAGAACAGCTGCATGCAGTTCGTCACCTTCGCTGCTGCTACAATGAATACCAGATGAGGGCCTCCTCTCCTCGCTAATGTCCTCTGTTTTCTACCCTTAGAGCCACTGCTTCCTCCCCTTCAATTGCAGTCGGTACCCGTCTAATTATATGCCCTCATGAATTCCAGATCTCTCAATTAAATAATATCAAAACTTCCCTTTATTACTGTTAACAGATTCCCTTCCTTATTTTTAACCCAAGTTATCTTGTTTGCTAGTAGGAGTATTCGGTTGTAGCTATAGTCCAAAATTGGTACCAATACCACTCAACTCTCTTGGCTAAACATTCTATAGTTCAAGCAACTTCCCAATTCCACACTTATCATCTCCCTTCTTGAAAATGCGAAAATCCCGCGAATCTTGGTCATAATATCCTTTAGCCGCCCAGTAGAAAGGTTGAGAGATTGAGAGGATTTTGATTGTTTTTTACTTGATTATCTTAAGGTTGAGAGATCACATGGGCTTATATCATGAATCATGAGTTTTGGGTTGTTGGGCTTTGGAGAGCACATGAGAGATGACCCAGATTTGTGGGTTTTTTACCTATAAAAATATCGAGTCCAATGTAATTATTTCCGGTGCCAAAAATCTCTTTCCTATAACAACTAAATATAATAGTAGTAACTCGTGTCTATGAAAGGAAAATTACATAAAATACCCTTAAATCGGAAAAACCCATGATAAAGTCAAGAGCTTAAGTAATAAAATAAAACACATTTATGACCCTATTAAAAACTTACATTCCTTCTTTATTAACGATGTCATCGGCTTAGCGATCCTCGCAAAGTCCTTGACAAACCTCCTATAATATGTTGCTAAACCCAAGAAGCTCCATACATCCGTTACATTCTTAGGTGTAGGCCACCCTTTCACTGCTTCGATCTTGGCTAGATCTACTTCAACATCCTCTTTTGTCACAAAATGTCCCAAAAATGCAACTTTCTCCAACCAAAATTCACACTTTGAGAGCTTAGCATACAACTTATTCTCCCTTAGTGTCATCAAAATTTTCCTCAAATGTTCCACGTGCTCTTCGTTACTCTTATAGTACACCACAAACATATCCAAAAATTGTTGAAAGATCGTATTCATTAGGTCCATGAAAATTGCTGGCTCATTCGTTAACCCAAAAGGCATAACAGTGAACTCATAATGCCCATACCTCATATGAAAAGTCGTTTTTGGTATGTACTCATTAGCAATTCTCAATTGGTTGTATCCTGACCTCAAATCAATCTTTGAAAATATAGTAGTTCCTTTTGATTGATCAAACAAGTCGCCAATCCTCGATAATGGATACTTGTTCTTGATTATCACCTTATTCAACTCTCTATAGTCAATACATAGTCTCAAACTCCCGTCTTTCTTCTTCACTAACAACACTGGTGCTGCCCAAGGTGTATGAAACCAGAACAAAGTTGGCTCACATTTGTGACGAGGTATAACACATGTTCTAATATTAGCAATTGTCTCCTCATCAAACAACTTCCTAAGCCGATTGGCGTTCCACATTCTATCTGCATTCCAAAGGTCTTTCACCAATTTTGCCTGTTTCATGTCATCCATCTTAGCGTCATCCTTCACTATTGGTGTCTTTGGGTTAATCACTATCACTTCCCGTAGTTAATTAGCAGTTAAACCATTAGTTTTGACATAATTGTCTAGGCATGAGCGAATAGTCTAGGCATGAGCGAGAGCCGCTAGATGAGTTTTGAGGGAGTCTATGTTCGAGAGAATTAGTGAGCCCTAATTTGACATAATTGTGAGATTGAACATTCTTTGTTGGTGAATCCATTAGTTGATTCTTGGTGACCCGAATGACCCTAGACCTTAAATATTAGTTTTAATCACTATCACTTCCCGTAGTTAATTAGTTGTTAATCAGTAGTCAATTAGTTAATTAATAATTATAAACCAAGGCCCTTTTCACAGTTTAAGCTTTTTAGAACTAATAGAGTTCAATTGCTTCCCTGAGGATTCGATCCTTACTTCCCTAGCTACATTAGTTAGATTTGTTTGGTTTATTTTTGATAGGTGTACGATAGCCTCATCAAATTTTGGCGCCGTTGCCGGGTAGGCAATTTTTAATTATGTTAGTCGAGTTTATACTGTTTTCTTTTTATTTTTCTTAGTCTCAAGGAACTATTCGGTTCTTTGGGGCTGTTGCTTATCTTTGCTCGGAGTTTCCATTGTGTGCAGGCTCATAAGTTTATGACAAACGACCACGAGCCTGATACTTTCATTTTCCCTGAGCCCGAGCAAGTATTTCTGAAGCGGTTGAGACGTAGTAGACGTCGAATATTTCTCCCCCGATCTGTGGAGGAGACTGTTTCTAATTTGTCTCAGTTTTTCAGGTTCACTTTCAACCCGTTGTTTGAAGGGTATTTAGAGGTCGAAATGGCTGCCGAAGGAGAAGGATAAGGTAGAGGACCGCCACCTCCACCACCGCCACCTGCGGCCTGTTCATTGAGAGACTATTCCTTGCCTAGTACAGAGTCTATGGCTGGAGGTTACTCAGTACCCGATACCGATGCTGCTAATTTTAAACTGAAACCGACCCTTGTGAATATGGTTGAACGAAATCAGTTTTCAGGGACATTGAAGGAGGATCCGAATTTACATTTACAAAATTTCCTCCAATATTGTGATACTATCAAGCAAATGAACGTTTCTAAGGATTACATTAGGAGGAGAATGTTCCCATTTACGTTGAAGGACAAGGCTAGAACCTGGTTGAATGATCTTAATATGGCTACAATTACTTGTTGGGAGGACTTGGCTCTTGCTTTTCAGAGGAAGTACTATCCACCACAGAGAACTGCCTTATTGAGGAGTCAAATTACTAACTTTAATCAGGAGACAAATGAGTCACTTTATGATGCTTGGGAACGGTTTAAGGAGTTATTGAGAATGTGTCCTCATCATGGGCTTGAGAAATGTTTTCTGGTTCAATCATTCTACAATGGTTTGGGTAATGAGAGTAGAGCTTTGTTAGATTCTGCTGCTAATGGTAGATTCATGAACCAAGAGGTCAATGCTGCATATGAATTGATTGATGAAATTGCTACTCATAATTCACAGTTTGGTAACCTTAATGGGCATTCCAAGAAGGGTGGAAAACATGTAGTTGATGATAAGTATGAGAGTTTAGCTGCACAGATCAATGCCATAAGTCAGAAGCTTGATAAGATCGGTACTACAGCTTCCCCACCATCACATGCAGCTGCACTTTTGGGATGCGCTGACCCTTTCTGTGATTCCTGTGGTTCATTCGCTCATAGTTCCCAGTCATGTACCAGTTCAGTAGAGCAAGTGTGTGCCTTTCAAGCCTACAAGAACAATCCATTTTCCAATACATGTAATCCAGGCTGGAAGGATCACCCATACTTTTCCAACAAGAACAATAGCAATGTGCAGAATCCTCAGCAAACTATACCACCTCAACAGGCACACCAACTGATGCAGAGATATGTACCACCACACCCACCAGGTTTCAGCAGGCCATCATTATCAGCACCACCATTGCCGGCTCAACCTAGTGGTGAACTTTCTGAGCTAAAGAATATGATGTTGCAGATGCAGAAAAATATGGAGGCAATGCAAGCTCACAACAATCACCTAGAGACTCAGATAGCTCAGATTGCCTAATCAACTACTCAAAGGCAACCAGGCCACCTTCCATCACAACCTACACCTCCAATATCACAGGCATCATAGAATCCCCCGAGGGACCATGTCAATGCCATTACTTTGAGGAGTGGAACTGCTTATGAGGGCCCGAAAATGCCTACTGATGATGTTAATTTTGATGTTGCAGGTAGAGCTAAGAAGACCAGTGATATAGTGATTGAAGTTTTAGAGACAGTTCCAGATAAGGAGGCTGAAGCACCTAAGGAGAAGGTAGATGACACATCGATTCATACGATCCCGAGGTCACAGGTTAGGTTGCCCTTTCCGAACAGGGTGACCAGGAGTAAGAATGATAATCATCTCAGTAAATTTTTAGCTATTGTTAAGAATTTGCAGGTTACTGTTCCTTTACTTATTTGATAACTCAAATTCCTACTTACACTAAATTTTTGAAAGACATTTTTAGCAGGAAACGTGAGTTGAGTATGGTGGAGACTGTAGAACTTACGGAGGAGTGCAGTGCTATATTGCAAAACAAGTCTCAACCCAAGCTGAAGGATCCGGGAAGTTTTTCTATTCCTTGTAACATTGGCCCCCTGTTTATTGACAAAGCTTTATGTGATTTAGGAGCTAGTGTTAGTGTCATGCCTTTGTCTATTTGTAAAAAGCTTGATATGGGTGATTTGAAGGTCACTAACATTACTTTGCACATGGCAGATAGGACAGTGAAGTACCCTAAAGTTATTTTAGAGGATGTCCCGGTGAGAGTCGGGAAACTCTTCATTCTTGTTGATTTTGTAGTGTTGGATATGGAGGAGGATGCACACATCCCTATTATTCTAGGTAGACCATTCTTAAATACTGCAGGAGCTGTTATTGATGTAAAGAATGGAAAATTGACTCTTTCTGTAGGTGATGACAAGGTTACCTTTAACCTTGATAGTGCATTGAAAAAGCCTATGATAGAACAATCATGTCATGCAATTTGTACTCTTAATGAAATTGTTCTTGATGACTTGCCTCGGTCCCCTAAAAAGGATCTTCTGGAGGCTCCTGTGTGTTTGGATACTGTTGCAGGTGATTAAGATGGTGTTAGTAACAAGCTATGTCAGGATCAAAAGAAAAGGAAATTCCGTCCCAAGAAACGTCGGATATCTCGAAAACAATCTTCTCATGCTTGCAATGCGAATACGACAAATGATGAGGTTTTCACCAAGGAACATGAGGCATTTGAGCAACCAATAATTCCTCACTGCTTTGATTATCTAACTAAATGTTGTTTACGTTCACTCTTCGATCCTCCATAAGCTATGAGGTAACATAGTCAAGCTAATGACTTCAAAAGAGCGCTTTACGGGAGGCAACCCGTAGGTAGTTTAGCAATTTTTCGTAGTTTATTTTTCTTTTATTTTCATAATTATAGTGAGATAGTGTGAGGGACTAATGTTTTTTTGTGAAGTTTTAAGTATTTTATAGGCTTAAGGGAGCACATTTGGAGGAAGAAGGCAAAAAAAAAGCCCGCTATCATTGTGCGCGGCCAACCAGGCGTATTGCACACCAACCGGGCAAAAAGACGTAAACCGGGCGCGCGTCATCAATTTCAACACTTAGAAAAAATTCCAAACTTGTTACTAGGCCCGTTTGCCCGGGCGAGATGCACTCGAACCGGGCGAATTGCACCTAGGCCGGGCGAACTGCTCGGGTTTAAACTATGCAGAAGCGTCACTTTGAAACAGTCATAAATATTAATCTAAGACTTTTTATGGGGCGTGCGACCTACCGTTAGAAAGATCTTTCCGTCAACTTTCCAATGAAGCAAGAATAAGGCTATCCTATTTTTATATTGTTAGATATGGTCGAAAGAGTGAGAAGTATTCAAATTCTAATCCGTGAATGCTACTCAAGCTTACATCTAGTGCCCACACCTCTCTTTCTTTCCTTCACCACTTCATTCCTTCCCCTAAAACACTTTTATCACCTTCCCTATACTCCTAAAACCCCTCCACTTTCCCTTCCCTATCACTCTACTCCCTTCAGCACTGAGGATATTGCTGATTCCGGCTTGGGGGAGGTAAGTTTTATTTGCTTTCTTAGTTTAGATTTTACTACTTTCTAGTATAGATTTTATTGCTTTCTTAGGATTGTCATATGGTTTGTACTACTTATTAGAAGTAGGAGTTTACATATGACAAAAAAATGTACTGCTTTCATAGTTTAGATTTTTATTTTGCATTTAGTAGTTAGTAGTTGAATTGTATGAATTGATTGAAATTGTTGATTAATGAGCATTAATGTAAACTTTTTGAATAATGACTTCCCTGTGCCGCGCATTTTATCTAAAAATGTTTTTGATTGATTTGGGCATGTGATGAGTTATGCTTCGGGAATTGCCAACTCGGGCTTGAACTTGACTTAGCTTGAAACAGTTTCTAATCTTGCCATTATAGCCGTGTGTAGATTAGAGGCTTGAACTGTGTTAACGAGAGGATTTGAACCGCATACATTATTATATGCTTATTTCTTTTCATGTGTGCTTAGTTCCTGGTGCTTGTATGGTCCGTGTTTTGGCTTTTGACTCTAGTAGCTTGGCTTTGGTGTGTTACATGTCGCGAATGATAAAAGGCATTCATTTCTTTTAGGAGCTTTCAGATTTTAGGCATTCCTTAACAAATTTTCCCTTGGTCCTTATTTTGAGCTTTTTACCCTTTATTTGCATTTTAGCCACATTACAACCCTATCTGGCCTTGTTTTATTGATATATGCCCAAGCTTGGCTTGGGGGAGTTGTGGAGTTGTTTTGTTGATGTTTTGCATTTGTTGGAGATTCTGGGGGATTGGAAAATTATGGAATGTTGGTTGTTGTTAAAGTTTACTAATAGGTTTCACATTAAGGCTCTGCATAGCAATGTCTAGGCTAGTTTCTAATGAAGAATTGGAATGTTATATTTTATAATTGGCCTAGTTATGTATGTGTGATGATTTTGTCTTTCACATATCATTAAGAGACGTGAACCTAATTTTGAGAAAAAATTTGAAACTTGAAAGAAATGAAAAGAAAAGAAAAGAAAAGAAAAAAATGAAAAAAAAAGAAAAAAAAAGAAAAAGATTGAAAAAAATGTGGAGAAAGAAAGAGCTTGTGATTTTTGGAGTTGTTGAAGTATAAAGTTCTATGGTATGATGTGATTCTATAGGAAATTGGTGTGATGTTGGAGTTGGATGTGGAGCTGTTGATTATGTTCTTTGATTGTTATATGCGTATGACCCGCATTTACCACCACATTATCCCAAATTTTATCCTACCCATCACCCTAGCCACGTTACAAACCTATAAAGACCTTTTTGATCGGCATGTACATGTTTTTAGTTCTTGTGAAGTGAGTCAATTGCCAAAGCTAGTGAGTATTACTTGCATTTCGAGTCGACTCCCACATTAGGATTGAGTGACTACCCTTAAACACGTGCATGAGGTGTGAGATGTGGGTTTGGGTTCTCAAAATTTGCATTCAAACACTTTTTGCATTTGCATTCTTGTTTGGGATTAAGGGTGAGCTTCATTGTTTATGCTCAATTTTATGTGTGGAGTGACACCGAGTGAGTTACTCTAGTCATCGACTTCTATTTCTTACATGGTTGGCTATTTGATTTTGATTTAAGTGGATGGACGTCAAGGGATATTAAAGGGTTGGTTAAGGAACTTACATGCTCGGAATTGCTTGAGTTGATTTGTTTTTCAAAGTTTCAGGGGTAAAGTCATTGTTTGTTTAGTTATTTGCTTGAGCACAAGCAAAGGCTTGGCTTGGGGGAGTTTGATAAGTTCATTTTATATTGATTATTTTCCCCCATTTTATATTGGTTTTTGGCTTTAATAAGGCTCTATTATTGAGCCTATTCTACTAACTTCGGTTGCTTTTAGTGTTGGTTGCTTTGCTTTGTCATTTATCGCAGGAATTGATGCTTTCGGGTCGGTTTTTGCTTTATCTTGAGCACTTGGCAAGTTAGTGAGATTCTTGACAACTTTGAGAAGCTTTGAGAAGGCTAGGACATGATTTAGAAGCCTTTGGGAAGTTTAGAAGTCGAGTTTTAGAAGTTACGAGCGAAGCCGCAAGCTCGAAGGCGCCTTGATCATCATGCCCGGTCTATGTGCATTGTGCCCGGTTCGGGTGCATCCCGCCCGGCCGGCCGGGCACAATGCATTCTATGAGGATTTTGCTTCGTTTTCACCTATTTTCGACTTGGTACTTAATGTAATTTTTCCCTAGGTGTTTCCCACGCATTCTATTATTCTAGAACCCTAGTTTTAGTTTAGTTTTCTCTCAAAAGAGGTGATTATTGTGGATCTTTTCAATCATTCAATTCAATACAAATTCAGGTTTTAATTCAATCTTAATTCTATTCTCTTTAATTCATGTTTAATTTTAGTTTAGGTTTTTAGTTTTAGTTTCTTTAATCTTTTATGCCCTAATTTCTTATTTTACTTCTAGTTTTATAATTGTTGATTAATTCATTAATTATGATCATGTCTTTAGTTTTATTTTCTACAATTGCTTTAGTTTTTATGATCATGATTGAGTATTTAGTTTTGTAGGGTTAGGGAAACCTTGAATAATTAATGGACTAATTAACTTAGATTGTTTCAATTCCATAATTAGTAGTCAATTTCGTATTATTGGCTTATTTGTTTACAATTGGATTGTGCGCAAATTTAGTTGTAATTTTGGTAATTGTCGAATTTGATGCCGAGAGGTAAAAATACCATAATTAGACCACTGAATAATAAGCTGAAATAGTCTAGGCATGAGCGAGAGCCGCTAGATGAGTTTTGAGGGAGTCTAAGTTCGAGAGAATTAGTGAGCCCTAATTTGACATAATTGTGAGATTGAACATTCTTTGTTGGTAAATCCATTAGTTGATTCTTGGTGACCCGAATGACCCTAGACCTTAAATATTAGTTTTAATCACCATCATTTCCCGTAGTTAATTAGCAGTTAATCAGTAGTCAATTAGTTAATTAATAATTCTCAACCAAGGCCCTTTTCACAGTTTAAGCTTTTTAGAACTAATAGAGATCAATTTCTTCCCTGAGGATTTGATCCTTACTTCCCTAGTTACATTAGTTAGAGTTGTTTGGTTTATTTTTGATTGGTGTGCGATAGCCTCATAAACTAACACTGCATTGATTTTTATAGCCTTGCCCGCTTTAGAGAAAGTCTTGAATTACCACGTCGAAAGTCTTTTGGAGATCCTATCAAGTAGACCTTCCAGCTTTCTTGTAGATCTTCCATCAAAATCCATTGGGCTACCTAAATAGGTACCCATTACATCTGACGTTTCCATTTGCAAAGAGCTCTTGACATAGCTCTTAAAATTGGAATCCGTGTTCAGACTGAACATTGCAAGTGATTTCTCGTAGTTTGCCATTTCTCCAGAAATCAAGCAAAAACCCTCAACAATTTTCCTAACATTAGAAGTAGCATCTCTGTTGTAGGGGCCCCGGATTTTAGGGTCCCAAATTTTTTGGTCTCCTTTCCCAAACCGTTCATAGGTTGAGTTAGACCTAAAAAATTGGCTTAAGGAAAGGTGAACTGGACTTTTTTAGAGGTATTTTGCAACAAAACAAGAGCGCAGGAATTTCAGTCGCGCTAGCAACGTAGCATGACAAAGTTTGTCACGCTGCAGGTTTAGCACACAAACTGTGTGACGCTGCGATGGTAGCGTGACAAAGTTTGTCGTGCTACGCTATTTTAGTGTTTTTTCAATTTTTAATTATCTTTTTTCGAGTAAGATGATATCAACGAATACGGACGATGCTAGTAAGGAGTCGTCAATGAGTTTTAGGAATCAAACTCATAAACCGTGTATTTAGATTGATTACGAATGGGACTCGAATACGGGACGATATTCTAAATTGCACGAATAACCCTTTCGATCCCATGGGGATGACTCCAAGTTATGATCTTACGAACCAAAGGTTGGTTTCGGGGGTGAAGGTAATAATATGGCGGAGTGCGTCATATTAGCCAGTAGGCGGCCATTACTAGTTTTCTCTCAATCATACACAAGTTATACAAAGACCCAAGTAATTGATTTACAATCTAATACAAAATTACTATTATTAAGGTGAAATCAAACGAAACTAATTAATTTAGTTAAACCTTCGTTAAGATTAATTCAAGGTTCCTAGCATGATACATTTTGTCCAAAACAATTATCTTGATTTAATATGATACATTAATTCAAATTAAGTCCTTCAACAAAAATAAAATGATTAAACAGTAAATGATTCGGAAAACCAACAACAACAAATCCACAAGTTTGAATTTTAGAGCTCTCAAGAAACATACAACTTCTCGTATGAAGATTGGAGTCGTCGAGTGTTAATTTGAGCAGAGTCGAATTATTGTTTCAATATTACCAAAGTTTGTAGCCACTTTTTAAATAAAATAAATAGTAAAATATTAATAAGTAACTATTTATAAAAATGAAGATGATAGAAAAGCAATATTTCGGATTATTTTCGTGTAAGGGAGAAAGTGAGTAAAAAATGTCCTTAGAAATGAAGAAAATGAAGATATTCATAGCAGCGTGAGAACCCTAATTGCGCTGGCCTGCTTGCGTGGTACGCCGAATCGTATTGGCCCATTAGCGCGAGAAACCCTACAACGCTGCTAGGTTAACGCTGTTAACTTAGTTACACTGAGCTGTCAGCATGACTAAATTAACCGCGTTGCATTTTTAGAAGATTTTTTTATTTATTATTATTATTATTTATTTTGAAATAATAAAAAAGTGTTGGGATAATTATAAAAAGTCCGTTAAATAAGAATGGGGCTTTTATAATATCCGAAACTTTTTTTTTATGCCCAAGTATACTCGATTATCCAATCTTCTACAGAAATGAGTTTTTTAATCATCATAGAGTCCTACCGCGGAACAGGGGGACTAAATTAGATGTCTAAAGTTAGCCCCCACTTTGATTGAGTCTGAGTAAGATGACAATCAAAGTATGCTCGAATCGTTTTTCGGGACTTCCATATCTAGAGCCATGAGCTCCTCATTAACCAATGGGTGTATCAAATTTTTGAAAGCAATGACTTTCGAAACCAAAATCGACTTTCCTTTATAGAAACAGATTTTAATAAATCTAAACATTTAACACTTAGCAGATAAATTTGTTTATCTAGTATTTTAAATAAATTTGCTTTTTACTAGAAATTAAGAAAGAAAGGTAATAAACTTCGTTTTGAGTAAACTCGCTCATTTACTGAAATTATTTGGAAAAAAAATTCATTTATCACCATTTTGGGTAAATTTGCTTAGTTACAAAAATTATGGAAAACATGCAATAAATTCGCTCATTTATCACTATTTTGAGTAAATTCGCTTATTTACTGAAATTGTTGAATAAAAATGTAACAAATCCGCTTATTTATTACTATTTTGATTAAATTCGCTCATTTACAGAAATTATTGAAAAAGGGAATAAATTATTTATTACTATTTGGAGTAAATTCGCTTATTTATTGAAATTATTGAAAAAATGTAATAAATTCGCTTATTTAATACTATTTTGAGTAAATTTTCTTATTTATTACTATTTTGAGTAAATTCGCTTATTTACTGAAATTATTGATAAAATGTAATAAATTTACTTATTTATTACTATTTTCAGTAAACTCGCCTATTTACTGAAATTATTGAAAAAATGTAATAAATTTGCTCATTTATCACTATTTTAAGTAAATTCGCTTATTTACCAACGAAATTATTGAAAAAAAGGTAATAAATTCGTTCATTTAATACTATTTAGAGTAAATCGCTTATTTACTAAAATTGTTGATAAAAGGTAATGATGTTGTCATAAAATCACAAACCTTAACTCAATGTATTTTTCCTTTTCAGTATTTTGGATAAAGGAGTGAAAAAAAGGATTAACATCAAAAACAAACTCAACGCACTTGAAAATACAGCAAAGCACAGTCAAGAATGCTAGCCTTGTAGCATCACAAAGCCAACCACGCTGATGCCACAGTAGACAAGGCGCTAAGCCCTTCAGCGCGGTTGCTGCTATCACGCTCCCAAGTGAGTGTTTCTTCATTTGTTATGTTTGAAATGTTGCTCAAATTATTAAAGTTGATGTTCAATTGATAATACATGGTAATGTTGTGTAGGGACATTAGCGTGGTTTCATTACAGGGCTTGAGTGATGGCGCTGCAGAATTAGTTGCGCTACATGTTGTGGCGTGGTAGAGTTAGTCGCGCTACTAAGGAAGCGTGTTTGGGTTTGTGACGTTGAGGTGTTAGCGTGGCACATTGTCTTGCGCTACTCTGCTCTTTTCTTTAAGTGCTTCTTCTTTTATACAGTAAGTGCTTCTATCACAAACATTCTTTAATTAAGTTAATTTTGAGAAATATGAGATGAATTTGTGCTTACATGTTAATTTAGAGAATAATTTGTTATAACTTATTTGTTTTATAATGATTATTAAAGAATGATCCAAGCATTGTAAGAGTAGTATGCTTTTATTTTATTTAACAAAAGAGCTTTGGCAAATGATTCTCTAAATGATGTTATAGAATGAAGTATAGTGCTCCATGAACTGTTGAGAAGTGCTCTTGAGTAGTATGACTCGTTAGCTTTTAAATGTCATGAGTAATATATTTTGACATTTTTAAGAGTGGTAGGTTGCAAATTTAATAATCAAAAGTGATAGTGGTCTTGATTAGTTTATTATAAGAGTAATGGGCTCTTAGTTAATAATCAAAAAGTGAAAATGCTCTTGACTAATTTATTTTAATTATAAGAGTAATGAGCTCTTAACTTATAACCAAAAATAGAAATGCTCTTAATATATATAAAGCAACGTGCTCCAAGAATAAGAAATCAATTATCCCGTTATTTAGTATGATAAATGTAAAAATGCTCTTAATTTTACCTCAAATGACATAGCGCAAGAAAATTAGTAGCGCTGCTGTTGTAGCGTGACAAACTTTGTTGCGCTACGCTATGGAGCGCTGCATAATTTGTTGCACTTCTAAAGTAGCACTGATATTGTTGTGGCGCTCCTTATTTAGCGCTACAACGTTTGTGGTGCTACGCTTTTTTAATTTCTGGCTCTTTTTTTTTTTCTTTGTAAAAGCTTTTCAAGTTTAACTTCATTAATAGTCCTTGTATTATTGATTAGACCTTCGGCCTTTTATTTATGATGTATAACTAATGAGCTATATTTTGAGACCGAGGGTCCGAGTAGGGACAAAATGGCAATATTTTGTGGAGGGTTATCCGACTTACTCCCATAAAATAATTGCCAAAATGAAGTTTCAAGTGAGACAAATTCCATGTTTTTTTTTTCATAAGGATGTCATAAGCTTAATGAGATTTTAAAGCAAGTGGCTTCATAACTAATTTTGAAAGGAATGTAGCCCCATGGTGTATAAGGTGGTGTAAGTATGGAAACTTGTAGCAACAAGAAAGGTCACAAATATGTATGCAAAGCTTGCTAGAAGAGTATGTACAAGCTATTATAATGTAAGTATGCTCAAATTAACTACAAATTAAATAAGCACGAGGAAAACAACCAAAAATATGCACAAATGAGCACGGATGTGCCATAGCATGAGCTAGTAGGAAGCAAGGGATGGGGGTATCTCAACTTTCCCTAAATCGATTTTTTTTTTTGAAAAAATTGATTATTTTTTTGTACGAGGAGAATGAGGAAGAAAGAACAGTAGAAGTTAAGGATCCAAAATGGATTACGGTTGTTGTATAATGTGCTTGACAATGCTTATGATTTAAAGGGGAGTGATTTTATCTTGCTCATTTGATTTTAGATTATGAGCCATCATCTTATACTTTCGTGATTGTCTTGTTTGAGAAGTTTGTTTCAAATTCAACTATTGGCTACTAGTAATGTGAATCTTTTTAGAGAAATAAGAGATCAATATTATAAATGCTTGCTCGAATTTTGAAGTGTTGAAGTTGATAATGCTTGAAGTAGACGAGTTGTTAAGTTTATGAAGACCAAAAATAGAAGGGATAGGAAAGATTTTGGTGATAAGAGGATGATATGGAGTCAAAGTGATGCCTCATGCTGCCATGGATAGGTATAAGATAGCTATGAAAATTCATTCTTTAAGAGAAAATGAAGAAGTTGGATGATTTTGCGGAATAATAAGGAACGAGTAAAGGAATTATGTGATTGTGTGAGTTAAAAGATGACACTACAAGAGTTGATGATGATGAGCATGAGAAAGGAAATAATCTTGATGAAGAAGAGTATGTGTGGAAAAAAAAGGAAAGAAGGATGATATGTGTAGAAGAATATGACTTGCTTTATGTGACATTCAGGCAATTTTCTTGTAAGGACGATTTTGCGTCCTAAAATAAAACAGTATCCAAGACCTTCGTGGGTCTTGTTTTCAAAGGACCTTTTTTCATGGGCCCTTAAAATTTTACTCATGTTACATGTCCTTAAGATGTAGGATTATTAAGACCGCACCTTATGAAAGGTTGCATACGCATCCAATTCGAGTTGGAATCAGGTCTTGCGTGGCTCTTGCTTTTGAGTTATTGATGAGTTAAAGGTAAAGACACAAGTTTTTTGAATTTTTGTTACACCTCAAGGAGGGATTTTTCAAGGTTGTATCGTGGCTAAGATTAGGGTGTAAGAAAGAAATGGAAAAGAAGGTTTAAATACCCATAATTAACTCAAACTATGCTACAAACTTGTTCTTAGACTTGAGCAACTCTATTACTTAAAACTTTACTTGTTGACAACTTTTCTTGCATTTCCATTTGCTTGAATTGAAAATTAGAGCTACTTTAACATTATTTGCTTTATGGAGTTGCACTTTAATTTATGTCCTCGTAGCATTCCCATCCCCAGGCTAAGTTTGATGTAGGTTGAAAGAAACAAGCTGTGTCTTTAGGCACAAACGGGCTACCAAGAAAGTGGATCATAATGTAGGTTATTTAAGATAAGGGAGACATTTTTAGGGTTTCAAAGATGCCTCTTATGTTTGTGCATTGCATCTTTAAATAAACACTAAGTGGACTTGGAGTCAGCCCCCAATTTTTGAGACTTAAATTGAGCCTCAATTGAACTTTTAGGCTCGTGATGACTGGGCCTATGGTTAATAAAGTAAAGTTTGTTTCCCAAAAGCGAATTTGTTTGAACCACTTTGCTTTAATAACTTAATTAAGTAATTGACACATTTAATTTAAAGTATGTAAAATATAGAGTAAGTTGTTCAAGGTGTGGATGCGTCAAATTGAGGATGCATTTGATATGAAGAACGTAGTCTATATTATGCCAATTATGCTTTAACTTGTTCTTGATTGCCATGTTGATTAACTCAACTTGATGAGTTCATTCACTTGTAATTGTTTAAGCAAGACATGATGAGTAGAGAGAGAATTTACAATTTGAAGATGAAATGAATTTCATTTTATTGATAGTTGAGATTAGTACATAAATGATACATGGCAGCATAATTCTCAAAATCTACCATGAAAGAAAAAGAAAAGAAAAGACAGAAATTAAACTAGGGAAGTGAATGGAGTTCTAGTTTGGTCCAAATCATGTTTCTTGTATGTATGCGTCTACATCGTCTTGAATAATGTTCTTCGGATTTTCTTGAGCTTGCATTTGTAGAATGTTAAATAATAACCATATTTTATTGAAACTTCATTATATTTCAATCCAAATTATAGACCTTGGATCTATTGATCAATAGATTCTAAATCAAACATTTAGGAGTAGGTAGAACCATGGGCTCATAATTTAAACACTTAGAATGAAATGACGTGTTTGATGCAAAGGTGGGATGGAGTGTTTAGAAAAAAGTAGTAGCCAATATAGCACATATTATCACTTTCTAAAGCAAACAAATTTTCTTTTGTTTACATTAGCCATATTTTCATCATTTTGTATGCCAATAATATGTAGCAACCCTTGCAATTTCATATTGTAATGATTGCACTTACAAGAATATGTCCATTTAGTATGTGTTAATAGATAAAATGTTGAAAAAAAAAACCAAAGTGGGGTTTTTATTAAACCATAACGGGCTTTAAAATAACTTACAACCCTTTTATTTGGGGTTAATAATGATTTAATTGTGTATAAGTAATTTCAAATAAATACAACATATCTATCAAAATTATTCAAATGCATGACTTTTTAGCGCAAAAAAAGTTCTAGTGCTACCTTGGTAGCGTGAAAAAAAAGTAGCGCTAGCAAGGTAGCGTTGTTAAACTTGTGACACTAACAGTGTAGCGCAATTAGAAGAGTTACGCTGTTTGTCTAGCGTTGTAGAGTTAGTAATGTTGCAAGTTTCTATTGATTTTTGCTAAGTTATCATTAAATCTGTATTTAATGGGTTCGGATTCATGTCCATGTTGCCCATATATACGTTATTTAGGCCTAAATGGGCCTATTATTTGACTGAACTTTTGAAAGGCTGGTGATGATGTTATTTGTATGTGAGTCATTAAAAACATTGATCAAAGTCGTGCATTCTCAAGTAATTAGTAAACTTCATATTATCATTATTGGATCCTTACAAAGAGATGATAAGGGAAGACAAAAGAAAAGATAGAAGAAAAAAGAAACAAGACTCAACACTTAGAAATATAACAATCAAGGTTAATTAATGGGAATCTCATAGGAAAAAGAAAAAATTAAAAAAAAAAAAATAATATCAGGATAAACCTTGATGGATTTTTTAATTTTCTTAATATAATTTTTTAAATTTTTTATTCTAAGTGTTTGTTTTTTGAAAATAATACAAGGGAAAATGAGATAGTTAGATTTATTAGAAATTTGGAATTAAACTAATAAAATTCTAAATAAAAGGAATTAATTAGTAAACTTCCAAAAGATTCAAATTATATTAAAAATCTCAAAAAGGTAAAGTATTTTTGAAATCGTTAATATTATTAGAATTTTCTACTAAATGCTAAGTGTATAAGTTAGTTTCTATTTAATCAAAGATTTTATTAATCAAATCCTAAGAAGACCAAGGATTTGATTAATAATATCTTGTGCAATATTTTATTAACTAAATAAAATATATTGGTGTATAAAAAAATCTTCCAAGTAATCAAAAGATATCAAAGAATATAATTTAAAATTATGGAAAATATTTTATGCATGTAATCATTTAATTTAGTTAGCTAATAAAATATTGTGATTGAAAAGATTTGAAAATCTCAGAAAATCTAAATATGCACAAAATATAAAGAATCAAAACAAGCAACTATATAAAACCAAAAGGAAGCAATAATTACAAAATAATGCAGTCAAACTACGGTCAATCATGGTTTGTCAAAAAGGTCCTACATCTAAGGATTTTGCTCCAACACAAAATATAAAGAAGCAAAACAAGAACTATACAAAACAAAAAGGAAGCAATAATTACAAAATAATGCAGTCAACCTACGATCAGTCATGGTCGGTCAAAAAGGTCCTACATCTAAGGAGTTTGCTCCAAAACTTTGTGGTATAATAACCGTTAGATATGAAGTTTCTCCCATCTAAGTACCATGTGCGGCTTAGAAATTGATGTAGTTGGGATAAGGTTCTATCTTGCTCGGTTGCTTAGAGACCATGGGCCCTACCAAGTCAATAGTTACTCCCCGAAATGTAGAAGTATCACGGTAATCCTAAGGCATGTTTCAAACACATGGAGGCCAAGTGTATGTTACATGTATGCAATATGACGAAAAAAAAATGCAAATGTTCTAAATATATCAAGTGTATAATTTGAGAGAAAATTTTCAAGTCTCACCCTCTTTTAGTCTCCAGTGGAGTCACCACTGTAGGGGCCCCGGATTTTAGGGTCCCAAACTTTTTTGGTCACCTTTTACAAACCGTCCATAGGTCGAGTTAGGCCTAAAAAATAGGCTTAAGGAAAGGTGAAATGGACTTTTTAAAAAATCTTTTGCAACATAACAGGAACGCAGGAATTTCAATCGTGCTGGCAACGTAACGTGACAAAGTTTGTCACGCTGAATGTGCAGCGCTAAAAAGTTCGTCACGCTACAAGTGTAGCGTAGCAAAGTTTGTGACGCTGCGATGTTAGCGTGACAATGTCTGTCGTGCTATGCTATCTTAGTCTTTTTTTAATTTATAATTATCTTTTTTCGAGTGAGATAATATCAACGAAAACGGAAGATGCTAGTAAGGAGTCACCAATGAGTTTTAGGAATCAAACTCATAAACTGTGTATTTAGATTGATTACGAATGGGACTCGAATACGGGACGATAATCTAAATTACACGAATAACCCTTTCGATCCCATGGGGTTAACTCCAAGTTATGATCTTACGAACCAAAGGTTGGATTTGGGGGTGAAGGTACTAATATGGCGGAGTGCGCCATATTAGCCCGTAGGCGGCCATTACTAGTTTTCTCTCAATCATACACAAGTTATACAAAGAACCAAATGATTGATATACAACCTAATACAAAATTACTATTATTAAGGTGAAATCAAATGACACTAATTAATTTAGTCAAACCTTCGTTAACATTAATTCAAGGTTCCTAGCATGATACAATTTATCCAAAACAATTATCTTGATTTAATGTGATACATTAATTCAAATTAAGTCCTTTAACAAAAAAATAGTAATAAAAACGGTAAATGATTCAGAAAAACAACAACAACAAATCCATAAGTTTGATTTTTAGGGCTCTCAGGTTTCCACTTATCGTATGAAAATTGGAGTCGTCGAGTGTTAATTTGGGCAGACTCAAATTATTGTTTCAATATTATCAAAGTTTGTAGCCACTTTTTATATAAAATAAATAGTAAAATAATAATAACTTATTATTTATAAAAATGAAGATGATAGAAAAGCAATATTTCGGATTATTTTAGCGTAAGGGAGAAAGTGAGTAAAAAAATTCCTTAAAAATGAAGAAAATGAAGAGATTTATAGCAGTGTGGGAACCCTAATTGCACTGGCCCCTAACTGCACTGGCCTGCAAGTGTGGTACACCGAATTGCGCTGGCCCATTAGCGCGAGAAACCCTACAACAGTGCTACGTTAGCGCTGTTAACCTAGTTACACTGAGCTATCACTGTGACTAAATTAACTGCGCTGCGTATTTAAAAAAAATTATTTTATTTTATTTTTATTTATTTTTATTTCATTTATTTATTTATTATTATTATTTATTTTAAAATAATAAAAAAATGTTGGGATAATTAAGAAAAAGTCCGTTAAATAAGAATGGGGCTTTTATAATATCCGAAACTTTTTTTATTGCCCAAGTATACTCAATTATCCAATCTTCTAAAGAAATGAGTTTTTTCATCATCATAGAGTCCTATCGAGGGACAGATGATACAAAACAAGATGATAAATTCGAAGGTTTGATAATGGCTTCTAAAGATGATACAAGTATGGGGAAAATAATGGCTTATGGAGATTCAAGGCTTTTGAGATCTTCTAAGACATCATCATGGGTGTGTATGGTGACACGCGAAAATACTTGATCATTGAAGCTAAGGAAAGAATGGTGGAATTAGGGGAATAAGATGGCTTTGCCTATGAGTTCTTCCCACTTCACTTGATAGGGTTTTCTCATTTTAGGCATTGAGTCTTTTATTTCTTGAAGTGTCTTAATCATCATTTACAACCTTATACACATGGAAAATGACTTCTTGAAGGTTTCTTGATTAAAAGATTGAATCTTGAAAGGTTTCTTGAAGATTTGAAGAAAAACGCAAAAAATAGCGCAAAATTAGACGATCTTGAGTGGCGTCAATTTTGACGATTTTTGGGGGATTTGGGTAAATCATATTGTTGTGTAAATCTAGTTGTAATATGTTGATTATCTTTATTAGCAAGGTAAGAATAAGTTTGTTAGGATATTTTTTTGATTAGATAGAGTTTGTTAGGATATTTTAGCAAGTTGCATGACATGCTGTGATGATGTGGCATTCTTATCTTGTGAGTCATCGATGAGTCACTAGATTAGGGCGACTTTTCCTAATGTTATGCGTGTATTTTATCTTAGTTTATTTAGGATTTTGTTGATGATTATGACTATAGATAATCTCGACATTAGTTTGTAAAAATTCAGATTAGTGAATTCAATAAACATTATTGTTTAAGTTTATTTGTTTTTCTACAAAATAAAACAAACCGAAGAAATTTTCGAGTGCGAAAATTTCGAACACTTTGAAAGAGTTGGTGCTTAGGCTTTAGACTCTCGTGAGGATAATTTTAGGAATTGAGGGTGCATAGGTATAATCAATTCACAAATTACTCGACTTAGATCGTTTTTCTTGTTGCTTAGTTTTAGAGAAAACCGAACTAAGCTTCTATCCTTGTTTGTGGCGATTTCTTTGATCAATATTCACATCAACTTTTGGTGCACTCGTTGAGAGGACATTTATCCTCAAGGTTATTGGTATGGATTTCATTGTTGAAACAAAAGTAATCATGTCAGCTGATGAAGTAAATACTCCTAAGATTACTACATAGGAATTGCGCAAAGACATAGAAGAATTAAAAGCTATGTTTGAGGCCACCATGAAAGATTTTGCCGAAAAACTAAAATCACCAAGCAATTCCAAGGGTGTAAGTAAAAGGGAGACTAATTCTAGTTCTGATGATGAGCAAGCAAGCTCAAGGAGTGCATGAAAACCAAGGAAACAATACTCATCAAGTTCTAGTAATGAAGAACCTGTGAATAGGCACAGAAAGAAGGAGAGGCCTAAGGATTATGATCGCAATCTTAAACTAGAAATTCCTGAATTCAGTGGAAGTTTAGATCCTGAAAAGTTCTTGGATTGGCTAAGAAGGATTGAACGAATTTTCAAGTATAAAGAGTATGATGATCGAAAATCATACAAGATTGCAAAATTGAAATTGACTGGCTTGGCTAGTTTAAGGTATGCAAAAGGAAAGAAAGAAGGATGGAAAGTCTAAAGTATCCACTTGGACGAAACAGAAGAAGGAGATGAGGAGACGTTCCTCAGGATTACAAGCAAGGCAACTTTATAAAGATGCATACTTTAAGGCAAGATCGAAAGTCAGTTGAAGAATATACCTCTGAATTCCTCAACCTGATCACCATCTGCGATCTAGAAGAAAAAGAGGATCATCAAGTTGCTCATTATGTTGCTGGCTTAGATGAAAGAATAAGAGAAAAAGTGGAATTACAGCCTTACTAGACTTTTGATGAAGTTTGCAAGGTTGCATCTAGGGTTGAGAAGCAATTTTTGAAAAAACCAGCTAATTTTTCGAAACCCTTTCTGAAGAAGGAAGGTGCCATTGTTTCATTTAAACAAAATTTCGATTCCACTTCAAAAACTCCTCTGTATATCAAGGATAAGGGCTCTACTCACTAGTAAAAAATGGCTATTAGTAACGCCTCATTAGCATCGTTTGTAAGAAAAACGATACAAATAGGTCTATATTAGTATCGTTTCTAATAAAAACGACACTAACATGTCCCTAGTAGTATCGTTTTTACAAAAAAACGATACTAATAGGTCACCCATTAGTATCATTTTTAAAATAAATGATATGAATACTTCTTTATGAGTATCGTTTCTACATGAAACGATACTAATAGAAGCTTCAAAAAAAAAAAAAAAAAACGGAGCTTTTATATCGTTTTCAATAAAAAACGATGCTAATGGGAGTTTAGGACCCTTAAAAAAAATCAAGTCTCTTCCTTTTTCCTCTCATTTCTCATGTTTGTTTCACTCTCAACTCTCTCAGATTCTTACTCTTCACTCTATCATCTCATATCACTCTTCACCAAGCCAGCTATCTCGTCTCTTACTTCTCGATTGTTTGGCTTTGGTTTTCTCGATTATTTTTATTTGAATTGTGTGTTTGGTGTGATAACTAGGGTTTATTGATTGGGTTTTTAGTGGGATAACTAGGTTTTATGATTGTGTTTTTGGAGTGGTTAGGGTTTTCGAATTAGAGGTTTCGGTGGTTAGGGTTTTCGATTTGAAGGTTTTAATTTAGAATTTTTGTGGTTAGGGTCTTCGAATTGCTTTTTCTAGAGGTTAGGGTATTCGATTGAAGGTTTTAATTTAGGGTTTTTGTGGTTAGGGTATTCGAATTAAGAATTGAATATAGTTTAGCAGATCCAGAGTTGTATAAAGTAGCAAATAAAGATGATCTTGAAGCTTTGCTTGAAGGTGCTGCCATGGCTGGACTTGTTGGCGTTCTTCGTCAACTCGGTGACTTAGATGAGTTATTTTCTTCTTTAACTCGCTTTTTTTATTTTTTTGAAATTTTGATTTTGAATGATGTTGAAGAATTTTGAATGATTTTTTTTTGTGATTATGTTACTGTCGTTTTTTTTTTGTTTTAAATTTGGTGAATTGATGAGGTAAGTGAGATCTGCTTAGCGTTTTTGTTGACTTAGAATGCAATTTTTGTTTTAATTTTTAATTTAATTTAATTTTTGCTGATTTTTGATGTTGCTTTGATTTGAATTGTTGTTTTTAACGTTGTTGAATTTAATTGTTTCAGTAAATGGAAGTGCTTTGATTTTACGGTGTACTTTTTGGTGTATGCTATTGTAGTTTGTTGATATTATTGTGTTTTTTAGAAGTCTATTGGAGCGAATCATTAAAAGGATAGGAGTATATGCCTTTTAGATTTAATTCAGACGAATTCGTTTGTGTGTATTGAGTATAGCTATCGATTGCGAGACTAGGAGATTAGGTATATGTGATTTGATCCCATAGAGGGACCGTTGAGGCGTAGAATCATGAATTAGTATTGATTTCTTTTGGAAGTAATTGAGCTCCGAGGAAGGAAATCTTGTGGTCAATAGCTCAATGTGATCAGTTGGCAGGAAATCTTGTAGTCAATAGCTCAATGTGATCTGTTGGCAGGAAATCTTGTAGTTAATAGGTCAATTTAATCTGCTTTAATGTAACTTAGAAGTGACAAGAATGGATGCCAGAGATGCTTGATGCTGCAGGCTCGTATCATATGTTTTTATAGGAGTACAATTAACAAGTTCTGTGTTATATTTAAGAAAGAGAAATGGCAAGAAGTGATATTGGAAAAGAAAGATACTTTTAGTTTGCTTTTACACTCCTAAATGTAGAGAAACTAAAATGTAATCGGGAAAGGTAATGCCGACTGAATGCTGATGTTCATTTCCGCATGATAATGTTGTTTCCCCCAGTTTTGTCATGGCTAAGAGAGCACATAAGAGTTCATATTGGTTATATTACCTTGTTTTGTTTTAAGACTAATTAAGCATAGAGTGCTTGTGTGCTTGATTAGGAAGAAAGATGATTAGTTATCCATTCAGGCTTTTGTGTAGAGAACCCGAGTGTATGAAATGAAATGGTGTAGAAGTGTGTGATAGGTTGTTTTAACTGTTAACTTTGTTAAAAGACAACAGGCATTAACTTCTGCATATAAACGATACTAACTTCAGAAACTAAGTAGCTAATAAATTCATTAATGATCAATTCCACCAGTTACTATGGAAGCAGCCTGATAAACATATATGGCTGAAGCACTGAAATCAGACGAGGTATAACATCTTTTTCATGGTTGATTGGTTGACGTGATTGTTCATCACCTACATTTGTTTTATCAAAATTTAACAACATTTGCAGTGATTGGTCTCTTACATTATCAAAGAATTTATCTTTACACAGAGCGGCTCTAGCAATAGGTATTGCTCCCTTCCTGAAAACCTTTCGATTTGAACTGAATAATTGAAATTAATATTAAAAAGAACTTGGTCAAATATTGCCTAGCCTACTCCCAACTTTTCAAATTCTGAATCCTACATCCAGGATTTCCATGCTTTCTTTTTTTTCTCTCTAGTAGTCTGGTTGCTTCCTAAATACCCTAACTATGTTTGGGTTGCTACTTTTTGCATACTCTCATTTACATAAGTAATTTTCCTGTATTGGAGGTAAACACACTATGGTATTGAGTATTAATAGACATAAAAACTTTTGACATGGCATTAGGGAGGTATCAGGAATAAACAATTCGAATATCCCTAGATTCGAATATAATTTCACCACAATTCGAATATCCCCAATCTCCAAGCTAGGGTTTAGATTCGAACTGTTTTTCAATTGGTAATTCAATTTATTCAGTAGTTTAATATGTCTATCGATTTGTGAGAAGTAGGTGTGGGTTGTGTTCAGCATCGAACTGGTGTTCATTGAATCAAATTCGATGTGTTTGTTTTTACTGTGGGATATGGGTCGATTTACTAAGTTATCTTTGATATAGTTATTGATTTGTGAAGGCCGTTGCCTTTCAATTAGTGTCCTTGATTATGTCATTTATGTGTATTGTAAGTTTTGTGTTTAGTACCTGGTGGAAAGTAGAAACAAAGCATTTCATTCCTCTTGGTGATGATTATTGTTCTTCATCTTGTAATTTCTTTTCTTAAAATTGGGTACGTATGTGAAAGAGCTGTAGTGTCTAGGATGCTACAAGGGTAGCTTAATGGAGTCATGTTATATGTAATTATGTATGCACCTTTGTTATATGTAATTATGTATGCCTAGATGAAGCTGCGCCTCTTCTGGATAAGTTGGTTTTCAATAAAGTTGGTGAAATTATTTTTTATACACCTTTTCATTTCATTATTCTATGTTAATCAGTGTTAAAATTGGCCCTATACCTGATATATCTAAACTGCACTAGATCAAACAAAGCTTTGGAGAACGAGTACGCATTATGTTTTCTAGAGGAGCGCCTTTGGCACGACATGTTGAAGAGTTCCTGAGGGTTACTTGCTGCTCTTTGGTGGTACAAGGATATGGTGAGTCATGACATTACAATTGCATGTGCAAACATTGCATAAATCTAATGGCTCTCAGCTTCAATTGCATGTTTTCAATATAATCTTTTGAAGGACAATATTGGAAGATCTGCCCCGTATACCAAAAGAGAGTTGGATGAGGTTCGCGGGCAATGGGCGAGGTTCTTCAGACTGAATTTCTTATTGCCCGATCCTAATCAAATAAAAATGTATTTGATTACATTATTGTTCATACTTTTAATTTAAATATTTCGTAAACATCTATCCAACCTGTCATTGTAAAATATATATATATATAAGAATACAAAGTGTATTCTATTTATACGAATCCTTTACAATTTTTAATTAGTTAATGAAATATTTATATTAATATTGTAAACTATACAGAATCGAACAGGGCAATGGCGGGAGGATGCATATATATATTATTAATTGTGAATATAGAGCCCAAATTATCATTTCAATTTTTTTTTTTTAAAAAACAGCACTATTAGTATCGTTTATTGCAAAAATGATACTAATAAAGTGTCTATTTGTATCGTTTTTTAGTAAAAGCGATACAAATAGGCCACCTATTTGCATCGTTTTTTTAAACAAAGGATACTAATAGCTAGGGTACCTATTTGTATCGTTTCTGTAAAAGGAACGATACAAATAGTGGTCTATTTGTATCGTTTTTACTAAAAAACGATGCAAATAGGTGGTATTACCATCGTTTCTAACAAATGATACAAATAGAATTGCCTATTTGATACGCCTCCAATTGTATCGTGTGTAAAACAAATAGGTGAAAAGAAACGATACTAATAAGCTATTTTTTTACTAGTGACTACTAAGCCTCCACACCCTGATCAACGCACATGCTTCAAGTGCAAAGGTCAAGGGCATATCCAGAAGGATTGTCCTTATTCAAGGGTTCATACTACTCGAAATTGGGCAGATGATGAAAACTTTGAAGAAGAGGAGAATGAACAACAGGAGGATGGTGTGAATTATGATACTCAGGAAGAGGAGATTGAGGAAATTGCTCCTAAGGCGAATGGCCAGAGTTTAGTTCTCCGAAGGGTTTTGCAATCTAAAGTTGCGCCACCTACAGAAACCCAAAGGGATAAGATTTTCATCACCAAGTGCAATGTCGTAGGAAGATTGTGTGATCTGATAATTGATTCAGGTAGTTGCACTAATGTAGTCTCTACAGTATTGGTCAACAAATTAGAGATTCCTACCACTGAACATCCTCAACCTTACAAGTTACATTAGCTCAGTAACACAAGTGACGTCAAGGTGAATAAACAGGCTCTAGTTAGTTTTAAGATTGGAAATTTCGATGATCAAGTGCTCTGGGATGTATATCCTATGGATGCGTGCCATATATTGCTTGGAAGACCGTGGCAATATGATAGATTCATACAGTTTGATGGTATAACAAACATATACTTCATTAGGAAACAAGCACAAGGAAAACCAGTTGCGCTGAAACCTTTGGAAAGTTCGAAATTTTCAAAAGATGTGAGAAATAAAAAGGGTGTTTCGTTGATTGATGAGAAAGCCATGGTGCAAGAGGTAAAGAATTGTGAGAAGTTCTATGTGCTGATGGCTAAGGAAGTGCAGGAGAAAGCAACGAGCATCCCTCGTGAGTTGCGCCCCTTGTTGCACGAATTTCAAGGCATATTTCCTGATGAATTGCCACCAGGGTTTCCACCCACTAGATGAATTAAACATCAGATTGATTAGGTTCCTGGAGCTAAATTTCCTAATAAACCAGCTTACAGGTGCAATCCAGAAGAAACGAAAGAAATTCAACGACAGATTGAAGAGTTAATGGCAAGAGGGTATGTTAGAGAGAGCATGACTCCATGTGCAGTACCAACATTGATTGTTCCTAAAAAGGATGGATCATGGAGAATGTTCATTGATTCTAGAGCTGTGAATACCATCACCATCAAATACAGGTTTCCTATTACTCGTGTAGATGATTTATTAGATGAATTCTTTGGCTCACAAGTGTTTACCAAGATTGATTTGAGGAGTGGTTACCATCAAATTCGAATGAAGGAGGGTGACGAATGGAAAACAGGATTCAAAACTAAACTAGGACTCTATGAATGGTTAGTTATGCCTTTTGGTCTTACTAACGCCCCTAGTAATTTTATGAGATTGATGAATGAAGTTTTGAAACCTTTCATTGGAAAGTTTGTGGTTGTCTATTTGGATGATATACTGGTATATAGTGCAAATGTGGAAGATCATTTGCAGCATCTAAGAGAAGTGTTCGAAACTTTGAGAAAGCAGAAGTTGTATGCTAAGCTCGTAAAGTGCTCGTTCATGGTCTCGAGTGTGACGCCCTTAGGGTACTATGTTTCTAAGTACGGTGTTTCAGTTGATCCTTCAAAAGTAGAAGCTATTAAATCATGGCCGGTTCCGAAATCTGTGACTAAGGTGCGTGCTTTTCATGGTTTAGCTTCTTTCTATAGAAGATTTGTGAAGAATTTCTCGTCCGTAGTAGCACCTATGACCGAGTGTATTAAGAAGAACAAGGAGAAGTTTGCATGGACCAAAGATGCGCAAAAGGCATTCGAATTGGTGAAGAAATTGCTTTGTCAAGCTCCTATCTTATCTTTGCCAGACTTTTCGAAACCTTTTGAAGTTGAGACAGATGCTAGTGGTGTAGGGATTGGTGCAGTGTTGGTGCAAGGTAAGCGGCCTATAGCTTATTTCAGTGAGAAATTGTATGGTGCACAATTGAACTACTCTATCTATGACAAGGAATTCTATGCTATTGTTCGAGCATTGTATCATTGGAGTCATTATCTACGCCCAAGTCACTTTGTATTGCATTCTGTTCATGAGGCTCTGAAGCTTATCAATGGCCAACATAAACTCAATCCAAGGCATGCTAAGTGGGTTGAATTTTTGCAGTCTTTTAACTTTTCATCAAAGTACAAAGAAGGCAAATCGAATGTGGTTGCTGATGCTTTATGATAAGTTCATTTTATATTCATTATTTACTCCCATTATATATTGGTTTTTAGCTCTATCACGGCTCTTTTAAGCCCGCTCTACTAACTTTGGTTGCTTTTAGTGTTGGTTGCTTTGCTTTAACATTTATTGCAGGAATTGATGTTTTTGTGTCGGTTTCCGCTTTATCCCGAACACTTGGCAAGTTAGTGAGAGTCTTGACCATTTTGAGAAGCTAAAAGGAAGCTAGGACGTGATTTAGAAGCCTTTGGGAAGCATAGAAGTCAAGTTACAAAATAAACGAGCGAAGTTGGAAGCTCCGGGGGGGCATTTAGCAGAGTGCCCGGGTTGAGTGCATTATGCCCGGGCAGACCAGAGATACTGCTCCGTGCGCATTTTTTCAATTCTTCCTCCTTTGTTTCGGCTTAGTACTTAATCAAATTTATCCTAGGTTATTATTTATGCAATTCATTATTCAAGAGCCCTAGTTTTAGTTAGTTTTCTCTCAAAAGAGGTGATTATTGTGAATTCATTCAATCATTCAATTCAATACAAATTCAGGTTTCAATTCAATCTTAATTCAATTCTCTTTAATTCAAGTTTAATTTTAGTTTATGTTTTTAGTTTTATTTTCTTTAATCTCTTATGCCCTAGTTATTGTTTTATTTTGTAGTTCCATAATTATTGATTATTTCTTTAATTATGATCATGTCTTTAGTTTTGTTTCCAACAATTGCTTTAGTTTTTATGATCATGGGTGAGTAGTCAATTTTTCTAGGGTTTGGGGAAACCTTGAATAATTAATGGATTAATTAACTTAGATTGTTTCAATTCCACAATTAGTAGTCAATTTCCTATTATTGGCTTATTCGTTTACAATTGAATTGTGCGCAGATTTAGTTGTAATTTTGGTAGTTGTCGAATTTGATGCCGAGAGGTAACAAGACCACAATTAGACAACTGAATAATAGGCGGAATTAGTCTAGGCATGAGCGAGAGTCGCTAGATGAGTTTTGAGGGAGTCTAAGTTCGAGGGAATTAGTGAGCCCTAATTTGACATAATTGTGAGATTGACCGTTCTTTGTTGGTGGATCCATTAGTTGATTCTTGGTGACCCGAATAACCCTAGACCTTAAATATTAGTTTTAATCACCATCATTTCCCGTAGTTAATTAGTAGTTGGTTAGTTAGTCAACATTTCTCAACCAAGGCCCTTTACATAGTTTAAGCTTTTTAGAACTAATAGAGTTCAATTGCTTCCCTGAGGATTCGATCCTTACTCCCCTAGCTACATTAGTTAGTGTTGCTTGGTTTATTTTTAATAGGTGTGCGATAGCCTCATCAAATTTTGGCGCCGTTGTCGGGGAGGCAATTTTTACTTCTGTTAGTCCGGCTTGGGAAGTCGACTCGATTATTGCACGAATTGATGTTTTTGTTATTGGTTTTTAGCTCTAACACGGCCCTTTTGAGCCCGTTCTACTAACTTTGGTTGCTTTTAGTGTTGGTTGCTTTGCTTTAACATTTATGGCAGGAATTGATGTTTTTGTGTCGGTTTCCGCTTTATCCCGAACACTTGGCAAGTTAGTGAGAGTCTTGACCATTTGGAGAAGCTAAAAGGAAGCTAGGACGTGATTTACAAGCCTTTGGGAAGCATAGAAGTCAAGTTACAAAGTAAACGAGCGAAGTTGGAAGCTCCGGGGGGGGCATTTAGCAGTGTGCCCGGGCAAAGTGCAATGTGCCCGGGTTGAGTGCATTGTGCCCGGGCATACTACTCCGAGCGCGTTTTTTCGATTCTTCCTCCTTTGTTTCGGCTTAGTACTTAATGAAATTGTTCCTAGGTTATTATTTACGCAATTCATTATTCAAGAACCCTAGTTTTAGTTAGTTTTCTCTCAAAAGAGGTGATTATTGTGAATTCATTCTATCATTCAATTCAATACAAATTCAGGTTTCAATTCAATCTTAATTCAATTCTCTTTAATTCAAGTTTAATTTTAGTTTATGTTTTTAGTTTTATTTTCTTTAATCTCTTATGCCCTAGTTATTGTTTTATTTCTAGTTCCATATTTGTTGATTATTTCTTTAATTATGATCATGTCTTTAGTTTTGTTTCCAACAATTCCTTTAGTTTTTATGATCATGGGTGAGTAGTCAATTTTTCTAGGGTTTGGGGAAACCTTGAATAATTAATGGATTAATTAACTTAGATTGTTTCAATTCCACAATTAGTAGTCAATTTCCTATTATTGGCTTATTCGTTTACAATTGAATTGTGCGCAGATTTAGTTGTAATTTTGGTAGTTGTCGAATTTGATGCCGAGAGGTAACAAGACCACAATTAGACCACTGAATAATAGGCGGAATTAGTCTAGGCATGAGCGAGAGTCGCTAGATGAGTTTTGAGNCGCAAGATGAGTTTTGAGGTAGTGTAAGTTCGAGGGAATTAGTGAGCCCTAATTTGACATAATTGTGAGATTGACCGTTCTTTATTGGTGGATCCATTAGTTGATTCTTGGTGACCCGAATAACCCTAGACCTTAAATATTAGTTTTAATCACCATCATTTCCCGTAGTTAATTAGTAGTTGGTTAGTTAGTCAACATTTCTCAACCAAGGCCCTTTACATAGTTTAAGCTTTTTAGAACTAATAGAGTTCAATTGCTTCCCTGAGGATTCGATCCTTACTCCCCTAGCTACATTAGTTAGTGTTGCTTGGTTTATTTTTAATAGGTGTGCGATAGCCTCATCAAATTTTGGCGCCGTTGTCGGGGAGGCAATTTTTACTTCTGTTAGTCCGGCTTGGGAAGTCGACTCGATTATTGCACGAATTGATGTTTTTGTTATTGGTTTTTAGCTCTAACACGGCCGTTTTGAGCCCGTTCTACTAACTTTGGTTGCTTTTAGTGTTGGTTGCTTTGCTTTAACATTTATTGCAGGAATTGATGTTTTTGTGTCGGTTTCCGCTTTATCCCGAACACTTGGCAAGTTAGTGAGAGTCTTGACCATTTGGAGAAGCTAAAAGGAAGCTAGGACGTGATTTACAAGCCTTTGGGAAGCATAGAAGTCAAGTTACAAAGTAAACGAGCGAAGTTGGAAGCTCCGAGGGGCATTTAGCAGTGTGCCCGGGTTGAGTGCATTGTGCCCGGGCATACTACTCCGAGCGTGTTTTTTCGATTCTTCCTCCTTTGTTTCGGCTTAGTACTTAATGAAATTGTTCCTAGGTTATTATTTACGCAATTCATTATTCAAGAACCCTAGTTTTAGTTAGTTTTCTCTCAAAAGAGGTGATTATGGTGAAATCATTCAATCATTCAATTCATTACAAATTCAGGTTTCAATTCAATCTTAATTCAATTCTCTTTAATTCAAGTTTAATTTTAGTTTATGTTTTTAGTTTTATTTTCTTTAATCTCTTATGCCCTAGTTATTGTTTTATTTCTAGTTCCATAATTGTTGATTATTTCTTTAATTATGATCATGTCTTTAGTTTTGTTTCCTACAATTGTTTTAGTTTTTATGATCATGGGTGAGTAGTCAATTTTTCTAGGGTTTGGGGAAACCTTGAATAATTAATGGATTAATTAACTTAGATTGTTTCAATTCCACAATTAGTAGTCAATTTCCTATTATTGGCTTATTCGTTTACAATTGAATTGTGCGCAGATTTAGTTGTAATTTTGGTAGTTGTCGAATTTGATGCCGAGAGGTAACAAGACCACAATTAGACCACTGAATAATAGGCGGAATTAGTCTAGGCATGAGCGAGAGTCGCTAGATGAGTTTTGAGGGAGTCTAAGTTCGAGGGAATTAGTGAGCCCTAATTTGACATAATTGTGAGATTGACCGTTCTTTGTTGGTGGATCCATTAGTTGATTCTTGGTGACCCGAATAACCCTAGACCTTAAATATTAGTTTTAATCACCATCATTTCCCGTAGTTAATTAGTAGTTGGTTAGTTAGTCAACATTTTTCAACCAAGTCCCTTTACATAGTTTAAGCTTTTTAGAACTAATAGAGTTCAATTGCTTCCCTGATGATTCGATCCTTACTCCCCTAGCTACATTAGTTAGTGTTGCTTGGTTTATTTTTGATAGGTGTGCGATAGCCTCATCAAATTTTGGCGCCGTTGTCGGGGAGGCAATTTTTACTTCTGTTAGTCCGGCTTGGGAAGTCGACTCGATTATTGCACGAATTGATGTTTTTGTTATTGGTTTTTAGCTCTAACACGGCTCTTTTGAGCCCGTTCTACTAACTTTGGTTGCTTTTAGTGTTGGTTGCTTTGCTTTAACATTTATGGCAGGAATTGATGTTTTTGTGTCGGTTTCCGCTTTATCCCGAACACTTGGCAAGTTAGTGAGAGTCTTGACCATTTGGAGAAGCTAAAAGGAAGCTAGGACGTGATTTACAAGCCTTTGGGAAGCATAGAAGTCAAGTTACAAAGTAAACTAGCGAAGTTGGAAGCTCCGGGGGGGCATTTAGCAGAGTGCCCGGGTTGAGTGCATTGTGCCCGGGCAGACCAGAGATACTGCTCCGAGCGCGTTTTTTCAATTCTTCCTCCTTTGTTTCGGCTTAGTACTTAATCAAATTGTTCCTAGGTTATTATTTACGCAATTCATTATTCAAGAGCCCTAGTTTTAGTTAGTTTTCTCTAAAGAGGTGATTATTGTGAATTCATTCAATCATTCAATTCAATACAAATTCAGGTTTCAATTCAATCTTAATTCAATTCTCTTTAATTCAAGTTTAATTTTAGTTTATGTTTTTAGTTTTATTTTCTTTAATCTCTTATGCCCTAGTTATTGTTTTATTTCTAGTTCCATAATTGTTGATTATTTCTTTAATTATGATCATGTCTTTAGTTTTGTTTCCTACAATTGCTTTAGTTTTTATGATCATGGGTGAGTAGTCAATTTTTCTAGGGTTTGGGGAAACCTTGAATAATTAATGGATTAATTAACTTAGATTGTTTCAATTCCACAATTAGTAGTCAATTTCCTATTATTGGCTTATTCGTTTACAATTGAATTGTGCGCAGATTTAGTTGTAATTTTGGTAGTTGTCGAATTTGATGCCGAGAGGTAACAAGACCACAATTAGACCACTGAATAATAGGCGGAATTAGTCTAGGCATGAGCGAGAGTCGCTAGATGAGTTTTGAGGGAGTCTAAGTTCGAGGGAATTAGTGAGCCCTAATTTGACATAATTGTGAGATTGACCGTTCTTTGTTGGTGGATCCATTAGTTGATTCTTGGTGACCCGAATAACCCTAGACCTTAAATATTAGTTTTAATCACCATCATTTCCCGTAGTTAATTAGTAGTTGGTTAGTTAGTCAACATTTCTCAACCAAGGCCCTTTACATAGTTTAAGCTTTTTAGAACTAATAGAGTTCAATTGCTTCCCTGATGATTCGATCCTTACTCCCCTAGCTACATTAGTTAGTGTTGCTTGGTTTATTTTTAATAGGTGTGCGATAGCCTCATCAAATTTTGGCGCCGTTGTCGGGGAGGCAATTTTTACTTCTGTTAGTCCGGCTTGGGAAGTCGACTCGATTATTGCACGAATTGATGTTTTTGTTATTGGTTTTTAGCTCTAACACGGCTCTTTTGAGCCCGTTCTACTAACTTTGGTTGCTTTTAGTGTTGGTTGCTTTGCTTTAACATTTATTGCAGGAATTGATGTTTTTGTGTCGGTTTCCGCTTTATCCCGAATGATTGGCAAGTTAGTGAGAGTCTTGACCATTTGGAGAAGCTAAAGGGAAGCTAGGACGTGATTTACAAGCCTTTGGGAAGCATAGAAGTCAAGTTACAAAGTAAACGAGCGAAGTTGGAAGCTCCGAGGGGCATTTAGCAGTGTGCCCGGGTTGAGTGCATTGTGCCCGGGCATACTACTCCGAGCGCGTTTTTTCGATTCTTCCTCCTTTGTTTCGGCTTAGTACTTAATGAAATTGTTCCTAGGTTATTATTTACGCAATTCATTATTCAAGAACCCTAGTTTTAGTTAGTTTTCTCTCAAAAGAGGTGATTATTGTGAATTCATTCAATCATTCAATTCAATACAAATTCAGGTTTCAATTCAATCTTAATTCAATTCTCTTTAATTCAAGTTTAATTTTAGTTTATGTTTTTAGTTTTATTTTCTTTAATCTCTTATGCCCTAGTTATTGTTTTATTTCTAGTTCCATAATTGTTGATTATTTCTTTAATTATGATCATGTCTTTAGTTTTGTTTCCTACAATTGCTTTAGTTTTTATGATCATGGGTGAGTAGTCAATTTTTCTAGGGTTTGGGGAAACCTTGAATAATTAATGGATTAATTAACTTAGATTGTTTCAATTCCACAATTAGTAGTCAATTTCCTATTATTGGCTTATTCGTTTACAATTGAATTGTGCGCAGATTTAGTTGTAATTTTGGTAGTTGTCGAATTTGATGCCGAGAGGTAACAATACCACAATTAGACCACTGAATAATAGGCGGAATTAGTCTAGGCATGAGCGAGAGTCGCTAGATGAGTTTTGAGGGAGTCTAAGTTCGAGGGAATTAGTGAGCCCTAATTTGACATAATTGTGAGATTGACCGTTCTTTGTTGGTGGATCCATTAGTTGATTCTTGGTGACCCGAATAACCCTAGACCTTAAATATTAGTTTTAATCACCATCATTTCCCGTAGTTAATTAGTAGTTGGTTAGTTAGTCAACATTTCTCAACCAAGGCCCTTTACATAGTTTAAGCTTTTTAGAACTAATAGAGTTCAATTGCTTCCCTGAGGATTCGATCCTTACTCCCCTAGCTACATTAGTTAGTGTTGCTTGGTTTATTTTTAATAGGTGTGCGATAGCCTCATCAAATTTTGGCGCCGTTGTCGGGGAGGCAATTTTTACTTCTGTTAGTCCGGCTTGGGAAGTCGACTCGATTATTGCACGAATTGATGTTTTTGTTATTGGTTTTTAGCTCTAACACGGCTCTTTTGAGCCCGTTCTACTAACTTTGGTTGCTTTTAGTGTTGGTTGCTTTGCTTTAACATTTATGGCAGGAATTGATGTTTTTGTGTCGGTTTCCGCTTTATCCCGAACACTTGGCAAGTTAGTGAGAGTCTTGACCATTTGGAGAAGCTAAAGGGAAGCTAGGACGTGATTTACAAGCCTTTGGGAAGCATAGAAGTCAAGTTACAAAGTAAACGAGCGAAGTTGGAAGCTCCGGGGGGGCATTCAGCAGTGTGCCCGGGCAAAGTGCAATGTGCCCGGGTTGAGTGCAATGTGCCCGGGCATACTACTCCGAGCGCGTTTTTTCGATTCTTCCTCCTTTGTTTCGGCTTAGTACTTAATGAAATTGTTCCTAGGTTATTATTTACGCAATTCATTATTCAAGAACCCTAGTTTTAGTTAGTTTTCTCTCAAAAGAGGTGATTATTGTGAATTCATTCAATCATTCAATTCAATACAAATTCAGGTTTCAATTCAATCTTAATTCAATTCTCTTTAATTCAAGTTTAATTTTAGTTTATGTTTTTAGTTTTATTTTCTTTAATCTCTTATGCCCTAGTTATTGTTTTATTTCTAGTTCCATAATTGTTGATTATTTCTTTAATTATGATCATGTCTTTAGTTTTGTTTCCTACAATTGCTTTAGTTTTTATGATCATGGGTGAGTAGTCAATTTTTCTAGGGTTTGGGGAAACCTTGAATAATTAATGGATTAATTAACTTAGATTGTTTTAATTCCACAATTAGTAGTCAATTTCCTATTATTGGCTTATTCGTTTACAATTTAATTGTGCGCAGATTTAGTTGTAATTTTGGCAGTTGTCGAATTTGATGCCGAGAGGTAACAATACCACAATTAGACCACTGTATAATAGGCGGAATTAGTCTAGCCATGAGCGAGAGCCGCTAGATGAGTTTTGAGGGAGTCTAAGTTCGAGAGAATTAGTGAGCCCTAATTTGACATAATTGTGAGATTGACCGTTCTTTGTTGGTGGATCCATTAGTTGATTCTTGGTGACCCGAATAACCCTAGACCTTAAATATTAGTTTTAATCACCATCATTTCCCGTAGTTAATTAGTAGTTGGTTAGTTAGTCAACATTTCTCAACCAAGGCCCTTTACATAGTTTAAGCTTTTTAGAACTAATAGAGTTCAATTGCTTCCCTGAGGATTCGATCCTTACTCCCCTAGCTACATTAGTTAGTGTTGCTTGGTTTATTTTTAATAGGTGTGCGATAGCCTCATCAAATTTTGGCGCCGTTGTCGGGGAGGCAATTTTTACTTCTGTTAGTCCGGCTTGGGAAGTCGACTCGATTATTGCACGAATTGATGTTTTTGTTATTGGTTTTTAGCTCTAACACGGCCCTTTTGAGCCCGTTCTACTAACTTTGGTTGCTTTTAGTGTTGGTTGCTTTGCTTTAACATTTATTGCAGGAATTGATGTTTTTGTGTCGGTTTCCGCTTTATCCCGAACACTTGGCAAGTTAGTGAGAGTCTTGACCATTTGGAGAAGCTAAAGGGAAGCTAGGACGTGATTTACAAGCCTTTGGGAAGCATAGAAGTCAAGTTACAAAGTAAACGAGCGAAGTTGGAAGCTCCGAGGGGCATTTAGCAGTGTGCCCGGGTTGAGTGCATTGTGCCCGGGCATACTACTCCAAGCGTATTTTTTCGATTCTTCCTCCTTTGTTTCGGCTTAGTACTTAATGAAAATGTTCCTAGGTTATTATTTACGCAATTCATTATTCAAGAACCCTAGTTTTAGTTAGTTTTCTCTCAAAAGAGGTGATTATGGTGAATTCATTCAATCATTCAATTCATTACAAATTCAGGTTTCAATTCAATCTTAATTCAATTCTCTTTAATTCAAGTTTAATTTTAGTTTATGTTTTTAGTTTTATTTTCTTTAATCTCTTATGCCCTAGTTATTGTTTTATTTCTAGTTCCATAATTGTTGATTATTTCTTTAATTATGATCATGTCTTTAGTTTTGTTTCCTACAATTGTTTTAGTTTTTATGATCATGGGTGAGTAGTCAATTTTTCTATGGTTTGGGGAAACCTTGAATAATTAATGGATTAATTAACTTAGATTGTTTCAATTCCACAATTAGTAGTTAATTTCCTATTATTGGCTTATTCGTTTACAATTGAATTGTGCGCAGATTTAGTTGTAATTTTGGTAGTTGTCAAATTTGATGCCGAGAGGTAACAATACCACAATTAGGCCACTGAATAATAGGCGGAATTAGTCTAGGCATGAGCGAGAGCCGCTAGATGAGTTTTGAGGGAGTCTAAGTTCGAGAGAATTAGTGAGCCCTAATTTGACATAATTGTGAGATTGACCGTTCTTTGTTGGTGGATCCATTAGTTGATTCTTGGTGACCCGAATAACCCTAGACCTTAAATATTAGTTTTAATCACCATCATTTCCCATAGTTAATTAGTAGTTGGTTAGTTAGTCAACATTTCTCAACCAAGGCCCTTTACATAGTTTAAGCTTTTTAGAACTAATAGAGTTCAATTGCTTCCCTGATGATTCGATCCTTACTCCCCTAGCTACATTAGTTAGTGTTGCTTGGTTTATTTTTGATAGGTGTGCGATAGCCTCATCAAATTTTGGCGCCGTTGTCGGGGAGNAGGGTGGCAATTTTTACTTCTGTTAGTCCGGTTTGGGAAGTCGACTCGATTATTGCACGAATTGATGTTTTTGTTATTGGTTTTTAGCTCTAACACGGCTCTTTTGAGCCCGTTCTATTAACTTTGGTTGCTTTTAGTGTTGGTTGCTTTGCTTTAACATTTATTGCAGGAATTGATGTTTTTGTGTCGGTTTCCGCTTTAGCCCGAACACTTGGCAAGTTAGTGAGAGTCTTGACCATTTGGAGAAGCTAAAAGTAAGCTAGGACGTGATTTACAAGCCTTTGGGAAGCATAGAAGTCAAGTTACAAAGTAAACGAGCGAAGTTGGAAGCTCCGGGGGGGCATTTAGCAGAGTGCCCGGGTTGAGTGCATTGTGCTCGGGCAGACCAGAGATACTGCTCCGAGCGCGTTTTTTCAATTCTTCCTCCTTTGTTTCGGCTTAGTACTTAATCAAATTGTTCCTAGGTTATTATTTACGCAATTCATTATTCAAGAGCCCTAGTTTTAGTTAGTTTTCTCTAAAGAGGTGATTATTGTGAATTCATTCAATCATTCAATTCAATACAAATTCAGGTTTCAATTCAATCTTAATTCAATTCTCTTTAATTCAAGTTTAATTTTAGTTTATGTTTTTAGTTTTATTTTCTTTAATCTCTTATGCCCTAGTTATTGTTTTATTTCTAGTTCCATAATTGTTGATTATTTCTTTAATTATGATCATGTCTTTAGTTTTGTTTCCTACAATTGCTTTAGTTTTTATGATCATGGGTGAGTAGTCAATTTTTCTAGGGTTTGGGGAAACCTTGAATAATTAATGGATTAATTAACTTAGATTGTTTCAATTCCACAATTAGTAGTCAATTTCCTATTATTGGCTTATTCGTTTACAATTGAATTGTGCGCAGATTTAGTTGTAATTTTGGTAGTTGTCGAATTTGATGCCGAGAGGTAACAAGACCACAATTAGACCACTGAATAATAGGCGGAATTAGTCTAGGCATGAGCGAGAGCCGCTAGATGAGTTTTGA
>PYUH01001591.1:230102-314780 GCA_016808085.1 Suaeda aralocaspica | reverse complement strand
AAGCCTTTGGGAAGCATAGAAGTCAAGTTACAAAGTAAACGAGCGAAGTTGGAAGCTCCGGGGGGGCATTCAGCAGTGTGCCCGGGCAAAGTGCAATGTGCCCGGGTTGAGTGCATTGTGCCCGGGCATACTACTCCGAGCGCGTTTTTTCGATTCTTCCTCCTTTGTTTCGGCTTAGTACTTAATGAAATTGTTCCTAGGTTATTATTTACGCAATTCATTATTCAAGAACCCTAGTTTTAGTTAGTTTTCTCTCAAAAGAGGTGATTATTGTGAATTCATTCAATCATTCAATTCAATCTTAATTCAATTCTCTTTAATTCTTGTTTATGTTTTTAGTTTTATTTTCTTTAATCTCTTATGCCCTAGTTATTGTTTTATTTCTAGTTCCATAATTGTTGATTATTTCTTTAATTATGATCATGTCTTTAGTTTTGTTTCCTACAATTGCTTTAGTTTTTATGATCATGGGTGAGTAGTCAATTTTTCTAGGGTTTGGGAAAACCTTGAATAATTAATGGATTAATTAACTTAGATTGTTTCAATTCCACAATTAGTAGTCAATTTCCTATTATTGGCTTATTCGTTTACAATTGAATTGTGCGCAGATTTAGTTGTAATTTTGGTAGTTGTCGAATTTGATGCCGAGAGGTAACAATACCACAATTAGACCACTGAATAATAGGCGGAATTAGTCTAGGCATGAGCGAGAGCTGCTAGATGAGTTTTGAGGGAGTCTAAGTTCGAGAGAATTTGTGAGCCCTAATTTGACATAATTGTGAGATTGACCGTTCTTTGTTGGTGGATCCATTAGTTGATTCTTGGTGACCCGAATAACCCTAGACCTTAAATATTAGTTTTAATCACCATCATTTCCCGTAGTTAATTAGTAGTTGGTTAGTTAGTTAACATTTCTCAACCAAGGCCCTTTACACAGTTTAAGCTTTTTAGAACTAATAGAGTTCAATCTCTTCCCTGAGGATTCGATCCTTACTCCCCTAGCTACATTAGTTAGTGTTGTTTGGTTTATTTTTGATAGGTGTGCGATAGCCTCATCACTTTATCAAGGAGGTATGCTTCAATTGGTGTTCTTAATTTCAAATTGCTTGTTTTGGAGTTGATTACCCAATATTACGAGCAAGATGGAGATTTTGGTCCTATCTATACTCAAATTACGAAGGGATCAATGGGATCTTATGTGCTACATGATGGATTCTTATTCAAAGGGATCAATGGGATTTTATTGTTGGTTTGCCTAGAATTGCAAGGCAAAAGGATGCTATAATGTTTGTGGTTGACAGGTTTTCGAAGATGGCTCACTTCATACCTTGTCACAAGACTGATGATGCTGTCAATGTTGCAGAATTGTACTTTCGAGACATTGTTAGGTTACATGGAGTTCCGAAAACAATTTTAAGTGACAGGGACACGAAATTCATAAGTTATTTCTGGAAAACATTGTGCCGTTTGATAGGCACGAAATTACTATTCAGTATTTCTTACCATCCACAAACAGATGGTCAAACTGAAGTCACAAACAGAACCCTAGGCATTCTAATTCGTGGTTTGGTAAGAAAGACACAAAAAGATTGGGACTTTAAATTAGATCATGCAGAGTTTGCTTATAATCGTTCACCTACATATGCAACTAAGCATTCACCTTTTGAAGTTGTTTATGGAGTCAATCCTAAGCTACTTACTGATTTTGTGGCTATTCCTAAAGGTGAGCTCGTTCATAAAGATGCTTTAGCTAAAATTGAATATATGCAAAAGTGACATGCATAGGTTAGAGAAAGGATTGAGCATGTGAATGATATCTACAAGACAAGAGCTAAAAAGCATAAAATCAAACACACATACAAGGAAGGAGATTTGGTGTGGTTTCATCTAAGGAAGGAAAGATTTCCTAATCAAAGGAAAAACAAGCTAATGCCTAGGTGTGATGGACCATTCAAAATCGTGAGCAAGATCGGGGACAATGCATATAAACTCGAATTGCCAGCTGAATATGGTGTGCATGCCACGTTCAGCATCGGTGATTTGTCTCCTTATGTTCCTAATGATCAACTTCGAGGTTTGAGGACAAACTCTTTTGAAGAAGAGGAGGATGATACGAAACAAGATGATAACTTCGAAGGTTAGAAAATGGCATCTAAAGATGATACAACTATGGGGGAAATAATGGCTTATGGAGATTCAAGGCTTTTGGGATCTTCTAAGACATCATCATGGGTGTGTATGGTGACACAAGAAAATACTTTATCATTGAAGAAAAGGAAATAATGGTGGAATTAGGGGAATAAGATGGTTTTGCCTATGAGTTTTTCCCACTTCACTTGATAGGGTTTTCTCTTTTTAGGCATTGAGTCTTTTATTTCTTGAAGTGTCTTAATTATCATTTACATCCTTATACATATGAAAAATGATTCTTGAAGGTTTCTTGATTAAAAGTTTGGATCTTGAAAGGTTTCTTGAAGATTTGAAGAAAAATGCGAAAAAAGGGCGCAAAATTGGACGATCTTGTGTGGCGTCAATTTTGATGATTTTTGGGGGATTTGGGTAAACCATATTGTTGTGTAAATCTGGTTGTAATTTGTTGATTATCTTGATTAGCAAGGTAACAATAAGTTTTTTAGGATATTTTTTTGATTAGATAGAGTTTGTTAGGATATTTAAGCAAGTTGCATGACATGCTGTGATGATGTGGCATTCTTATCTTGTGAGTCATCGATAAGTTACTAGATTAGGGCGATTTTTCCTAATGTTATGCGTATATTTTAGCTTAGTTTAGTTAGGATTTTGTTGATGATTATGACTATAAATAATCTCAACATTAATTTGTAAAAATTCAAATTAGTGAATTCAATAAACATTATTGTTTAAGTTTATTTGTTTTTCTACAAAACAAAACAAACCGAAGAAATTTTCGAGTGTGAAAATTTCGAACACTTTGAAAGAGTTGGTGCTTAGGCTTTAGACTGTTGTGAGGATAATTTTAGGAATTGAGGGTGCATAGCTTTAACCAATTCATAAATTATTCGACTTAGATCGTTTTTCTTGGTGCTTAGCTTTAGACAAAACCGAACTAAACTTCTATCCTTGTGAGTGGCGATTTCTTTGATCAATATTCACATCAACAGGGGGACTAAATTAGGTGTCTATATCTCTTAACATCGAAGAAAAGGAAAGCATCATCAGCAAAGAAAAAATGTGAGGTTCTCTGAGATCTTTTTCCTGATTTAATTCCCTTTATCAGATTGTTTGCCCCTGCTTGCTTGAGAGCTCTTAACAGGATTTCCATGCAAAGAATGAATAAATACGGGGATAGGGGGTCTCATTGACGTAACCCACAACCCAGAGCTATTTTCCTCGAAGGCTCTCCATTGATGAGTACCCTATATGAGACAGTAGTGACTCACTCCATAAGCTAGTTTATCCATTGTAGGGGAAACCCAAAGCTATGGAGCACCCCATGCAAGAAATCTCATCTTACACTGTTGTATGCTTTACTCAGGTAAAGTTTGATGATGGCTAACTAACGCCTACCTTTTTTCTTATGCTTGACCCAATGGGTAAGTTCATGGCTGATGATAGATTTATCCGTCATTAGCCTACCCGGAATGAACGCATTCTCGTTTTCTCCCCCTATCTTACTTAGAACAATCTTCAACCTGGAAACCATACTTTTTGATAATTTTGTACGTTTTATTACATAGGCTGATAGGGAAAAAATCTTGAACCATTTGTGGGGTGTCCATGTTAGGGATCAAGGTGCTGAAGGTGTTATGATTTCCTTCAACATCTTACCTCCTTGGAAGAATCCTTTGATGGTGGCACATAAATCCCTCCCCCAGCAATTCCCAATTTCTTGGAAAAACTCTGCAGTTATTCCATCTGGACCTAGGGATTTATTTGAAGGGCGTTCCATGACAACCTTGTTTAATTCTTCATTTGTAAACGGTGCTAAAAGGTCATTGGAATTGGACTCTGATACTGTAGGGGCCCCGGATTTTAGGGTCCCAAAATTTTTTGGTCACCTTTCCCAAACCGTCCATAGGTTGAGTTAGACCTAAAAAAATTAGCTTAAGGAAAGGTGAAATGGACTTTTTTAGAAGTATTTTGCAACAAAATAGGAGCGTAGGAATTTCAGTCACGCAAGCAACGTACCTTGACAAAGTTTGTCACGCCGACTGTGCAGTGCTACAAATTTTGTCACGCTGCAGGTGTGGCGCTGCGACGTTAGCGTGACAAAGTCTGGCGCGCTACGCTATTTTAGTGTTTTTTTTTATTTTTAATTATCTTTCTTAGAGTGAGATAATATCAACGAATACGGACGATGCTAGTAAGGAGTCGCCAACGAGTTTTAGGAATCAAACTCATAAACCGTGTATTTAGATTGATTACGAATGGGACACGAATAAGGGACGATAATCTAAATTGCACGAATAACCCTTTCGGTCCCATGGGGATGACTCCAAGTTATGATCTTACGAACCAAAGGTTGAAATTGGGGGGTGAAGGTACTATTATGGTGGAGTGCGTCATATTAACCAGTAGGCGGCCATTACTAGTTTTCTCTCAACCATACACAAGTTATACAAAGAATTAAGTAATTTATTGACAACCTAATACAAAATTACTATTATTATGGTGAAATCATATAAACCTTATTAATTTAGTCAAATCGTCGTTAAGATTAATTCAAGGTTCCTAGCATGATACAATTTGTCCAAAAATTTTCTTAGTTTAATGTGATGAAGTAATTCATATTAATTCCTTTAACAAGAACATTGTGAAAAATTGAAATAAATATACAAATAAATAAATACAACAATCAATACATAATGTTTAATTTAAGACTCTCAGAAAACTTACACTTCTCGCTTGATTATTGTTTCTTCGAGTATTAATTTGTACAAAGTTTCGGATGTAATTCGTAATAATAAGAAATTAACCCACTTTATTAGAAATGAAATAAAAAAATAATTTGACGAAGGAAAGTTTAAGTATAAAGAGAAAAGGAGAAAAAGAGAGAGAAAGTAGGTTTAGGAGAATGAGAGAATGTCGGTTTTGGAAGTGTGAGAATGGGTAGAAAAAATCAAGAGAGTCCTTTTAGAGGAGAAAATAGGGTATTTATAAGGAAAATGTGTAGCGCAACAGGTTTTATCACGCTGGCAAGGTAGCATTTCAAGTTTAGTGACGCTGACCAGCCAGCATGACACAAGCTGTCACGTTGCGCAGCTAGCGCTGGCTTACTTGTGACGATATTTCGTCAGCGCGACTTGCTGAGTCGCGCTATGCTAAAAATCTTTTTTTTTTTTTAAATCAAAGATTGGGCTTATATAAAAATCCTATAACATAAATGGGCTTTTTTAAAAAATATTTTGTAATTTAAGAAAAATAGTTAAATTAAGTCCTATAACATCAATTGTCCAATAATCTAGAGAAGTGAGTTTTATTGTTCATCATGCAGTCTTACCACAGGACCGGGGACAAAATTAGGTGTATACAGTTCGCCCCCACTTTGATTGAGTCTGAGTAAGACTAATATCAAAGTAATAAATTAGTCTATTTATTACTAATCTAGTAAATTTTCGCTTATTTACTAAAATATCTGAACACAAAAGGGTAATAAATTCGCTTATTTAATACTTGATGAGGCTATTGCACACCTATCAAAAATACCCGGAAAACTCTAACTAATGTAGCTAGGGAAGTAGGGATCGAATCCTCGGGGAAGCGATTAAACTCTATTAGTTCTAAAAAGCTGAAATTGTGTAAAGGGCCTTGGTTGAGAAATGTTGCTTAACTAATTGACTACTAATTAACTACTAATTGACTACAGGAAATGACGGTGATTAAAACCAATAATTTAAGCCTAGGGTCATTCGGCTCACCAAGAACAACTAATGGATCACTAACATAGAACATTCAATCTCACAATTATTGTCAAATTAGGGCTCACTAACTCTCTTGAACTTAGACTCCCTTGAAACTCATCTAACGGCTCTCTCTCATGCTTAGACTAATTCCGCCTATTATTCAGTGGTCTTATTATGGTATTTTTACCTCTCGGCATCAAATTCGGCAATTACCAAAATTACAACTAAATCTGCGCACAATTCGATTGTAAACAAACAAGCCAATAATAGGAATTTGATTGCTAATTGCAAAATCGAAACAATCTAAGTTAATTAGTCCATTATTTATTCAAGGTTTCCCTAACCCTAGAAAACTAACTACTCACTCATGGACATGAAAATTAAAGCAATCATAATCATAGAATTCATAATTAAATTTATGAAACAATTGATAATTGAACTAATTAACATCAACAAATAAACTAAATTAATTAAACCAAAGAACATAAATTAGACTAAAGCAAAAAGAATAAAAGTAAAAGAGATTACCAAATTAAAGAACTTTGAATTGATTGAAAACGTGTTGAGAACAAAATCTTAATTCCTAATCTAGTTATAGTGAGAGAAAAAGTGTTTTTTTCCGATCTAAGAGAGTAATTCTAAGTTATGAGAGCATAAGTTCTTCTGCCTAGGAAGTCGTGCCCTTAATACCCCTATAAATTGGGTTTACAAAGTGAAAGCACGAAAAAATAAAAGTCCTCAAAAATTATGGAGGAGCGCTGATGCGGACGCATAACACTTTTGTGCACCTACATCAGTACTCCAGAAGCCCTATGAAGGCTGCTCGTGAATTAAATGCGGGCGCATGGTGTTTTTGTGCGGACGCATAACTGTTCCAGAATTCTTTGCTTTACTTTCTTCTTATTTCTTCATTGCTTCTTCATCGCTTGTTTCCTTAACCTCTTTGGTACGCATTCCCATGCACATGACATTCCCGTTCCGTCCAAACTTCCCATCTTCCTTCCAAACCTCGGTTTCCGTGCTCTCGAAAACACAAAACATGCAAAAACCGAGCATAACAACCGCGAATGATAAAATCAAACCAAAAAGCTCTAAAATCGCTGGAAATCAATCAAACTTGGCGAAACACTTCAAATTAGCCAAAGAACACCGAATGAGCTAAAACCAAGTCAAAATACAACTCTTAAACATAAAATTGACCCGAAACAAGGGGGGAAACACCATAAAAACGACACATGTCAAATTCCCCCAAGCCGAGCCTTTGCTTGTCCCGAGCAAAAACAACGAAATGACTTTCACCCCATAAAACCATATGCATCACAACTCAAGGATTCATCCGATTTTACCAAGATCAAAGCAAGTCAAATGCTGCACATTCCTAAACACAAATCAAACAAAGCCAACCAAGCAAGTTTAATGGATCGATGACTAGAATAGCTCACGGGTTGTCACTCCACTCAATTGAGCATCTAACGATGTAGCTCACCCTCACCACCCAACCATAAGAAGATGGAATGCAAATGCAATAAAGTGTTTAAATGCAAGTTTTGAAGAACCCAAATCCACATCTCACCCCTCATGCAAGTGTTTAAAGTTATACACTCAATCCTAAAGTTGACTCGAAATGCAATTAATACTCTACGACCTTGCCAAAGGACTCTTCCACGATCAACCAAAGCATGCCATAAAGATCAAAGAGGACTTTATAAGCTTATAATGTAGGGCTAGGGTGAAGGGTAGGATAAATTTGGGATAGTGTGGCGGAAAATGCGGGGTAAACGCATATAAAACATCGGAGACTCACCAACACATCATACAATAATATCAATGTCTCCCATCATCCAATTCCAACCTAATCAAACCAAACTTTTAAATTTTCATTCACTTCACACCTTTATTTTCATTCAAGCACAAATATAAACCAAATTCAAGCTTTTCATTCATTCATTCAATTTCAACTTGTTTTTTTTCAAAAAAAAAATTCTTCACTTTTTTTTTTCAATTTCATTGCTCTTTTTTTTCATTTTTATTTCACTTTATTTTCACGACTCTTAATAGTTAGCCATTAAGACCGAACCATCACACGTACATAACCTAACTCCAAAACACATTTACAAATCAACACCCTATGTTTTAAAACACAATTCCAATCATTGGTACGCTGAGCCTTAATGTGAAACTTATAGAACCTCCTGTACATCTAAAATTCACAATTATACCAAATCCTCCAAATACACCATCACAACTATCAACAACCACAGCAAACCACCATATGACTCCCCCAAGCCAAGCTTGGGCATACAAAATGTCATCAAACACCAAGGCCAAATAGGGTTGTAATGCGGTTAAATTTTGTGAGGGATATAGGCTTAAGAACACAGGATCAAGGTGAAAATGTGTCTAACATGAAAATCCTAATGAGGTATCTGAAAGCTCTAAAAATAAATGAATGCCTCTTATCATGCGCAACATGCAACAAAACCTCAATCAAATGCTACTCAAGTCTAATGGCAAACCCAAGATTATATATGCACCAGGAACTAAGCACACACGAAAAGAATACAATTTAATGTAGCCTATAAGATCAAAAGTGGCTCAAACCCTCCCGTTAACACAGTTCAAGTCCAAGACCCAATCAAGGTTAGACCGAGTTGACAAACACAAGGAATGCTAGTAAATTAAGACAAAGTCATGCCCGGCAAATCACATAAGTAAACTCATCCGAATACAAGCATCATGAAGTTTTCAAAAATTTAAGCGCATGGTACATGAAAAGTCAAATCTCATAAACAACACAAGTCAAGATGAGTGGCTAGCCATTCAAAATATGAACTCTCTAAACTACACTAAACTAGGAAAGCAGTACATTTTTTTTGTCACATGTAAACTACCGCCCCTAATGGACGGTACAAACCATGCAACAGTCCTACGAAAGTAGTAAAAACTACACTAGAAAGCAGTAACAACTATACTAAGAAAGCAAATAAAACATACCTCCCCCAAGCCGGACTCAACAATGTCCTCAGTGCTGAAAGGAGTAAAGTAAGAGGGAAGAAAGACGGTGGAGGGGTTTAGGGAGTCATTGGGGTGTAAAATGATGTATATGGGTAAGAGGAAGCAGTTGTGCAAGGATAAGAAAGAGGTATGTGTGGTAAATGCTATTGCTTCTGAATTGGGAAGTATACTCATAGAGCTTTCCAACAGTAGGTCGTACGTCTCGTGCAACGTCCTAGAGAAAAAGTTATGACCGTTTCAAAATGACGTTTCTACGTAGTTTTACTCGAGCAGTTCGCCCGGCTTGCCTGGGCATATTGCAACGTGGCCTTTTCTGGTCTTGTTTACACCATAATTGCTCCCCTAAGCCTTCAAAACTCTCAAAACTTCACAAAAATATTAGTCCCTCACACTCTCTCACCAAAAGACTTAGTTAAGCTAAACTAAACTACTAAACCAAAAGAAAAAGGAACTAAAGCACCTACGTACGGGTTCCCTCCCGCAAACCCCTTCTTTAAGGATATTATCTTGACCATGTTACCTCATAGCTCATGGAGGATCGAAGAGTGAACACGAACCACATATAGTTAGGCAATCAAAACAATTAGGAGTTATTGGTTGCTCAAATGCCTCACGTTCCTTGGTAAAAACCTCATCATTTGTCGTATTCACATTACAAGCATGAGAAGATTGTTTTCGAGGTTTCCGGCGTTTCTTGGGATGGGATTTTCTTTTCTTTTGATCCTGACCTAGCTTGTTATTAGAATCATTTTCATCACCTGCAATAGAATCCAAACACAATGGAGCCTCTAGAAGATCCATATTAGCAGATCGAGGTAAGTCATTAAGAACAATTTCATTAAGAGTATAAATTGCATGACACGATTGTTCTATCATAGGACTTTTCAATGCACTATCAAGATTGAAGGTAACCTTGTCATCTCCTACAGAAAGAGTCAAATTTCCATTCTTTACATCGATAACAGCTCCTGCAGTATTTAAGAATGGTCTACCTAGAATAATAGGGATGTGTGCATCCTCCTACATGTCTAACACAACAAAATCAACAGGAATAAAGAATTTCCCGACTCTCACCAGGAAATCCTCTAAAATACCTTCATGGTACTTCACTGTCCTATCTGCCATCTGAAAAGTAATGTTAGTGACCTTCAAATCACCCATATCAAGCTTTTTGCAAATAGACAAAGGCATGACACTAACACTAGCCCCTAAATCACATAAAGCTTTGTCAATAAACAAGGGGCCAATGTTCCAAGTAATAGAAAAACTTACTGGGTCCTTCAGCTTGGGTGGAGACTTGTTTTACAATATAACACTGCACTCCTCCGTAAGTGCTACGGTCTCCACCACACTCAACTCACGTTTTCTGCTCAAAATGTCTTTCAAAAACATAGTGTACGTAGGAATTTGAGTTATCAAATCAGTAAAAGGAACAGTAACCTGCAAATTCTTAACAATAGCTAAAAATTTACTCAAATGATTATCATTCTTACTCCTGGTTACCCTGTTCGGAAAGGGCAACCTAACCTATGGCTTGAGGATTGTATCAATCGATGTGTCATTCACCTTCTCCTTCTCCTTTAGTGCTTCGGCCTCCTTCTCTAGAACTGTCTCTACCTCTAAGTCTTCAATCACCACATCATTAGTCTTCTTAGCTCTAGTTGCAACATCGGAAGTAGCATCATCAGTAGGCATTTTCGGACCCTCATAAGCAGCTCCACTCCTCAAAGTAATGGCATTGACATGGTCTCTCGGGGGATTCTGCGGAGCTTGTGATACTGGAAGTGTAGGTTGTGATGGAAGGGTGCCTAGTTGCCTTTGAGCATTTGATTGAGCTATCTGATTCTCCAAGTGCTTTTTGTGAGTTCGCATGGCCTCTATAATCTTCTGCATTTGTGACATCATATTCTTCAAGTCTGTTAACTCACTAGTGTGTTGTGGTGGTCCTGGGTTGAATGGTGGTCTAGTGAACCTAGGTGGATGTGATGGACCTTGAGGTTGGAACCTCTGCATTTGCTGCTGCTGTTGTGGCTGTTGCATTTGTGGCATAGGCTGTGGATTCTGGACATTGGTGCTTCTATAAGAGAAATATGGATGATCCTTGTAGCCTGGATTGTAAGTGTTGGAGAACGGATTGTTCTTCTAGGCCTGGAATGCACATACTTGCTCTATAGGACTATGACATGACTGAGAATTGTGACCAAATTATCCACATGTATCGCAGAAAGGATCATTGCCTCCAGAATGGGAAGACATAGCAGCTACAGACATTGATGGAGGAGAAGAAGTGCCAATCTTATCAAGCTTCTGGCTTATAGCATTGATCTGTGAAGCCAAACTCTCATACTTGTCATCAACAACTTGTTTTCCACCCTTCTTCAAATGTCCTCTAAGATTGCCAAACTGTGAGTTATGGGTAGCAATTTCATCAATCAGTTCATATGCAGCATTAACCTCTTGGTTCATGAATCAACCATTGGCAGCAGAATCCAACAAAGCTCTACTCTCGTTGCCCAAACCATTGTAGAATGATTGAACCAAAAACCACTCACTAGTAGAAAAAATGGATTTTGTTGCGCCACATTTGCTGCGGTTTTTTGACATTTTTAAAGAATCGCAGCAAATAATAGTTGATGATTTCAACACAAAATAATTTGCTGCGGTTAAAGTATTTGCTGCGGTTGTTTATTATATTTGATGCGGTTCAACCGCAGCAAATAATCCAACAACAATTAAAAAGCTTCATCCCAAGCCCAGCAATAAAAACCCTATTTTAACCCACTTCCTGTATATACCTGGCCTCCCCCCTTTTCCTTCTTATTTTTGTCCTAACCCTTTCCTCAAACCCTAACCCTTCAATCCCCTTCTCTCACTCAATGTCGCCTCTCACCCTCATTCCCCTTCTTTCTCTCACTCAATCTCGCCTCTCCCTTCATTCCCCTCCTTTCTATCACTCAATCTCGCCTCTCACTCATTCCATGAATTTCGTCTTCACATTGAAGAAACGAATCGAAGATCTTCAATCAAATCTAGGTTTGGCGAATAATGAACTAGAAAATGCTAAACGATTCAAGGATAATACTAGAGGTTTAATTAGAGGTTTGGCAAATAATTAAAGGCTTCGAAGTTGAATTATCGATGAGCGAATCTTCGAATCAAACCCTAGAGGTTTAATTTCTGTCTTTTTTAAGCTAATTTGTTAGACTTTAGGTTTGAATTTGCGATTTTTTTGATGTGATTTTCGTTTATTTGTTTGAGTTTGAATATTAAAGCTAATTCGTTGATTTTTAGGTTTGAATTTGCGATTTTTTTGATGTGATTTTCGTTTATTTGTTTGAATGTGTTTACTATCTATTGAAAGCGAATTCGTCAGTTTCTAGGTTTGGAATTTGCTTGTTTTTTGATGTGATTTTCGTTTATTTATCGATTGAAATTTGAAGCTAATTCGTCATTTTTAGGTATGTAGATGACGAATTGCTTGATTTGCTTATGTGATTTTGTTTTGATTTGTAGAGCATATGCTTTTCATGGGTAGTACTGAATTTCCAGATGAAAATGAGGTATGCTTAATTAGTTAATTTTGTGCACTTTTTTCGATTTTGCCTTTATGTATGTTTGAAGGCTTCAATTTTAGGTAGCTTATAATTTCGTTGAGAGTTGAAACTCCGCGAAATACAAAAGTTTGTTATTATNAAAATACAAAAGTTTGTTATTATTTCGTATGCTTATTATCTGTCATTATTCTCTTAGTATGATAGTTACTTGTCCAAGCACGGGGGTTCATCAAATGCTTACACAGAGGCAGAACATACTTGCTACCATTTTGATGTCAAGCGGGAATTTCTCAAAGATGCTCTAAAGAGGTAGAGATCTCTCGATTTCCCTTTTTCTGTAGTAACTACCTTACGAAAGCCATTTCATATTTCATTTAGTTTACATTGCTGAAGTTTTGGTTTTCATTTTAGTTTATACTTTATTGTATGAGAATATCTTAATTTGCCATTATATTTATTGTAGTAATTCTTCCTTTTTACTGTAGGTTTTCTCAGTTCTATATCTCGCCATTAGTGAAAGGTGAAGCCATGGAGCGAGAAGTATTGGCAGTTGATTCAGGTACATTAGATTAAATTGTTTCAAGTAAATGATGTTTTATAACATATTGCAGAGCATTTATTGTGGATATTCTTTTGCTGCTGTTTATAATCTGGTATTGCCTTGTGTGACTATTTGATCTAGAATTCAACCAAGCTTTGCAAAGTGATTCTTGCCGTCTGCAACAACTTCAGTGCCATACTTCTGTGCCGGGTCATCCTTTTAATAGGTTCTTCTGGGGTTAGTTTCACTCTCTTTTTCATGGCCTTCCTCATCTTTGTTTCCTTATTTATGGTTAACATGCTTATATTTGTTAAAGGGAACAAGAAAAGCTTGTATGATGCTATGGAAAAAGGGGTTGATTTGCGGAAAAGGATTTTGAAGATGTATGAAGATAACTACTGCGGTGAAGTTATGAAATTAGTCATTGTTGGAGGAGGTAAAGCCTTTTTTTCCCTAGTATATATCTAAAACACTTGAGAATTTTCTCACAATAGTTGCAGAAATGTTGGAGATTAGTGTAAAATAAAACAAACCTTGTCAAGTTTTGGCCTTTTGCATAGCAGGGATTGTACTTAACNCTTGGCCTTTTGCATGGCAGGGATTGTACTTAACTTAATTTGCCCATATTGACAAATACTAGAAATTTAGCTTGACGTCCATCAAGCCTTTTGACAACTCACCTACTTCTAGTGCACATATCCTCATAGTTAATTGTTTTATTCATTATCAATTCAGGTTGGGATGGAAACTGAGGGTTTTGCTATATATGATGCAATGATGCAGCTTAAAAATGAGGTAAAGTACTTTTTTCAGAATCTTCTTCATGGTCTCTTGGGTTGTTATGTGGTGTTGTAGTTTCTTGTTCTTCTTAATCTATAATAACCCCTACGTTTCAACCGTTGTTTTCTTATCAAATGCCAATTTCCTCCTTTTCTCATTGAATTTCTACATAAATGCCATACCAAAGACATATAATCGATAAGTAGCCCTCATTCTTGCATCAAAACCACAAGTCCTTGCTATACTTGGATTTTAAATCACTTACTTGGTTTCTAATCGATAATGTTTGTAAGCCTTGGTTTCTAATGGGTTATAAACAAGTGAAGCAGGTGAATAAATCAAAGCAATTGCAGCCTGACATATAGTTGACTCTAATATGAAAAATGCTAAAATAAATCATATATCTATCATCTTCATTTCAACCCATGTTAGTGAATAGTGTAACTCGTTTTTTATTTTGTGCAACTTAAGAATAAACAGAAACTTGTAGGTACATCATTAAATCTTCTTAAATTGTTCATATGGAGATAATTTCATGGTCAGGATTTTTCCTGTTTATGTTAGCATCATTTGAGTTACTAAATCATCTTGTATTCCTAAAATTTGATTATTACTGGGTTACTACTCATTTTCTGCTTTTATTTTGGACAATTTTTTTACATTGAGATACACACAGTTGCTGTAGGGGCTGCTATAGGTCAGGCTTGCCTGCTTCTTTCTACTGGAACCAAAGGAAAGAGGTTTATGCTGCCACATGCCAAAGGTCCAGCCCTCTAATCGATAGAAGTGTAATTATATTGAAAATTTTTTCTTTCTGCTGTATTTTTTTTGTGATAAAAGTGTAATTATATTGAAAATAATTAATTCTATGTATGTATAACATTTCAACTTCTAAATTTGCTTTAAAATGCGAAAAAATAAAAAAATAAATAAATTATTTTTTGGGTGCTTATTTGCTGCGGTTTTGTGAATAACCGCAGCAAAAAGTCCATTTTTTTGCTGCGGTTCAACCGCGGCAAATAACATGTTGGTTTATTGCTGCTGCTCCAAGTGCTGCGGTTAAAAACTTTGAATAAAGTAAAAGAGATTACCAAATTAAAGAACTTTGAATTGATTGAAAACGTGTTGAGAACAAAATCTTAATTCCTAATCTAGTTATAGTGAGAGAAAAAGTGTTTTTTTCCGATCTAAGAGAGTAATTCTAAGTTATGAGAGCATAAGTTCTTCTGCCTAGGAAGTCGTGCCCTTAATACCCCCATAAATTGGGTTTACAAAGTGAAAGCACGGAAAAATAAAAGTCCTCAAAAATTCCGGAGGAGCGCTGATGCGGACGCATAACACTTTTGTGCACCTACCTCAGTACTCCAGAAGCCCTATGAAGGCTGCTCGTAAATTAAATGCGGGCGCATGGTGTTTTTGGGCGGGCGCATAACTGTTCCAGAATTCTTTGCTTTCTTTTCTTCTTATTTCTTCATAGCTTCTTCATGGCTTGTTCCCATAACCTCTTTGGCACGCATTCCCATGCACATGACATTCCCGTTCCGTCCAAGCTTCCCATCTTCCTTCCAAACCTCGGTTTCCCTGCTCCTGAAAACACAAAACATGCCAAAACCGAGCATAACCGCAAATGATAAAATCAAACCAAAACGCTCTAAAATTGCCGGAAATCAATCAAACTTGGCGAAACACTTCAAATTAGCCGAAGAACACCAAATGAGCTAAAATTAAGCCAAAGCACAACTCTTAGGCATAAAATTGACCCAAAACAAGGGGGAAAAACACCATAAAAACCACACATGTCAATACTATTTTAATAAATTCGTTTATTTACTAAGAATATTTGAAGAAAAGGTAATAAATTTGTTTATTTATTACTATTTTAGTAAATTCACTTATTTACCAAAGAAGTATTTGGAGAAAAGGTAATAAATTCTCTTATTTATTATTATTTTAGTAAATTCGCTTATTTACCAAAGAAGTGTTTGAAGAAAAGGTAATAAATTCGCTTATTTGTTACTATATTAGTAAATTCACTTATTTACTAAAGAAGTGTTTGAAGAAAAGATAATAAATTCGCTTATTTACTAAAAAAGTGTTTGAAGAAAATGTAATAAATTCGCTTATTCATTACTATTTTTAGTAAATTCGCTTATTTACTAAGAATATTTGAAGAAAAGACAATTCGCTTATTTATTACTATTCATTTATTTACTAAAGAATATTTGAAGAAAAGGTAATAAATTCGCTCATTTATTAATTTTTGAGTGAATTCTCTTATTTACTGAAATTATTGAAAAGAGGTAATAAATTCATTCATTTATTACTATTTTGAGTAAATTCGCTTATTTACTAGAATTGTTAACAGAAGCTAATGATGTTGTCATAAAATCACAAAGCTTAACTCAATGATTTTTTCCTTTTGAGTATTTTGGATAAAAGGAGTGAGAAAAGGGACTAACATCAAAAACAAACTCAAAGCACTTGAAAATACAGCAAAGCACAGTCAAGAACGCTAGCCTTGTAGCGTCACAAAGCCAACCACGCTGAAGCGTCAGCGCGACAATAGAAAAGGCGCTAAAACCTTCAGCGCGGTTGCTGCGATCACGCTCCCAAGTGCGCGTTTCTTCATTTGTTGTGTTTGAAATGTTGCTCAAATTATAAAAGTTGATGTTCAGTAGATAATACATGGTAGTATTGTGTAGGGACATTAGCGTGATTTCATTGCTAGTCTTGAGTGACGGCGTTGCAGAGTTAGTCGCGCTAAATGTTGTAGCATGGTAGAGTTAGTCGCGCTACTGAGGCAGCGTGTTTGGGTTTGTGACGTTGAGGTGTTAGCATAGTACATTGTCTTGCGCTACTCTACTCTTTCCTTTGAGTGCTTCTTCTTTTGTAATGTAAGTGCTTCTATCTCAAACATTCTTTAATTAAGTTAATTTTGAGAAATATGAGATGAATTTGTGCTTACATGTTGATTTAGAGAATTATTCGTTATAACTTATTCAAATGTAGTCATACAAATGTTCAAGCAATTGAAATAAATATGTTTTTTAATGATTATTGAAGAATGCTCCAAGCATTGTAAGAGTCTTATGCTTTTATTTTATTAAACAGAAGTGTTTTGGCAAATGATTCTCTAAATGATGTTATAGAATGAAGTATAATGCTCCATGAACTATTGCGAAGTGCTCGTCATTAGTATGACTCGTTAGTTTTTTAATGTCATGATTAATATATTTTAACATTTTTAAGAGTGGTAGGTTCCTAATTTAAATAATCAAAAGTGATAGTGCTTTTGATTAGTTTATTTAAGAGTAATTGGCTCTTAATTAATAATGAAGAAGTGAAAATGCTCTTGATTAATTTATTTTAATTATAATAGTAATGAGCTCTTAATTTATAACCAAAAATGGAAATTCTCTTAATATTTATTAATCAACATGCTCCAAGAATAAGAAATCAATTATCGCATTACTTAGTATGATAAAAGTAAAAATGCTCTTAATTTTACCTCAAATGACATAGCGCAAGAAAATTAGTAGTGTTGCTGCTGTAACGTGACAAACTTTGTTGCGCTATGCTGTGGAGCGCTGCATAATTTGTTGCGCCTGTTAAGTAGCGCTGAAAATGTTGTGGCGCTCCTCATTTAGTGCAACAAAGTCTGTGATGCTACGCTTTTTTAATTTTTTGGCTCTTTTTTTTTTGTAAAAGCTTTTCAAGTTTAACTTCATTAGCTGTTCTTGTATTATTGATTAGACCTTGGGCCTTTTATTTTTGACATATAACTAATGAGCTATATTTTGAGACTGAGGGTCCGAGTAGGGGAAAAATAGTAATATTTTGTGGAGGGTTATCCGACTTACTCCCATTAAATAATCGCCAAAATGAGGGTGAGACAACTTCCATGTTTTTTATTTTTTATTTTTTATTATTTTTTTTATTTTTTTTTTTAAGGAGAAACAAGAAAATGACATAAGCTTAATGAGATTTTGAAGCAAGTGGCTTCATAACTAATTTTGAAAAGAATGTAGCCCCCAGGGTTTATAAGGTGGTGTAAGTATGGAGACTTGTAGCAACAAGAAAGGGCACAAATATGAATGCAAAGCTAGCTAGAAGAGTATGTACAAGCTAGTTATAATGTAAGTATGCTCAAATTAGCTACAAATAAGCACGAGGAAAACAACCAAAAAAAATGCACAAATGAGCACGGAGATGCCATAGCATAAGTTAGTAGGAAGAAAGGGATGGGGGTATCTCCACTTTCCCTAAATCGATTTTTTTTTTTTGATAAGAAAATGATTATTTTTTTGTACGAGGAGAATGAGGAAGAAAGAATAATAGAAGTTAAGGATCCAAAATTGATTACAGTTGTTGTATAATGTGCTTGACAACGCTTATGATTCAAAGGGGAGTGATTTTAGCTTGCTCATTTGACTTAGATTATGAGCCATCATCTTATACTTTCGTGATTGTCTTGTTTGAGAAGTTTGTGTCAAATTCAACTACTAGCTACTAGTAATGTGAATATTTTTAGAGAAATAAGAGATCAATATTGTAAATGCTTGCTCAAGTTTTGAAGTGTTGAAGATGATAATGCTTGAAGTAGACAAGTTGCCAAGTTTATGAAGACCAAAACTAGAAGAGATAGGAAAGATTTTGGTGATGAGAGGATGATATAGAGTCAAAGTGATGCCTCATGCTGCCATGGATAGGTATAAGATAGCTATAAAATTCATTCTTTAAGAGAAAATGAAGAAGTTGGATGATTTTGCGGAATAAAAAGGAACGAGTAAAGGAAGTATGTGAGTGTTTGAGTTAAAAGATGACACTAAAAGAGTTAATGATGATGAGCATGAGAAAAGAAAGAAGCTTGATGAAGAAGAGTATGTATGAAAGAAAAGGAAAGAAGGATGATATGTGTAGAAGAAAATGACTTGTTTTATGTGACATTAAGTCAATTTTCTTTTAAGGACGGTTGTGGGTCCTAAAATAAAACAGTATCCAAGACCTTAGGGGGGTCTTGTGTTCAGAGGACCTTTTTTTTCATGGTCCCTTAAAATTTTACTCATGTTACATGTTGATGTGATTAATGATAGAAAATCGCCAACCACACAAGGATAGAAACTAGTTCGGTTTTCTCTAAAGCAAAGCACTAAGAAAATCGATCTAGGTCGAATAATTTTGTGAATTGATTAAAGCTATGCACCCTCAATTCTAAAACATTATCCTCACAAGAGTCAAAAGCTTAAGAACCAACTCTCACTATGCTCGAATTTTCCTCACACTCGAAAATTCTCACACTCGATTTTGTGTTTGTTTTGTACAAAACAAATAAAACTCTAAACAATTATGTTTATTGATTTCTCTAATCTAAATTTTACAAACTAATGTTGAGATTATTTATAGGCAAAATCTTCAACAAAATCCTAAAAAAATTAAGCTAAAACACACGCACAAACAAAGGTAAAAATCGTCCTACACACACACACATGACTCACAAAATAAGATTACCACATCAGCACTGCATGTCATTCTTATCTTGCTAACAAACTCTAACAAACTATATCTAACCAAAAAAAAATCCTAACAAACTTTCTAAGACCTTGATAAAGAATATTAATCAGAAAAATCCACCCAAGATTCTCAGAAAAACACGTTGCCCAACAACCATGAAGATCAACGCAAAAACATGCCACCACCCTTTGCTCGTTTTTAAGCATTTTTCAAGAAAATGTGTAAAACTTTAAAAAACTATTAATTCGATATTTTAATCAAGAAACCTTCAAAAAATTATTTTCCTCGACCTGTAGATAGAATATGATGCATAATGCTCCACTAGACTCAAAACAATAAAAGCCTGAAATGAGAAAAACCCTATCAACTAAAGTGGGAGAAAACTCATAGGCAAAAACCATCTTATTGCCCTAATTCCGCCATTCTTTCCTTTGCTTCAAATGATCAAGTAAATTCGTGTGTCCCCATACACATCCAGGATGATGTCTTTGAAGATCCCAAAAGCCTTGAATCTCCATAAGCTATTATTTCCCCCATATATGCATCATTTTTAGAAGCCATTATCAAACCTTCGAAGTAATCACTTTGTTTCGTATCATCCTCCTCTTCTTCAAAAGAGTTTTTCCTCAAACCTCAAAGTTGATCATCAGGAACATAACGAGTCAAATCACCAATGTTGAATGTAGCATGAACACCATATTCCCCTGGAAATTCGAGCTTATATGCATTGTCCCCTATCTTACTCGCGATTGTGAATGGTCCATCACACCTAGGCATTAGCTTGTTTTTCCTTTGATTAGGAAATCTTTCCTTCCTTAGATGTAACCATACTAAATCACCTTCCTTGTATGTGTGTTGAACTTTGTTCTTGTTAGCTCTTGTCTTGTAGATATCATTCACATGCTCAAATCTTGCTCTAACCTGTGCATGTAACTTCTGCATGTATTCAATTTTAGCTAAAGCATCTTTATGAACGAGCTCACCTTTGGGAATAGCCACGAAATCAATAGGTAGCTTGGGATTGACTACCTAAACAACTTCAAAAGGTGAATTCTTAGTTGCATATGTAGGTGAACGATTACAAGCAAACTCTGCATGAGCTAACTTCGAGTCCCAATCTTTTTGTGTTTTGCTAACCAACCCACGAAGTAGGACGCCTAGTGTTCTATTTCTGACCTCAGTTTTACCATCTGTTTGTGGATGATAAGAAGTACTGAAGAGTAGTTTCATTCCTATCAAACACCACAATGACTTCCAGAAATAACTCATGAATTTCGTGTCCCTGTCACTCACAATCGTTTTTGGCACCGCATGTAACCTGACAAAGTCTCGAAAATACAAGTCTGCAACATTCACAGCATCATCAGTCTTGTGACAAGGTATGAAATGAGCCATTTTTGAAAACCTGTCAACCACAACCATTATAGCATCCTTTTGCCTTGCAGTTCTAGGCAAACCAACTATGAAATCCATAGAAATATCATCCCAAGGGGCTTCTAGCACTGGAAAGGGTGTGTAGAATCCCTGATGGAAGGATGCTTTTGCTTTTTGGCAAACAGCACACTCTGAGATAACTGCTTCAACATCTTCAATCATTCTAGGCCAATAGAAATGTTCCTGCAACATTGTCAATGTTTTTGTAATGCAAAAATGACCTGCAATTCCACCCCCATGCGCCTCTCTGACAAGCAATTCGCGAATACTACACTTAGGGATGCAAAGTAGATTCCCTTTAAATAAGAATCCATCATGTAGCACATAAGACCCCATTGATCCCTATGTAATTTGTGAATATATAGGACCAAAATTGCCATCTTGCTCATAATATTGTATAATTAACTCCAAACCAAGCAATTTGAAATTAAGAACACCAATTAAAGCATACCTCCTTCATAGAGCATCAGCAACCACATTAGATTTGCCTTCTTTATAATTTGATGAAAAGTGAAAAGACTGCAAATATTCAACCCACTTAGCATGTCTTGCATTGAGTTTATGTTGGCCATTGATATGCTTCAGAGCTTCATGATCAGAATGCAATACAAAGCGACTTGGTCGTAGATAATGACTCCAGTGATCCAATGCTCGAACAATAGCATAGAATTCCTTGTCATAGGTAGAGTAGTTCAACCTTGCTCCATTCAATTTCTCACTGAAATATGCTATAGGCCGCTTAACTTAAACCAACACTACACCAATTCCCACGCCACTACCATCTGTCTCAACTTCAAAAGGTTTTGAAAAGTCTGGTAAGGCCAAAATAGGAGTATGACAAAGCAACTTCTTCACCAATTCGAATGCCTTTTGCACATCTTTAGTCCATTCAAACTTCTCTTTATTCTTCTTAATACACTCAGTCATAGGAGTTACTACAGAAGAGAAATTTTTCACAAATCTTCTATAGAAAGAAGCTAAACCATGGAAAGCACACACCTCAGTCACAGATTTCGGAACTGGCCATGATTTAATAGCTTCTACTTTCGAAGGATCAACTGAAACACCATCCTTAGAAACAATGTACCCTAGAAACGTGACACTAGTTACCATGAACGAGCACTTTTCAAGCTTAGCATACAACTTCTGCTTCCTCAAAGTTTCGAACACTTCCCTTAGATGTTGCAGATGATCTTCAACACCTGCACTATACACCAGTATATGATCCAAGTAGACAACCACAAACTTTCCAATGAAAGGCTTCAAAACTTCATTCATCAATCTCATAAAAGTACTTGGAGCATTAGTGAGACCAAAAGACATAACTAACCATTCATAGAGACCTAGCTTGGTTTTGAATCCTGTCTTCCACTCATCACCCTCTTTCATTCGAATTTGATGATAACACTCCTCAAATCAATCTTAGTAAACACTTGTGAGCCAAATAATTCATCCAATAAATCATCTAAACGAGGAACAGGAAACCTGTATTTAATGGTGATGTTATTCACAGCTCTAGAATCAATGCACATTCTCCATGATCTATCCTTCTTAGGAACAATTAATGTGGGTACTGCACATGGGCTTATACTCTCCCTGACCTACCCTCTTGCCATCAACTCTTCAATCTGACGTTGAATCTCCTTAGTTTCTTCTGGATTGCACCTATAAGCTGGTTTATTAGGAATCTGAGCTCCAGGAACCAAGTCAATCTGATGTTCAATTCCTCTGATGGGCGGCAACCCTGATGGTAATTCATCAGGAAATATATCTTGAAATTCGTCCAATAAGGGGCGCAACTCACGAGGGATACTTGTTGCTTTCTCTTGCACTTCCTTAGCCATCAACATATAAAACTTCTCACAATTCTTCACCTCTTGCACCATGGCCTTCTCATCAATAACAAAACACCCTTTTTGTTGCTCACATCTTTCGAAAATTTTGAGCCTTCTAAAGGCTTCAACGCAACTAGTTTACCTTATGCCTACTTTCTAACGATGTATATATTTGTTCTACCATCAAATTGTACAAATATATCATACAATCGTAGTCTTCCAAGCAATATATGTCACGCATCCATAGGACATACATCACAAAGCACTTGATCATCGAAATTCCCAATCTTAAAACTAACCAGAGCTTGTTTATTTACCTTGACATCACTTGTTTTACTAAGCCAATGTAACTTGTAAGGTTGAAGTTGTTGAGTGGTAGGAATCTCCAGTTTGTTGATCAATACAGTAGAGACCACATTAGTGGAACTACCTGAAACAATGATTAGATCACACAATCTTCCTAGAACATTGCACTTAGTGATGAAAATCTTTTCTCTCCGGTTCTCTATAGGTGGCGAAACTTTGGATTGCAAAACTCTTCGGAGAGCTAGACTCTGGTCATCCACTTCAGGAGTAATCTCTTCAATATCCTCTCCCTGTTTGTCATAATCCACGCCAATCTTCTTGTTGTTGACGTTCATTCTCCTCTTCTTCAAATTCTACATCACCTTCCCAATTTCGAGTAGTATGAACTCTTGAATGTGGAGAATCCTTCTTAATATGACCTTGACCTTTGCACTTGAAGCATGTACGTTGATCAGGGTTTGGAGGTTTAGTAGCAGAGCCTTTATCCTTGATATAAAGAGGAGGTTTAGAAGTGGAATCGAAATTTTGCTTATAAGGAACAACGGCACCTTCTTTCTTTACAAAGGTTTTCGAAAAAGTGACTGTTTTTTTCGAAAATTGCTTCTCAACCCAAGATGCAACCTTGCAAACCTCATCAAAAGTCCCGTACGGTTGTAATTCCACCTTTTCTCTAATTCTTTCATCTAGACCAGCAACATAACGAGCAACTTGATGATCCTCCTTTTCTTCTAGATCGCAGATGGTAATCAAGTTGAGGAATTCAAATGTATATTCTTCAACTGATTTTCTATCCTGCTTCAAAGTATGCATCTTTATAAAATTGCCTTGCTCGTAATCCTGAGGAACAAAACGTCTCCTCATCTCCTTCTTCAGTTTCGTCCAAGTGGATACTTTAGACTTCCCATCCTTCCTCCTTTTCCTTTGCATACCTTCTAGCCATAAACTAGCTAAGCCAGTTAACTTTAGTTTTGCAACCTTATATGATTTTCGATCATCATACTCCTTATATTTGAAAATTCGTTCAATTCTTCTTAGCCAATCCATGAACTTTTAAGGATCCAAAGTTCCACTGAATTCGGGAATATCTAGCTTAAGATTTCGATCATCATCCTTAGGCCTATCCTTCTTTTTGCGCCTACTAATAGGTTAGTCATTGCTAGAACTTGATGAGTACCTCTTCCTTGGTTTACGTGCACTTCTTGAGCTTGATTGCTCATCATCAGAACTAGAACTTGACTCCCCTTTGCTTCTATCCTTGGATTTGCTAGGTGAATTCAATTTTTCGGCAAAATCATTCATGGTAGCCTCAAAAATAGTCGTTAACTCCTCTATGTCTTTGCGCAATTCTTCAGTAGTAATCTTAGGAGTATTCACTTCATCAACTGACATGATTGCACTTGTTTAAACAATGAGATTATGCAATAACCTTGAGGATTAATTTCCTCTCAACGAGAGCCCCAAATGTTGATGTGATTAATGATAGAAAATCGCCAACCACACAAGGATAGAAACTAGTTCGGTTTTCTCTAAAGCAAAGCACCAAGAAAAACGATCTAGGTCGAATAATTTTGTGAATTGACTAAAGCTATGCACCCTCAATTCTAAAACATTATCCTCACAAGAGTCAAAATCCTAAGCACCAACTCTCAATATGCTCGAATTTTCCTCACACTCGAAAATTCTCACACACGGTTTTGTGTTTGTTTTGTAGAAAACAAATAAAACTCTAAACAATAATGTTTATTGATTTCTCTAATCTAAATTTTACAAAATAATGTTGAGATTATTTATAGGCAAAATCATCAACAAAATCCTAAAAAAATTAAGCTAAAACACACGCACAAACAAAGGTAAAAATCGTCCCACACACACACACATGACTCACAAAATAAGATTGTCACATCAGCACTGCATGTCATTCTTATCTTGCTAACAAACTCTAACAAACTATATCTAAACAAAAAAAAATCATAACAAACTTTCTAAGACCTTGCTAAAGAATATTAACCAGAAAAATCCACCCAAGATTCTCAGAAAAACACGTTGCCCAATAACCATGAAGATCGACGCAAAAACATGCCACCACCCTTTGCTCGTTTTTGTGCATTTTTCAAGAAAATGTGTAAAAATTTAAGAAACTCTTAATTCAATCTTTTAATCAAGAAACCTTCAAAAAATTATTTTCCTCGACCTGTAGATAGAATATGATGCATAATGCTCCACTAGACTCAAAACAATAAAAGCCTGAAATGAGAAAAACCCTATCAACTGAAGTGGGAGAAAACTCATAGGCAAAAACCATCTTATTCCCCTACTTCCGCCATTCTTTCCTTTGCTTCAAATGATCAAGTAAATTCGTGTGTCACCATACACACCCATGATGATGTCTTTGAAGATCCAAAAAGCATTGAATCTCCATAAGTTATTATTTCCCCCATACTTGCATCATTTTAAGAAGCCATTATCAAACCTTCAAATTAAAGTTATCACTTTGTTTCGTATCATATGTCCTTGAGATGTAGGACTATTAAGACCGCACCTTATAAAAGGTTGCATACATATCCAATTCGAGTTGGAATCAGGTCTTACGTAGCTCTTGCTTCTGAGCTATTGATGTGTTAAAGGTAAAGGCACGAGTTTTTTACATTTTTGTTACACCTTAAGGAGGGCTTTTTCAGGGTTGTATCGTGGGTAAGCTTAGGGTGTAAGAAAGAAATGGAAAAGAAGGCTCAAATACCCATTATTAACTGAAACTATGCTACAAACTTATTCTTAGACTTGAACAACTCTATTACTTAAAACTTTACTTGTTGACAACTTTTCATGCATTTCCATTTACTTGAATTGAAAATCAGAGCTACTTTAACATTATTTTCTTTATGGAGTTGCATTTTAATTTATCTCCTCGTAGCATTTCCATCCCCAGGCTAAGTTTGATGTAGGTTGAAAGAAACAAGCTACGTATTTCGGCACAAACGGGCTACAAAGAAAGTGGATCATAATGTAAGTTATTCAAGATAAGGAAGACAATTTTAAGGTTTCAAAGGTTCCTCTTATGTTGGTGTATTGCATCTTTAAATAAACACTAAGTGGACTTGGAATGAGCCCCTAATTTTTGAGACTTAAATTGAGCCTCAATTGAACTTTTAGGCTCGTGATGACTAGGCCTATGGTTAATAAAGTAAATTTTGTTGCCCAAAAGAGAATTTATTTGAACCACTTTGCTTTTATAACTTAATCAAGGAATTGACACATTTAATTTAAAGGATGTAAAAAATAGAGTAAGTTGTTCAAGGTGTGGATGCGTCAAATTGAGGATGCATTTGACATGAACAACGTATTCTATATTATGCCAATTATGTAACACCCTGGATTTTCCTTAACTTCCTACTTCCTAATTTTTCCGAAAAACATGTTAAACTAATAGATATAACATTTATTAAACTACTATATATGGAAAAACCAAAGTATTACCGCCACTGTGAGAACGGCTAAGGCATTTATCAAAGTACTACAACGGAAGTCTTTAAAACCAAAACAATTTAAAACTAAACTTCAAACAACTTTAAAATAAAATCAACTTTAAATTTATTACACTTCGGAAACATATTAATGGCCCTTTAAAACCAAACCAAAATTAATAATCAGAAGTCTTTCAAAATCCCAAACAATCAAATAAACGTTAGTCTCTGAAAGCAAGTGAAAAAAAGGTAAAACTACAACCACATCAAGCGCTCTCACTCCATCCCATCATGAAATGACGTATGCCACTTGTACCAGCAGCTTTCCTTTTACTAGACAACTACTCAGCACAAGTGGGTCATCGTAGGGCCAAGTCCAAGACAAAGCCATGCACACAAAGCAAACAGTTAGCAAAGCTGAGTACATAATTACTAAAGACTATGCAACAACAATAAGAAATAAAACATGCACTCAACTTACCTTTGACAACCTTCTAACCTGTACATGGACTCAACAAAATTATTATTATATTTAACTTTTGGATTCAGCATCGAACGGGTTTCCTTTCCTTTAAAATCGCCCTATTGGGCACCAACTTGGGAGCAACTCCAAGAAGGTATTACCTATGTCACACGAGGTAACGGATATCCAGCGCATCTATAATATAAAAAGAGTACGACGTCTTGTACTCCAATTAGAAGTCATAGATATCTGTTCCATACGACTCCCCCCATTGTTCATACTCAAGGTATATACGTTCCAAGAGTTTTGGTGCGAATCCTCTCACACTTTACGTGATTTAACAGGTTTGACATTGTTATGACTCTCATGCAACATCACAGAAAGACATGCATACAAACAAGCAACCATATTCATTATCTTTACTTTAAGGTGATTCTTTTAATTAAACTAAACCTCCTATACCACACATTAACTGTGAGTGGCTAACAACTTACTTTCTTCTTAGCCACACATTAAACTGTGAGTGGTATTATAACTTACTTTCTTCTTGACCACACATTAAACTGTGAGTGGTATTATATGTATAAATATTTGCTCATTACTTCTATTAATCATGTGAACAAATTTACTACCACCTTTCTTGTTGATTAAGTGTCTAATCAACTTTAAAAATAACTCCTTTCCTTTATTCATAAAACCGTTGGCCAAACTATACTGATCAGAACATTTCAATTCAAGCTTATGAAAATTAAACTTTCTATTTAACATGGAATGCCATTAAACATTAAAACATGCTACTAACAACTTGTCTTGCAAATAAATTCATGATCCAAAACACGCATACAAGATTCATGTAAACAAGAATTTCTCAAGCATGCATTCTAAACTCCTATGTTTGCCTTTAGTACTTACGTACCTTGTAAAATAGCTGTGCTCCGCCACAACTCTAGAAGTGGACTAAATCAAAGTCTCCTACACAAGGAAAACCGAACTAAATTAAAAACCTTGTTGACTAAATTCTACAACAACTTTAACCAACATCTAAATTTGGAAACTTTGTCCAAAGCATTCCTTATTTAGTCTCTATTCAATTCCATACTTCAATTTTCTTCTCTACTGCAATTCTACTTAGTTTCGGGACTTAATTATACTTTATAAAACCTTAATAAAATTTTCATGTCATTTTAGAAAAGTGGACAGCAATCTAAACTTATCAAAACTCCTTGAAAACTTCCGAAAATGGCACAAACCGATCATATAATATATTACCTTACTTACATGATTAATTTATGCTATTTACATACTTAAAAAGGTTATTTAGTTAATTTATAAAATCTGGAAAGCATGTTAAACATGCTTAAAACCACTCTTAAACATCATAAAACATGCTAAAATTTATATTTTTTATCATAGAATTGATGTGTGACCATACTAGTGCGATTTGGACACTTCAAACTCAATTTAACTTGTTTTTATTAAAATTTTAGATTTATTTCTAAACTTTAAAGTCATGAAAACTTATGAAAACACCATGATTTCATGTCAAAACACTTCTACAATCTACTAACATGTTTATGAAGTCAATTGTTACGCATATCAATGAGCAAAACTTCGAGGGTTTGGGTTTGATTGAAGGTGGAAAACAAGATGCAACCATGGGGGAGTTAGTGGCTTATGGAGACACAAGGCTTCTTGGGTTGGCTAGGGTGGATTTTTACGTGTGCATGGTGACATGCACAAGCTTATTCACGTAAATGTAAAGCAAGTATAGTTAGTAGTTTAGAAGTGTTGAGCTATATGGGTTTTCTTCCCACGTCATTTGATAGGGTTTTACCATATGGTGTTTTGTTATTTTCTTGATTAGTTTATGAGTCAAGGTTGATGGAATCAAGCATGAGAAACACAAAAATGGAGGTTTCTTGAAATAAAGATTGAATCTTGAAGAGTTTCTTGAAGTTCTTGAAATCGGAAGTCCAACAAAAATCAACGAGAATCAACGCAATGCATATGGCGGGATTTTTGAAAGATTTTTGAAGTTGTGGGCAACGTTGTCAACGCGGGATTTTGTGTTGTTTGACTTGGTCAACCTAGGGTTGTTATTCGGAAATATGGTGGCTAGATTTGATTTGCAAAATATCTAAGATTTAGACTAGAAATCAGATTACAAAATATATGGTGCAAATATTGTATCCGGTTTTGATAAGATTTTCTTGTTATCCTAATCTTAGTTTGTTATACCATATATCTAAGGTAGTTAGGATATGTTTAGAATTCTGAAATATTATGTGATATGTTTAGCCTATAAATAGGATGTAAAATACATCAATAAAATTCAGATTTGAGTAATTAAACACAAAGTGTTTCCGGTTTTTATTGTTTCACGAAGAAAACAAAATTTTGAGAGTTTCTTGTGAGAAATTCGATTGAGTGAGTGGTGCTTTTGCTTTATCTCACGTGAGGATAGTTCTTAGGATTTGAGGGTGCTTTGCTTTAATCAAATTCTATCAATTATTCGCCTTAGAAGTTCGAATTTGTGGTGCGTAGCTTTATCAAATTTGAAGTCTAAGTTTCTTTGTGTGAGTGGCGTTTGTCTATAACAAAATTCACATCAACTTTTGGTGCTCTCGTTGAGAGATTCATTCAATCTCAAGTGTTCAATATCAATTATCATGGCTCAAGAAGGTGGAGACGAAAATCCACAAGGATTCACGAAAGGTTTGAGCTTGGCTCAAGCAAAGGAGCTACGTATGCAAGGGGAGATTGACGAGTTAAAGGCTCGTTTAGATGAAGTCCTAACCATCATGGCTTCTACCAAAAAAACTCCTACTAAATCTAAACAAGAGGAGGGCTCATCATCAAGTGAAAGTGAGCAAGAAAGTGTGAGGAGTGTACGTAAACCAAAAAAGGGATACTCATCAAGTTCTAGTGACGATGAGGAACCAAGATCAAGGCACAAACATAAGGGAAAGATGAGGGATGATGATCGAAATCTTAAACTCGAAATTCCTGAGTTTAATGGAGGTATGGATCCTGAAAAATTTCTAGATTGGATTCGTAGGGTTGAGAGGATTTTTCGTTACAAAGAATATGATGATCATAAGTCCTATAAATTGGCGGAATTAAAACTCACTTCCTATGCAAGTTTATGGCTTGAGGGTTTACAAAGAAAGAGAAGGAAAGAAGGTAGATCAAAAATATCTTCATGGTCCAAATTGAAAAGGGAGATGAGGAAACGTTTTGTTCCTCAAGATTTCGAACAAAACAATTTCATCAAGATGCATACATTAAAACAAGATAGAAAAACGGTTGATGAATACATTGTGGAGTTTGAAAAATTGATCATGATTTGTGATTTAGAAGAGAAGGAGGACCACAAAGTGGCTCGTTTTGTGGCTGGTCTAGATGAAAATATAAGGGAGAAGGTCGAATTACAACCTTATTGGACCTTTGATGAAGTTTGTAGAGTGGCAGCAAGGGTTGAGAAACAAGTTGCACGCAAAACAAAGACATACTTCAAAACCTATGATTCTAAAGAAAAGCGTGATACTTTTCCTCAAAAACCAAACTTTGATAAGGTTACTAAACCACCCTTCATCAAGGATAAGAGTTCAACTTCAAAGCCCCAAAGTAGTGATTCACGCATTGTTTGTTTCAAGTGTAAAGGGCAAGGTCACATTCAAAGAGATTGTCCTCATGCTAGGGTCACAACAACTCGAAATTGGGTAGATGGGGAAAGCCTTGAAGAAGAGGAGGAGATGTATGGGGATGAGGGAGAGGAAGAGTATGCCAATTATGAAAATATGGAGGAAGAAACGGAGGAAGTCCAACCAGAAACACAAGGCCAATCCTTGGTGTTACGTAGGGTATTACAATCTCAAAGTGCACAACCTTTGGAGAGTCAAAGGGATAAAATTTTTCTCACAAGGTGTAATGTTCAAGGCAAGCTTTGTGATGTAATCATAGATACTGGAAGTTGCACAAATGTAGTATCTACGTTGTTGGTGGAAAAGCTCGCAATTCCTACAAAGATACATCCTCAACCATACAAGCTACATTGGCTTAGCAACACAAGCGATGTTAAGGTAAACAAACAAGCCTTGATTGCGTTTAAAATTGGTAAATTTGAGGATCAAGTACTTTGTGATGTTTGTCCTATGGATGCTTGTCATATATTATTGGGTAGACCTTGGCAATATGACCGTTTTGTGAAGTTTAATGGAAGAACAAATGTCTATATTGTGCGCAAGAACCCTAATGAAAAATCATATGCATTAAAACCCTTGATGATTTCTAAACCTAAAACAAGCATGGGTAATTCTAAAGGTGTTTTGTTGGTGGGTGGAAAGGAGTTAGAAAGGGAGTTGAAAACAAGTTCTATGTCCTATATGTTGTTAGCCAAAGAGGTACAAGATGAAGCCCCAGAGATTCCTAGGGTTTTGCATCCTATGTTGAATGAGTTTTCAGATGTGTTTCCTAATGAGTTGCCACCAGGATTACCACCCATACGTGGAATTGAACATCAAATTGATCTTATTCCTGGGTCTCAAATTCCTAACAAGCCTGCATATAGATGTAATCCAGAGGAGACAAAGGAGATACAAAGGCAAATTGAGGAATTAATGGAGAGGGGGTACGTGAGAGAGAGCATGAGTCCATGTGCTGTGCCTACATTAATAGTACCTAAGAAGGATGGGACTTGGAGAATGTGTATTGATTCAAGGGCAGTTAACAATATAACCGTCAAGTATAGGTTTCCTATACCTAGATTGGATGATTTGCTAGATGAATTACATGGTTCTCAATTATTTTCAAAAATTGATTTAAGGAGTGGATATCATCAGATTCGAATGAAGGAAGGTGATGAATGGAAAACAGGTTTTAAAACAAAGCTAGGGCTTTATGAATGGTTAGTCATGCCTTTTGGGTTAACTAATGCACCTAGTACGTTTATGAGGTTGATGAATGAGGTCTTAAAGCCATACATTGGTAAGTTTGTAGTGGTATATTTAGATGATATTTTGGTGTATAGCAAGAGTGTTAATGATCATCTAAGCCATCTAAGGAGTGTGTTTGGGACATTACGAGAACAAAAGCTCTATGCTAAGCTCGAAAAGTGTTATTTCATGGTACCAAGTGTGACGTTTTTGGGGTATATTGTGTCCAAAGATGGGGTTTCTGTTGATCCATCTAAAGTGGAAGCTATAAAATCATGGCCAACACCAAAGAACGTGACTGAAGTACGTGCTTTTCATGGGTTAGCCTCGTTCTATAGGAGGTTTGTGAAGAATTTTTCATCTGTTGTTGCTCCTATAACCGAATGCATTAAGAAGGATAAGCCTAAGTTTGAGTGGACTAAGGGGGCACAAGAAGCTTTTGAATTGATTAAGAAGTTGCTTTGTAACACACCCATACTAGCCTTACCAGATTTCTCTAAACCATTTGAAGTAGAGACGGATGCAAGTGGGGTTGGAATTGGTGCTGTTCTAGTCCAAGGGAAGAGGCCAATTGCTTACTTTAGTGAGAAATTGAATGGTGCTAAACTGAACTATTCTACATATGACAAGGAGTTCTATGCCATTATTAGAGCTTTGGATCATTGGAGTCACTATTTAAGGCCTAATCACTTCATATTACATTCTGATCATGAAGCTTTGAAGCACATTAATGGGCAACAAAAATTGAATCCAAGACATGCTAAATGGGTTGAATTTTTGCAATCTTTTCACTTCTCTTCAAAGTACAAAACGGGGAAGTCTAATGTTGTTGCTGATGCTTTGTCAAGAAGGTATACTTTGCTTGGTGTTTTGAACTTTAAGTTGCTTGGATTAGAGTTGATAACACAATTTTACGAGCAAGATGGTGATTTTGGACCAATAATGGCGCAACTTTCAAAGGGTTCTATGAGTTCCTATGTGTTACATGATGGGTTTTTGTTTAAAGGTAATCTATTGTGCATACCTAAGTGTTCTATACGTGAGTTGCTAGTAAGGGAGGCTCATGGAGGAGGTATTGCTGGACATTTTGGCATTACAAAGACACTAACCATGTTGCAAGAACATTTTTATTGGCCAAAAATGATTGTTGATGTTGAGGCCATAATTGCTCAATGTGCTACTTGTCAAAAGGCAAAAGCAGCCTTTCATCAAGGTTTTTATACTCCATTGCCAGTGCCAGAGGGACCTTGGGAGGATGTTTCTATGGATTTCATTGTAGGGTTACCAAGGACAGCAAGGGGAAAAGATGCTATTATGGTAGTGGTTGATAGATTTTCAAAGATGGCTCATTTTACACCATGTCACAAGACAGATGATGCTATGAATGTGGCTGATTTATACTTTAAAGACATCATAAGGTTACATGGGGTTCCAAAGACTATTGTAAGTGATAGAGACACAAAATTCATGAGCTACTTTTGGAAGTCACTTTGGAGGTTAATAGGCACGAAACTTTTGTTTAGCACATCTTATCATCCTCAAACAGATGGCCAAACAGAAGTCACTAATCGAACACTAGGGGTTTTGTTGCGTGGTTTGGTTAGTAAGACACAAAAAGATTGGGATTTGAAGCTTGCTCATGCTGAATTTGCTTATAATAGGTCACCTACTTATGCTACTAAGCACTCACCTTTCGAGATTGTCTATGGAGTTAATCCTAAGTTACCAATTGATTTTGTAAGTATTCCTAAAGGGGAGTTGGTACACAAAGATGCCAAGACTAAGGTTGAGTATATGCAAAAACTTCATGCAGAAGTAAGGGCTCGAATTGAGAAGGTTAATGATATTTACAAGGCACGAGCAAACAAACATAAATCACAACATGTCTACAAAGAAGGGGATTTGGTTTGGTTACACTTGAGGAAGGAAAGATTTCCAAATCAAAGGAAGAATAAACTTATGCCTCGTTGTGATGGACCGTTCAAGATCATAAGTAAAGTGGGGGATAATGCTTATAAATTGGAATTACCAGGAGAATATGGAGTCCATGCTACTTTCAACATTGGTGATTTAGCTCCTTATGTTCCTGATGACCAACTTCGAGGTTTGAGGACAAACTCTTTTGAAGAAGAGGAGGATGATACGCATATCAATGAGCAAAACTTCGAGGGTTTGGGTTTGATTGAAGGTGGAAAACAAGAAGCAACCATGGGGGAGTTAGTGGCTTATGGAGACACAAGGCTTCTTGGGTTGGCTAGGGTGGATTTTTACGTGTGCATGGTGACATGCACAAGCTTATTCACGTAAATGTAAAGCAAGTATAGTTAGTAGTTTAGAAGTGTTGAGCTATATGGGTTTTCTTCCCACGTCATTTGATAGGGTTTTACCATATGGTGTTTTGTTATTTTCTTGATTAGTTTATGAGTCAAGGTTGATGGAATCAAGCATGGGAAACACAAAAATGAAGGTTTCTTGAAATAAAGATTGAATCTTGAAGAGTTTCTTGAAGTTCTTGAAATCGGAAGTCCAACAAAAATCAACGAGAAACAAAGCAAGTAATATGGCGGGATTTTTGAAGGATTCTTGAAGTTTTGGGCAACGTTGTCAACAAGGATTTCCGTGTTGTTTGACTTGGTCAACCTTAGTTTGTTATTCGGAAATATGGTGACTAGATTTGATTCTCAAAATATCTAAGATTTAGATTAGAAATCAGGTTACAAAATATATGGTGCAAGATTTGTATCCGGTTTTGTGGTGATATTCTTGTTATCCTAATCTTAGTTTGTTATACCATATATCTAAGGTAGTTAGGATATGTTTAGGATTCTGAAATATTATGTGATATGTTTAGCTATAAATAGGATGTAAAATACATCAATAAAATTGAGATTAGCTTGATTGAAAAACACTTTGTTTCCGGTTTTCATTGTTTCACGAAGTAAACAAAAATTTGAGAGTTTCTTGTGAGAAATTCGAACAAGTGAGTGGTGCTTTGTGCTTTATCTCACGTGAGGATATTTTTTAGGATTTGAGGGTGCTTGCTTTAATCAAATTCTACTAATTATTCGCCTTAGAAGTTCAGATTTGTGGTGCGTGACTTTATCAAATTTGAAGTCTAAGTTTCCTTTGTGTGAGTGGCGTTTGTTTATAACAAAATTCACATCATCAATCTAGGCTTTAGAACAATTTTTCATATGATTAAATATGTTTATAATATTTATTCAACTCAAATTCATGATTATAAAATTTTGACAACTTTATAAAACAAGTTTAAAACCCTTAAAAATCAATCTAAACTTAATAACATCATCATAAATTCACCCAACAATAATTTATGATCATAATATCAAAGTTTAGAACCTAAAAATTATAACTTCATAAATTTTTCAAACCCTAATTTATAATTTCATGAACAACAAATTTACTTCATGTCTTTAAACAATTCATACTTATATTTAAACATGATTAAACTTATAAAAACATGATTAAACACAATTATAATCATAAATTTGCAAGATTTAATAAAAAAATAAAGAAGTAGAAATTTTTTTTTATAAAAGTCGAAATATACCAACAAAGGGGAAGGGCACCGGCAGTGGTGGCCGGCTAGTTGCTGCTGCGGCGGGGTCCGGCTGGGCGCGGATCCCGAGACTCCAAAAAAAAAAAAAATTCTTCTTCGAACTTCCGACTCCCTTTTTTTTTCTTTGAAACTTCCAAAAAAAAAAAAATTTCTTCGGATCTTACAGTTTTTTTTCTCTCTAAATTTTTGGAATCCTAATTGACTAGTATGACCAGTAAAAGTTTGAAATTTTAGGTTTTGTAGGGTATTTATAGGCCTCAAAGTAGGATTTTGGTGGGGCCCATAAGCACTCCTAAGTAAATTAGGAAACCTTAAAAACTATTTTTAGAAGTTTTTAAAATATTTTTAATCATAAAAATTACTATTTAAGAACACAAATAATACTTTTAGCCGAAACTTTATTATTTACTATATTTTTGTTAATTTCTTTTTATTTAATACTTCTACTGAACATAATTTTCAATAAAAATACTAAAATTATACGAATAAATACGAAGGTTGCACATATAAAATACAAAAATACTTTGTTTAAATACGTGAAAATGTGGGGTATTACAAATTATGCTTTCACTTGTTCTTCATTGTCATGTTATTTAACTCAACTTGATGAGTTCATTCACTTGTAATTGTTTAAGCAAGACATGATGAGTAGAAATTGAATGTACAATTGGAAGATGAAATGAATTTCATTTTATTAATAGTTGAGATTAGTACATAAATGATACTTGGCAGCATAAGTCTAAAACTCTACCATGAAAGAAGAAGAAAAGAAAGGAGAGAGATTAAACTAGGGAAGTGAATGGAGTTCTAGTTTTGGTCCAAATCATGTTTCTTGTATGCATGCGTCTACATTGTCTTGAATGATGTTCTTTGGTTTTTCTTGAGCTTGCATTTGAAGAATTTTAAATGACAACTATAATTGATTGAAACTTCATTATATTTCAATCCAAACTATAGAGCTTGGGTCTATTGATCAATAGATTCTAAATCAAATATTTAGGGGCAGGTTGAACCATGGGCACATAATTTAAACACTTAGAATGATGTGTTTGATGCAAAGGTGGGATGGAGTGTTTAGAAAAAAATAGTAGCTAATATAGCACATATTATCACTTTCTAAAGCAAACAAATTTTCTTTTGTTTACATTAGGCATTTTTTCATCATTTTGTATGCCAATAATATGTAGCAACCCTTGCAATTTCATATTATAATGATTGCACTTAAAAAAATGTGTCCATTTAGTATGTGTTAATAGATAAATGTTGAAAAAAACCAAAGTGGGTTTTTTATTGAACCATAACGGGCTCTAAAATAACTTAAAACCCTTTTAGTTGGGGTTAATTATGATTTAATTGTGTATAAGTAATTTCAAATAAATACTACATATTCATTTAAATTATTCAAATACATGACTTTTTAGCGCAAAAAAAAAAAGTTCTACCGCTAGCTTTGTAGCGTGACAAAAGAAGTAGCGCTAGTAAGGTAGCGTTATTAAACTTGTGACGCTAACAGTGTAGCGCAATTAGAAGAGTTGTGCTGTTTGTGTAGCGCTGTAGAGTTAGTTACGTCGTAAGTTTCTATTGATTTTTGCTAAGTTATCATTAAATTTGTATTTAATGGGTTTGGATTCATGTCCATGTTGCCCATATATACGTTAATTAGGCCTAAATGGGTCTATTATTAGACTGAACTTTTAAAAGATTGGTGATGATGTTGTTTGTATGCGAGTCATTAAAAACATTGATCAAAATCGTGCATTGTCAAGCAATTAGTAAACTTAGCTCCAGATTATCATTATTGGATCCTTACAAAGAGATGATGAGCGAAGACAAAAAAAAGAGAAGAAAAAAGAAGCAAGACTCAACACTTAGAGTTATAACAATCAAGGTTAATTGATGGGAAGCTCATAGGAAAAATAAAAATTAATAAAATAAAAAATATAAATATCATGATTAACCTTGATGGGTTTTTTTTTTTTTTGAGTTTTTTTTTTTTCTTAAAATTTTTTAATTCTAAGTGTTTTATTTTTGGAAAATAATACAAGGGAAAGTGAGATAGTTAGATTTATTAGAAATTTGGAATTAAACTAATAAAATTCTAAATGAAAGGAATTAATTACGAGTAGCAAACTTCCAAAAGATTTTAATTATATTAAAAATCTCAAAAAAGGTAAAGTATTTTTGAAATCGTTATTATTATTTGAATTTTCTAATAAATGTTAAGTGTATAAGTTAGTTTTATTTAATCAAAGATTCTATTAATCAAATCCTAAGAAGATCAGGGATTTGATTAATAATATCTTTTGCAATTTTTTGTTAACTAAATCAAATATATTGGTGTATGAAAAAATCTTCCAAGTAATCAAATGATATCAAAGAATATAATTTAAAATTATGGAAAATATTTTATGTAATCATTTAATTTAGTTAGCTAATAAAATATAGTGACCGAAAAGATTTGAAAATTTCATAAAATCTAAATATGCACAAAATATAAAAAAGCAAAACAAGCAACTATACAAAACAAAAAGGAAGCAATAATGACAAAATAATGCAGTCAAACTACGGTCAGCCATGGTCGGTCAAAAAGGTCCTACATCTAAGGAGTGAGCTCCAACACAAAATATAAAGAAGCAAAACAAACAACTATACAAAACAAAAAGGAAGCAATAATTACAAAATAATGCAGTCAAACTACGATCAGTCATGGTCGGTCAAAAAGGTCCTACATCTAAGGAGTTTGCTCCAACACAAAATATAAAGAAGCAAAACAAGCAACTATACAAAATAAAAAGGAAGCAATAATTACAAAATAATGCAGTCAAACTACGGTCAATCATGGTCGGTTAAAAAGGTCCTAAATCTAAGGAGTTTGCGCCAACAATTTGCGGTATAATAACCGTTAGATACGAAGTTTCTCCCATCTAAGTACCATGGGCGGCTTAGAAATTGATGTAGTTGGGATAAGGTTCTATCTTGCTTGGATGCTTAGAGACCATGGGCCCTACCAAGTCAATAGTTCCTCCCTGAAATGTAGAAGTATCACGATAATCCTAAGGCATGTTTCAAACATATGGAGGCCAAGTGTATGTTACATGTATGCAATATGACTAAAAAAATGCAAATGTTCTAAATATAACAAGTGTATAATTTGAGAGAAAATTTTCAAGTCTCACCCTCTTTTATTCCCCAGCAAAGTCGCCACTGTAGGGGCCCCGAATTTCAGGGTCCCAAAATTTTTTGGTCACCTTTCCCAAACTATCCATAGGTTGAGTTAGACCTAAAAAATTGGCTTAAGGAAAGGTGAAATGGACTTTTTTAGAAGTATTTTGCAACAAAACAGGAGCGCAGGAATTTCAGTCGCGTTGGCAACGTAGCATGACAAAGTTTGTCACGCTGATTGTGCAGCGCTACAAATTTTGTCACGCTGTGACGCTGCAACGTTAGCGTGACAAAGTCTGTCGCGCTGCTATTTTAGTGTTTTTTTATTTAATTTTTAATTATCTTTTTTCGAGTGAGATAATATCAACGAATACGGACGATGCTAGTAAGGAGTCGCTAACGAATTTTAGGAATCAAACTCATAAACCGTGTATTTAGATTGTTTACGAGTGGGACACGAATACGGGACGATAATCTAAATTGCACGAATAACCCTTTCGATTCCATGGAGATGACTCCATGTTATGACCTTACGAACCAAAGGTTGAATTCGGGGGTGAAGGTACTATTATGGCGGAGTGCGTCATATTAGCCCGTAGGCGGCCATTACTAGTTTTCTCTCAATCATACACAAGTTATACAAAGAACCAAGTAATTGATTTACAACCTAATACAAAATTACTATTATTATGGTGAAATCATATAAAACTAATTAATTTAGTCAAATCGTTGTTAAGATTAATTCAAGGTTCCTAGCATGATACAATTTGTCCAAAAATTTTCTTAGTTTAATGTGATAAATTAATTCAAATTAAGTCCTTTAACAAAAACATTGTGAAAAATTGAAATAAATATACAAATAAATAAATACAACAATCAATACATAAAGTTTAATTTAAGACTCTCAGAAAACTTACATTTCTCGCTTGATTATTGTTTCTTCGAGTATGAATTTGGACAAAGTTTCGGATTTAATTCGTACTAATAAGAAATTAACCCACTTTATTAGAAATGAAATAAAAAAAATAATTTGATGGAGGAAAGTTTATGTGTAAAGAGAAAAGGAGAAAAAGAGAGAGAAAGTAGGTTTAGGAGAATGAGAGAATGTCGGTTTTAGAAGTGTGAGAATGGGTAGAAAAAATCAAGAGACTCCTTTTAGAGGATAAAAAAGGGTATTTACAAGGAAAATGTGTAGCGCGACAGGTTTTATCACGCTGGCCAGGTAGCGTTACAAGTTTAGTGACGCTGACCAGCCAACGTGACACAAGCTGTCACGATGCGCAGCTAGTGCCGCTTGCTTGTCACGCTGCTTCGGCAGCGCGACTTGCTGAGTCGCGCTACATTAAAACTTTTTTTTTAAATCAAATATTGGGCTTATATAAAAATCCAATAATATAAATGGGCTTTTTTAAAAAATATTTTGTAATTTAAGAGAAATTGTAAAATTAAGTCCAATAACTTCAATTGTCCAATAATCTAGAGAAGTGGGTTTTATTGTTCATCATGGAGTCTTACCACAAGAACGGGAACAAAATTAAGTGCCTACAGATACCTTCGGATGGGAGTCAAACCAACCGATTCTAGATTCATCCTGGCCCCTTAACAATTGTCCTGAGAAGAGATTTTCAAAGTAGGACTCAAACGCATTTTTCACTTCCATTTCCTCCGTAATCCACGAGCCATTCTAAAGTTTGATTAACCGTATTTCATTTCTCGCTTTCCTGGATTTAACACTAGCAAAGAAACACCGAGTATTATGGTCCCCTTGAGCATCCCATTTCGTTTTTGCTCTTTGCCTCCAAAAATGTATCTTTGTAGCAATCCTATCCTCTGTTTCCTCCCTGGCGGTTTTCTCTTCATTCGAACCAAGACCACAATGTATGTCCTTTTGAGTATCCGACATTCCTTGAATGATGTCTTCCCAATCTATTCCCTTTGTTTTTCGAAACTTTAGACACCATTGTCAACATGCCCTTAGAGTAACTTGTAGTCTTCTCTGGAAACAAAATGCATGAGAGTCTTTAAAGGGAGTTCCCCACATCCGCATACAAATTTGAGAAATTTCCTCTTTATCTAGACACCAATTTTCAAACTTGTATGGTCTCTCTTTCTTTCTGCTTTGTGGCAAAGTGTTTAGCATGATGGGGGCATGGTCAGAATTCATGATGGGGAAGTTCCATACTACAGTGCTGGGGTATTGGGATAAAAACATTTCATCGCAATAGGCTCTGTCAAGAACTTCTCTAATATTTTCTTGCAATGCTCTGTTATTGGTCCATATGTAAACAAATTGCCCTTTGAGGGAATTTCAATCAGGTTCATTTCCTAACTTAGACAAGGATACAAGCGTTTCATCGCTATAGGCTCTATCAAGAACTCTTATATATTCTTGCAGTGCTCTGTTATTGGTCCATGTAAATAAATTGCCCTTTGAGGGAATTTCAATCAGGTTCATTTCCTAATTTAGACAAATATAAAAGCAATCAAGTAGCACTCTTCTTTGGTCATGAAATCAATCTTGTGGACATGTTAATATGCTATTGTTTTGATTGCTTTATTTATATTTGGAAAGTTGACTATTTGATTAGGAAAAGCTAACAACTACTTTCGTGTATACACTAATTAAGAGGGTCCATCACAAAAACCTCAGTAACATAAGAATAGGTCTAAATGCTTAGAATGTCTTCAGTCCACCACGCTGTGTGTTCTCATGATTCATCGAACATAAAAGACATAAACTGATGGTTAAACAACCATATATCACGATGTTTACACAAACCATTATATAATTGAAGAATCATGAGCAAATTTACAGAAGGACGCATACATTAAGTTGAGAATGGCTTTCGCCAGAATATAATATTTCCAAATTGTTCCAATATAAGATTAATGGTGCAAATCAGCCATGAGCTTGCACAATAATAGAAGCAATGAAGAAGAAGCCATGTATAAATGGGAATTATAGAACCAAATACAACAGTCATTCAGGAAGGACTGGTCGTGCAATCTGACGAGTGTTGTAAGAGTTGCAGTGCCTGCATTTCTGCCCAATTATGTGAAAGTAAACCTCAGTGGTATCATTGCAGTCGTTACATAGAATCCAAATCTGCAGGAACAATATTTATTATCTTTATTAGTAAGATAACGGAATGCATGAGCACATGACCACAACATGAAACCCTAGTATTTGGGACCAAAAAAGGTAAAGTATCTCAGGACAAACTTTGTGATTCTATATTTCACACGGTTGCAAATTTTGTATCAACAAATTTCTTGTGTAATTTCTTTTATAGCTAACTTATACAAATTACAAAGAGAAAAAACACAGGATTCAACTTCTTTCCCATTTTACTGGAAAAAACCAGAAACGCTATGCTGCAAGAAGATGGAGAATTTTTTTTGCTAACCCTCCTTTTGGAAATTTTTATTTGAACACAAGATTAATCGGCACAAGATGAATGGTATTACAAACTGTGGTTTTATGGGATAAGTAATTTGAAAGGCCTAACAGGTATTTCTTGGTAGCATAATTTTCAGGATGAATACAATTGTTATCAAGCAATCACCAACCATGATCATATTAATAGAATACGTAGATGTGAGCATGGAAAATGCAAAGCTAATGACTGCAATACCTTCATGTTGCGATAATCCTCTGGCATAGTGGTTGCTTCAATCTGGCATTTCAACAAAATATTCTTCAGCTTAAACAAGAATCATCAACAAAAAATGGAAGGGGGGAAACAGAGTAGAATAGCATTACAACTGTCATCACAAACAGATAGAAATCGTTCAACCTATAGTTATCCCCCAAATGGTCCAATTCATTTCAGTTCAATTAATTTTGTTTTCGTTTCGGGTCAATTCAAATTCGATTTAAAATTTTTTGACATCATCTAAGTTCATATGATTTTAGGTTATATCCAATTGGTTATACAGTAAAAACAGTTCACTTCCATTACTTTTTAAAAAACTTGCTTTCAGTTTTAGTTTCAGACTAGTTATTTTCACTTTAGTACACGAGTATGTCGGTCGAATGAAAAGTCGAAGGAAATTGTATTAATATCAGCTTTGTTATCATCCATGAATTCAAGAACCATTGTGTCGGGTTTAAATTCAAAGCGCCGTAAAAGAAGAAAATGGATAAGCCATATGTATGTATGAAATCATCAATATTATTAATTTAGATAGTATTATTCTTACTAATGCATCGGTAACCAGACTTCATACGCTCAACTAATAAAGGCTAAGTTTCTCTAGTATAACATATTTTTAATTAAAGTCAGTCAATTTATCAAATCAATCATCTCTAGCTTCTCTCGTGAGTTTATCAAATCTCTCTATCCCTTATTCATCCTGCTCAATTTCTCATTGACTTATCTCCTACCCATCAATTCAAAGCATGATTTAAACACGAGACTTACGGCTTCGATGATAAGTAGAAAATAAACAATAGTCCTAATACAATTATATTGAGCAAGTCGTCATTGACATAATTCCAATAAAATCAACTTTAGTTCAAATGAATTCAGATTTTGGTTATTTTGAAGTAGTTTAGTTTTAGTTGTCAATTGTTCAGTTTTGTGTAGTTAATTATAGTTCAAGTATCTTATAGTTCAGTCAATTACAGAACCTATTCAGTTTACTTTCAGTTATCACTTTATTATCAATTTATTTAATTCAGGTCAAGTTTCAATTATATTGGTAATTTTGACTCAAACTAACAGCTCTAGACCCCTAGTTCAATCCACTAATCTCTAAAGCTACTGCTATTTTTGTCAATAATACTTCCTCTTTACAGAGATATCACATTGATCTAGGGCATTGAGAGTAGATGATATGAAGAAAGAGCTGCTAATCTATATGTGATGTTATTGAGACAACTTTAATAGAATTTGTAAAACAGTTGGGAACGAATTAAGTAACATGGTTCCACCCAGTTGAATTCTATTTGATAGAAAAATTGATGGGTTGATGATATGGAACCATAGCTCCCTTGCCTCTCTAGAGGTTCCAACCCTATGTAACACAAGGTCCAACTTCCAATCCAAACGAATAGAAGTTACATCAACAAAAAACAGGAAAGTATTTTCCTAGACAATAATAAAAGCAATGGGTTTAAGCCACAACTCGCTTGCCTTTCATTTGAGGATTCCAAACTTCACTAACACAAATTCCCATCCAAAATAACCAACATGATGAGAGACAAAAGCAAAATAGTTCAGGACTTCGGTATAGTGTTAAATCTTACTACACAAGCATGGATTCAGCCATTTACCTCCTCGTCTAATCTCTTCCAGGCTATTGACATGTCAATAACTGATTTTGAGCAAATAGGACAGCAGTTCCTGCAAGAAATTTTATGACCTTCAATAAGAAAGGTATAATCCACATATAACTTCTTTCAAAAATATAAGCAGGCTTACTTGTCGCGCTTTATCATCTCATGGCAACATTCATAATGCATAGTATGCCCGCATCTCAAAACAGTGGTGTCCTTTAGCGAGTCAAAAAGGTACTGACATACACAAGAAGACAATGTTACTATGTTAATTCAAGTACCACTCTGGGCATCTAAAGGCAATCAGACCATAAAGTAAAATAAGTGAAAGGTAATTTTCAAACCTCATAGCATATGGGACAGTGATGATGCATGGAATTCTCTACACATCTATGATTATCGCGTAAAGTTACAGAGTAGCAAGATCCTGGAATGATGTTCACGGAAAAAGAAATAAAAATACAATGATACTGTTCAGCAAAATATTTATCGGTAAAGTAGTGACATATATCATAGCAGAATGACTCTAATGAGGACAGTGAATAGAATATTAATATAAAGGGTCAAATTAACCCACCACTGCATAATTAAGAATTAATCACAACATATGAAATTCCACACTCTAATTTGTCTTTCTTAGAGTTTTATATAAGAAATATAAGATCATGTGTAAATGTGTAATTTTGTTAAATCCGTCTCATTATGATTAGTATAATCTACGTTGTTTTAGTTTTGGTAATACCCAAAAATGTTAAAAGTTTAAATCCAGCATCAGCAAAGTTGACCCTCTAAAAATAGCAATTAATATAGAACAATTTACATTTATTTGCTGAACAAACATAGTTAATATTGCACACTAGAATAGCTTCCACTTGATAGCTGTGTCCAAAAAGCTAAAGACAATTCTCTAAATGGTCATCAATTGTTACAACAGATGGTACCAGCTCTAATATTCAATTCACATGCAAAACAAGGATAAAGTAACATTAATCTTAACTTAGTGAAGCCTAAATAAAACAGGGTAATTTTGGCCTTGCCTCAATCAGCCATAAAGTTTTTGCATGTAGAGCTTTAACCAAGGTAGATCACATCAAAAAACCAAATGTACTATGCAAATTGCTGAAAAGTTCAAACATCTATTTAGCTCAGAACACATAACAGCACAGATTATTGCATAAACTAAATTATCAAGCGCTGGTGTCAGTAGAAAGACAGATGTTGTCTCAATTCTGATGCTCCAAAAGTAGCAATTTTTATGGAACGACTTTAGTCTATTGCTGTGCAAACACAGTTAAATTTTTGCACACTAAAAGAGCCTCCACTTGATAGCTGTGTCAAAAAAGCTGAAGACAAGTCTCTAAAATGATATCTCTTGTTATAACAGATGGTACCAAGCCAAATATTCAATTAACATGCAAAACAAGGAAAAGGTAACATTGATCTTAGCCTAGTGCAGCCTAAATTCGACAGTGTACCTTCAGCCTTGCCATATTCAACCATAAAGTCTGTGCACATACAGGTTTAACCAAGTAGATCATTTTTAAAAACAAACGTACTATGATTACACAATACTGAAATGTTTAAACTTTAATCAACTATTTAGTTCAGTCCACATAAGGCACAATGTTTTGCATAAACTAAAATTATCATGCGTCGTCTCAATTCTGACATATCAAAAGGAACAATTAATATGGAATGATTTAAGTTTATTTTCTGCCTAAACATAGTTTGAACACTAAAAGAGCTCAACTTGACAGCTGTGTCCAATAAGCTAAAGAAAAGTTTCTAAAATGATATCTCTGGTTACAACAGATAATAACACCAATATTCAATTAATACGCAAAAGTAACATTCATCTTAGCCTAATGCAGCCTAAATGGGACAGGACAGCTTGGGCCTTGCCTCGTCCAAACAATAAGTTTTTGCACATAGAGCTTTGAGCAAGGTAGATCACATTTAAAGTAACATTCTATATTGGGAGCATAAATAAACACAGTAAGAATTTTAATAAAAACAAATCCAGCTTAACAATTAATTACGTCCCAGAGAAAGGGGTGTTCAGAATCAAATATAGACACAGCAAGAATTTTTTTTTTTTGTTTATTTTTTTTTTTTAAAATAATAAAAATAAAGAAGCCTAAGGTCTCCTTTGATCAAAACTAAATAAGCACACAACTTTAACTTTAACTAGGTGAGAAGCAATAAATTATTGTGCGACCAAGACATAACTGTAAAACCGTTTGGTAAAGAAACTATAAATGCCGTGAGAATTAGAAAATCAGCATACCACACTTCTTGCAGTGGAAGAAATTCTCACGACCACCAACCCTGGTACAAATTATACCAATTACATTTAGATGCAGTGCAAAATCATTGAATAACATTATACACATTATTTATCTTCAGACAACTTAATAATTTGATTCTAACATGGGAATTCGAAAAAGGATCTAAATTCAGCAATTCAATTTACTTGATTTACAACTTTGATCTAAAAGACCAATTGTGACTTTGTGAGCAATCAACCAGAAAGCAAAATATATGTTTCACTCGCTAAACTACCTGCAAATCCCGCAATCATCACAATGAAAGTGCATTTTATCAACCTGCAAATACATGCCGATCAAATAATCATCATAGTGATCATCAACAAACGCAAGGCACGCAAATTTTCTGTTTCAAAGCAGAATTAGAACAGAATTTTTTTGTTTGGTATAGAATGTAAAGAAGATAAACCAGACATTGATCCGTCATTGTGAAAAAGGAGGGTGCGGCAATTAAGTTTAGAAGCTTCGCCCGATAATTTTAGGCAATACCTTTCATAAGGTAATTCAAAATGCTTGTTAGGACTTGGGAAACTTCAACCAATAATAAAAGATCAAGTGAAAAGGACTCAATACTTTTGTGCCATGAAGAGATAATGCATTGGATTAAACATAAGAAGAAAGGAACAAATAATGTCGCAATCCTTAAAATGGATCTTGTTGACCCTATAAGTTTTGGTGATAATGACAAAAATAAACAAAGAAGGCAAACAATTTAATCTTGTTTTCTAAGTGTGTTAAGCTCATGATTAATTGTGGAGAATGTAGAAGTACACAACAAGTACAAAGAATCATGCAAGACACAAAATAGAACCAAGTGAGGGAGTTGCATATCAAACCTAGTAGTATGAGTTTATTATTAATTTGATTTGTAAAAGGAATTGCGTCTGAAACAGGTTAGGAACAAGCTAAGATTAGTGTCAATAAATTATGTCATATCAATCAATCAAAGCCTTAATCCCATAATTGGGGTCAGCTACATGAACCAAATGCAATCATTCCATGTAGTCATCCATAAATTTTCCTCCTCCATCCCCTGTGATCGAGGAATGCCATTCTCTTGTAATTCTAAAAGCTTCATGTCCCTTCTAACCCCCTCCAACCAAGTCAATCTCGGTCTCCCCCTATCTCGTTTGAGATCTCCCTAATCCCACTCTTCCCCTCTCTTCCACTCGTCACACTGGGGCTTTCCCTCATATCTAGAAATTTTTCGACCACCACGTTGCTTTCCCCCTCTGTGTCCCCTTCGGAAATACAAAACTCAATCAAAAGCACATTCTCCTCAAATGTAGAAAGTGAGGTAGTCTGTGTTCCTAATCATTTGCTGAATAACAAGATAACTGATTTATCTTTGATGAGAAAACATGGCTACATTAATGGGGTTAATAGTTAGAGGTTTTCACTTGGACAGAGCTTACTAAACCCTATAAATAGCAATTCAGTTTAATCACAACTCACAATTCAGACTTCAACATTCTTAATTGCATAAAGTTTTTCTCAAGTCTAAAAGCCAATTCCCATCTTTGTCCCTATTCCAAGTACTTTAAAAAGTTGTCATAATCTGTAATTTTGGTTTCAAGATAAGGGAGAATCTGAGTGAATTTTAAGCAACCTTTGTTGAGTGAGAAAGGCATTGAGTGAAGCCACAAAAGAGAATTGAAGGCTTAGAGCTAAGCCAAAGGAGAGTAAAGAGAGAAGACTTTGAGTGATGTCGGCGAGAGTTGAAGTAAGACGAAACTTCAATTAGGATCTAGAGTTTGTAGAGCAACACTATTGTGGCCCATAGAATCTATAGGTCTGTAACATTGTGATTGCCTTATAGTGAAAGATTTTAGAGAATGACCCTAGTAGATCAAGGCACTGGCGGATCTAGGAACTTTAGGAATGGGGGTACAGAGTAAGTGATATGAGTTTAGGACAGATACAAACTAAAAACGGATACAGGTAGTGAAAAATGACAAATCTAATGCCTACGGAGTAATGAATGTTAATGGGTAAGCCAAATTCTAATTTTAAATATCGGTATCATCTCTAATACAAGGACAATTGCCCATAAGAAGTAACCAATATCATGTGACCATGCTACATAGGGTACAAATATGTCTTTGGAAAACAACAACAACAACAAAACATAACAGAATTATCATAAAACTTAAACATTTTTTAAAAGTGATGTATGTATCTTAAAATTAATAATACTTTCTCCATATTGAAATTAAAATGGAACAAAAATGTATGCTACTACTATACTCTCTCCATATTGAAATGAAAGTACTTGATTAATTGAACCATATTAAAATATTGCATACTACTATCTGTTACTTATGAATTTATGTACTGAAAAAGAGAAGTAAAACAGGGTATGGGTAAAAAGTAAGGAAGGGGATTCGAACCCTACAACTTGTGCAAATCAAGGAACAATGCGTGCATTCCTCAACCATTATGCCACTTGATGCTTTACATGCTATAAATGCAGCGCATTATATTGATATTATTTTTTCATTCGGTTTTAAAAAATCTAGGGAATCGGGGTACAACTATACCCTATTGTACACTCCTAAATCCACCCCTAGGTCAAGGTTTTATTTCCGCAAGGAAAGTTTTCCTCGCTCAATCTCTTGTCTCTTATTTGTTTCTTTACTACTTTAAATTTTAAATTCCGCAAGAAACTCTTAAAGGAACACTTAACTACAATTCAACCCCCCTCTTGTAGTGTTCCAACATAACTAAACAAAGCTTATTGTAACGTGCTGACTAATATCTCCTTAGTCCTAGACACACTGACCACTAACTTCCACCCCTTGGATGCTAGTCAAGGCTAAGCCCAATCCCTAATATGTAGTTAAGTAATGCAACGAATGCTTGAATAAGAAAGTAAGTAAGAAAAGTGATTACAAGGCTTGTCAATTTTTGAATGAATGTTAAAAACGAGGGAAAGTGCTTATTGATAGGCCTCCTTGCCAAAATCTACAACCTCCTATGTTTCTAGGGCGTTCTATGCACTTCGTCTAATGTACAAAGTTCTAGAGACTTCCACAAGTCTCTACATAACTCTAAGATACTAAGACTCTACAGAAAGATGTAGAGTATTTTACAAAGTACAAGAATATACAAGAGTAGCCTAGAAGACACTAGAGTTCTCTGCACCACTTTAGCTCGCTCTACGAAGTTCTAGAGGCTTCCAAACTTCTCTAGTAATGTAGGCAGCTCCCATGTCAAGTTTCGTCCCATTTTAGAAAAGCATAGCACCTTCGTCCAAAAAGTAAAGTTTATGCCTTGCAGCACTAACTTTTCCTTAAAACTGCCTACTATAAAGGGAGGGTGCTACCCGACAGGCTTTAGTCAGCTCTCCTTAGGGGTTTGTATACCCTCGTTCCATGTCCATGGATGGGACAAATAGATCCACCATTTTTGATGGGTGAGATCTGATGCAAGCATAATGTTACGATTCGCCACTGCCATGATCTACTAGGGATTTTCTCTAAGCTCTTTCACTATAAGGCAATCACAATGTTACAAACTTATAGATTCTATGGGTGTTGCTCTACAAACTCTAGATCCTAGTTGAAGTTTCGTGACATTATACCCGCATCAGATTTTACTTTTAAAAGGAAAGAGGTGTACCGAGGGGCAAAAGGGGTGTAAACCTTGCGCCTCTAGCGGGTTGAAGCACAACTGGCAAAAATATTATTTAAAAAAAATCCCACAAAAACAAAGAGGCAAGGGGCAGGTGTAGGTGCGCAACTGCAAACTGAGCCGATTTTTCTTGCATCTTGTGCCTACGCACACACTTTTAAGACTAAGCATAAGACGAGATCTTTTGAGAATTGTTCTGGAAGTGGAAAGTAAATGTACTTCATCTACCTCAAATACACACAACGTACCGTTTTAACAAACATTTTAAGGAAGAGATTTGAAGATGTAAGCGAAAAAAGTTAATTAAAATTATTTTAACACAAGCAAGAGCAATCAACAAGTTACTAGTGTCAAACTATTTATTTTAACTTGCTTGTTTATGCCATCAAATCTCTTAATCAAAATGCATTCTAAATTAGTGTGTTGCATGTAATAGGGAGCGGAGGAAGAATAAATAGGGTTAAGTTGATTTGAGATGCTTTAAAGTTTAAAGAGGGATGTGGAAGAAAATAAAGTTTCAAGTTGACATAGGAAAGAAGATTCAAAGAATATGATGCCAAAAAAAAACGACTCATACACAAAGAAATGCAGGGGGGAAAGAACTTGAGTGGTTGGGTTAGGAGGCTGCAATGATGTGCTTACAATGGTAAGTCTGTCCTATACCTAAGGCCCTATGTAAACATAGATCTTGACTAAATAAATGTAGAATCACAAAAGTGGTACTTAATTTATTGTCTACACCTACATAATTTATGTTTTAAATTTTCATGACAATGAAAGAAAAGAGAAAAATTTCAAGTAACAGGAACATTTTCAAAAATTAAAAAATCTTTATGTATAAAGTTCATTAATAAAGGCCTGGCAACTGGAGAGAAACAACACACACACACCAAATATAAGCAACTTGCAAGCACCAGGAATGCCATTTAGCAAGAGGTTTTTGGAGTGCAAGGCTCTTGGGAATGAAGGCACAAGAATCCTACTGGGTCTCCATCACCTCCAACATAAATGTAGGAGCAGTTGAAAGAAGGAATGACAAAATGAATGGAGAAATGGTGAAGAATGAGGGAATAGCAACAGTAAAATGGGGAATCAAACCAGAAAAACCAATAAAGCAATTATGCAGTGGATGCGAACAAAACCTTTGGAAATACTAAAACATAAGCAGAAAGGGAAATATGGATCATCAAAGCAAAGATAGTTTACACGAGCAAGGAACCATGCTAATCTTGGCACTTTGGCAGTATCAAAATGTCAAAGCACAGGCCTATGGAGTACGGAGTAGATCAGTAGACAAATTGACACACTAACATTTTCAAGACGCATGATTGCATGAATACCAAAATCGACAAGGATGTAGTAACGGCCCCTTACCAACTCCACTTTAGCTGACATAGACCTTAGACCAGTCATATAACAACATATATCTAAGTTAGCAATACATATGTAGGAGCCGAAGTAGCTGTGCTACAAGCTAGCAAAATAGGCTAGAGATATTGAGATAGATGCTATTTTTTCCATGCTTTTAAAAGAAGCAGCAATATGTTTTCACAAAATTATGTGATACTTGAGCATAAGATAGAATTCTCTTAAAAGTAAATTCAGTACTTTAGCTACCTGCACATTAAAAATGCATCAGCAAAAACGTTGAGCCATTAAACTTACACAACACAATGGTACACAACAAGCATTAAGCCATCAATCATGATTTCATACTACTAAATACACCACATTGCATAAATAAGCTACATACGTCATCATCATAGAACCTGCAAATCGCACAGAAATACTCCCCCATTGTCACACCGCAATTCTTGCAAATGCATCCCACCTTGAAGCAACCAAAAAAAAAATCATCAAGACACCAAATGAAAACATACAACTACTTAAAAATGACAATAATTCCAACGTTTATTTTACTTCATACTTACTGGTTGTTCTGTGTCACATACAGCACAAACGACCTAAAATGAGACCATGAAAGCCAAACAATCAATAAATAGGAAAAATAAATAAATAAATGAACAAATAAATCCCACACAGCACAAAATAGAAACATAGCTCAATAATCAACGTACTTGCTCAATATCACATCGATTCAGTTCATGTCGATCTGCCGGATTGCGCATAAGGCTCTAAGAAGCAATTCAACAAATACATAACAACAAGCTAACTAATCAATGAATACCCACAAATCTAACAATCATAGCCAATAACACACTATACTAATATAAAAAAAATGAAAAAAAACGGAACAAACTGATACTTCTGTTTCAAATCAAATGCAACGATTACACATTTGTTTTCTCTACTTTATGTCAAATCGTTGAATTTTAGTTGAAATGGATTTAGTCCATAAGCAAAAAATGATAAAAATAAAAATAAAATAATGGTATGTGGATATTACAGCAGTTTCATTATGGCAATGGCGACATGGGAATATCTCATTGCAACAAGGAGCTCGAATAAAGCACCTTCTTCTGTAATGTTGACATCTACACAAACCAGGAAAAACCAATCAAAAACTCACAAAAATTAATTATTTATAATTAAGGCATGAAAAGAGAGCGGAAAGAAAGAAAACAAGAAAAATTGAAATACCCATAACCCATTTTTCCAAAATCGAGTCTTTCGTCGGTACAACCCTCCATTATCTTCAAATTGAATCTGGGTTAAATTTTTCCTTTTTTAAATAAATAATTTGGGGCTAACTCAAATCAGCCAAAAAAAATGTAGGTGAGATGAGACGACCATTTCAGGAAGGAAAAAAAAGGAAGTATTTTAAAAACGTATTTGGTCATCCACCATTATTATTATATTGCTTATATATAAGGTTTGTTTATTCCATCATCAGATTCACATAAAATTGTTACATAAATAAGAATTTATGCAAAATAATACCAACTATAAATGTATTGATGGAGTAGAAAAAGGGAATGTGATTGGATAAGCTTTAGGCGGGAGGACAAGGAGGAAAGAAAGAAAGAAAGAGACGCAAGTTGGGGGCAGGGGTGCAGGGCTTTAAGGCGCCGTAAATATAAAATGTTTTTTTCACATGTGCATTTTGGGACCAATTCAGATCGGATTTTACTTCGGATGATTTTCAACCATTGTAATTTCGGACATGATTGGATTTCGGATTATGTTTTTTGGACATTATTGGACTAAAATTTCGGAGTAACATTGGATTGGGTGTCGGGTGATTTTTCGAACGAAACTTTCAGATTACTTTTGGACCGAATTATTTTCCGAATATATTTAAACCTTCAGTTACTTTTTAAGTTTATATAGAATTTCGCATGGATATTTATATTATATACCATAATTATTCATATATGTAACCCTAACATCATATTTATGTATAAGAATTCATTATGTTGCTTGAAACTATGATAAAAGTTTAATTATTTATTTGATTTTAAAGTTTTTAAATTGTTACTATTATACAAATTCAAATTAACATAAAAATTTAAAACATTTCACATTAACTATTTTACAGTTTGGTTCAATTATTTATTTGATTCTAGAGTTTTTAAGTTGTCACTAGCATATATATATATATAGAATTGATTAGTTTATTTCACTGTTCATTTGCTTTTAATTTTTTTGTTGTTTCATAATTTAGTGGTGTTTGAGCATCCATATTGGTAAAGATGAAGGACTAGCTTGTAAAATTACAAAATTGTAAGCTATAAGTTCAACCATTATGGGAAAGTTGAGCTTGTTGCTTGGCTCAAGCTACTAGCTCAACAAAGCTACTACCTTATGATTTTATTTTACCTTTTTCAAAATTATGGTGTTAAATGCATGACATTGTGAAATAATAAAAATTATATATGGGGTCAATTTTAAGCTACAAGGATTGTAGCTTGACATTGTGGGTAAAAGTAGGTTGAAAACCTTGTAGCTCAAAAATAGGACATGGCACACAAAGCTACAAGGTTTGTAGCCCGCTATTGTGGATGCTCTTATATGTTATTTTTAATGCAGCCAGTGTAACACTCTGGAATTTCCTAACTTTCTGCTCTAGATTTTCTGGAAAACATATTATAATTATTAAACAAATATAATTATTAAAACCCCTAAATAACGAGGAAAAACCAAAGTATTACCGCTATCGTGATAACGGCTAAGACATTTATCAAAGTATTACAGCGGAAGTCTTTAAAAACCAAACCAGTTTAAAAACTTAAACCTCAAAAATAATCTCAAACTAAAATCAAACCAACAACCAAAAGAAAAATCAACTTAAAACTTTATTACACTTCGGAACCATATTAATGGCTCTTCAAAACCAAAAAATTAAACTTCGAAAATAAACAACATCCAACAATAGTTAAATAGATCCATAAGCAAATAAATTAAAAAACTATGAAGAATACAATTCAAACACTTTCACTCCAGCCCAGCATGAATAATGACTTATGCCCACTTGTACTTGTAGCTTTTCTCTTATTCTAGACAACTACTCGTCAACAAGTGGGTCATCGTAGGGCCAAGTCCAAAATAAAGCCATACACACAAACAAACAGTCAGCAAAGCTGAGTATATAACTACTAAAGACTATGCAACAAGATCAAAATAAAAATAAAAGTAAAACATACATACATATTACTGTTGACAACTCTTCACCTGTGCATAGTCTCAAGTTAACAAATTATTTATTATATTTAAACTTTGGATTTCGCATCGAACGAGTTTCCTTTCCTTTAAAATCGCCCTATTGGGCACCAACTTGGGAGCAACTCCAAGAAGGTATTTCCTATGTCACATTAAGTGACGGAATTCCGGCGCGTAAAAAATATAAAAGAGTACAACGTCTTGTACTCCAACTAGAAGTCATAAATCACTGTTTCATACGACTCCCCTCATTGTTTATACTCAAGGTATATACGTTCCAAGAGTTTTGGTGTGAATCCTCTTTCACTTTACGTGATTAACCAGTTTAACAATGTTATGACTCACACATAACAACGCATAAAACATGCATAGAATCAAACAAAATCATATTAATTATCTTTGATTTAAGGTGATTCTAAAATAATCTAATGTGTGTCTTTTAATTAAACTAAATTTCCTTTACCACACATTACTGTGAGTAGCTAACTATTTACTTTCTCCTTGACTACACATTAAACTGTGAGTGACAACATATATAAAAATATTTGCTCATTAACTTCTTTTAACTGTGTGAATAAAAATTCACAATCTATTTTTCTTGCTGTTTAAGTAACTAACCAACTTAAATAACTTCCTTTCTTCTTCAATAAGCTATTGACCAATTTCAAACTAATCATAACATTCCAATTTAATCTTAAAAAATTTATATTATTATAAATGTGGAATGTCAAAACAATATAAATCATGCTTCTAATAAAACATATCATGCATGTCAATTCACAAGCAAATCAAGCAACAACAACAGGTCATAAAAGATTAAACAAGCATGAATCTAGTTTCTGTGTTTGTCTTTAGTACTTACGTATCTTGTGTTGTAGTGGTGATCCGCCACAAATTCTAAAAGTCAACTAAATCGAAGTCTCCTACATAGAGAAAACCAAATCTAAATTAAAACCTTGTTGACTAAGTTCTACAACAACACTAAACTAATTTTCTACATTGAAAACTTATCCAAAACATTGCCTATATGGTCTCTATTCAATTTCATACTTTATTTTAATTTTTCTATTGTAAAATACTTGATTTTCAGTGATTTTCCAAAAATTGCAGCTTTCTAAAATTCCTCAAAAACACCTTAAAACCTTTCTAAATATCATATTTTAATCATAAAAACACTATAGTCATGTCTAAGATCAATATACAATACTTAGACGCATTAAAAATAATTATAACTTACTATGTTACATGCTACTATTTTTATTGGGCATAAACATGTGCTAAGAAAAATTTACATCTTTATTTATTCATTCCAAACTTCTTAATAATACATCTAAACATCATAAATCCATCATAAAACTCTTTTACAATCTACTAATAACATCATGAAACAAATCTATGTTTTAGAATAATTTTTCATAAGATAAAACATGTTCATAATATTTATGCCCCTGATTTTAATGATTATAAAATATGGACAACAATATAATTTAACTTTAAGACCTTTAAAAATCAATCTAAACTTCATAAAATCATCATAAATTCACCCAACAACAATTCATGATCATAATATTAAAGTTTAAATCATTAAAAACCATAAAATCATGAATTTCATAATTTCATAAACTCTAATTTAAAATTTCAAGATCAAACAAATAAATTCATGCTTTAAATTAAATCATAACTTTATAAAAACATGATTTAAACTATATATAGAAACATGATAAATCATAATTATAAACATGAAATTTGCAAGATTGAATTAAAAAGAGAAGAGAATTTTTTTTATAAAACTCAAATATTACCAAAACAAAAGGACATGAAGTGGCGCCAAGTGGCCGCTTTTTTTTTTTTTTTTCGGAAACTTTTCCGATTTTTTTTTCCGAATTTTTTTTCCTCTCTCTCTCTCTCAACTTTTGAAATCCTAAAACTCTAAGATTACAACTTAAATCTAAAAATTTGGGTTTTAAGGGGTATTTATAGGCCCCAAAGTAGGATTTAGTGCAATTACATAAATACCCTTAATGTTTGTAATTACTTTTATGCCCTTGTTTTAAAACAATTCAGGAAACTCTAAATATTCCATTTTTAGAAACTTTTCAAAATATTTGATAAAACTTAAAATAACATGAAATTTTATTTATATACATAAAATAATTACTTTGATTAAAATTTATTTAAATTTCCTTTCTTTAATATTTTTATTGAACTTAAAATATTTCATGTTAAAACATACGTATAAAATACGAAAATAACTTTTTAAAGTATGTGAAAATATGGTGTATTACAGCCAGTCTCTCATACAACACGCCGCACCCTCAATTCAGGGTATAGTGTGGTCGTGTCAATTCTCCCAAAACTAATTCAATCGAACCAATCTTTGCAAGATAGAGAAAATAATAACTTTTCATTTATTCAAAGGTACATATTAAAATTCATATTTTTTATATTCTCTACAAATAGAGATCCATATTGATGTACTTTTGAGGTACTAAATTTTTGACCCAATACAAAATATTGAGTAACCTTTCCACAAGATATTAAGCAACCCCTAAAAGGCTGCAATAATAAACACTCGGTAAGTATTATACTCCGTGCTAAACAATGAATAACTCCTTCATGCAACTGTAATACCACGTATTTTTAAGTATGTGTATAATTAAAATTAATATTTATAAATACATTTTAATGTTTATAAATGTATTTGTAGTATTTTTGGAATAATAATGGCCTAACGAATTAATTAATTGAAGAAATTTAATTAATTAGTTAATTAAATATTTATTTCAAGTTTATAAAGCTATAAAATATATTTATAAAGGTTGAATAATTATTTAAGTTTTTATAAAAGTTGCCAAATTGGGATTTTTAAATGTTTCCTAAATTGTTTTAAAACAAGGGCACAAAAGTAATTTCATTCATTAAGGGTAATTTAGTAATTTCACAAAGTAACTTTTGGGGACTATAAATACCCCTTTAAACCAGAATTTTCAGAATTAAAATTAGGTTTTATGTTTTAGGATTTACAAAAAAAAAAAGTACAAAACTAAAACCCTAACACTAAACTCGGCCACTACTCCACCGGGCCCCCTCCTCGCCGGCGACCACCGCGGGAATCAGCAGTAGCCAGCCGGCAACCACCAGGTAACCGCCCACCACCGCCAACAGCCGGCCATCGGTTCTCCCCTTCTCCCTCTCTCTTTTTCGGGTTTTGTAAGTTTAAAAAAAAATTCTCTTCTTCTTCTCAATTTAATTCAATCTTGTTTATAATTATGTTTATACTCGTGTTTTTATAAGTTATGATCAATTTTTATGATATATAATCATGTTTTAAAAAGTTGTTCATGAATAATTAAATTAGGGTTTTTAAGTTCATGAAATATAATTAAGTTCTCTTATAGAAAAGAAAGTTTTGTAGGGAATATTAGGAGAGAATAGATCTATCTATCCTTCATTTACAATAGGGTATATATATATATACAATGTAGGGAAGGATACCTTATAAAGTGAACCCTGGTCTCCGGAATATTCTAGATCATACATAAGGGTATAATGGGCATCAACTAAACACTCCCCCTTGGATGGCCATTATCGAATAGTGTGCCTTGTTATACTAGGAAAACCCTATAGGAGAAAAACCTAGTAAAGGAAAAAGAGTACAACACTTTCGACATACGACTTAGGATGTTGCCTCATTAAAAACCTTTCCAGAAAACCCAATGTGGGACAAAACCATGGTTAAGGAAAAAGAGTACAACGCGTATTTCTTCCCCCGGCCCTAATGGATGCATAGCTTGAGATCTTCCAAAATCATGAATCCAATACCTTTGGGTAGCTCCACATATGAGATAGAGTAACTTTTAATTCCTTTTATCCATCCTGATTGTACTTCAGTCTTCAAATCTTCTATATGAGATATCTTCATTTCTCCATGCTCTTGAAAATAACGTTACTTTATATTGTTTTAAGTTACCATAACCATTAAATTTATGCCTTCTTCTAGAAGTCATATAAAGTAGCTATTAATAATCAAATATTCATCATGATTTATGACAACTCGTGAAATTATTAATAACATTGTCCAATTGTTTATGGTTCTTCTAAACCATAAAAGGATTATCCTTACATTGGAAAATTCTCCAACAAACAAAATTAGATTCTCTCTCAGATGCTCAACCTTCAGGTTGAGTGTTAGCAATCTAGTCATCAATACCTTTTGGGAGTTCGATAGCAATGTTGGTATTAAAAATATACAATATGAAGGACTTGATATTTGTATATCTCTTATATATGTTCTTCTAGAACTTTTATGCGTGATTCATAACATGCTGTTAGAACGTCTTCATATGTATAATTTCATCACAAATATAATATATCCTCATTGGAGGATAATTTTTTCATCTAACTCTTCATACTATTGTAAACACAACTTACTACATTATATACAAAATTTCACATACATCACAATTATATTATTATTGTATAAGATTAGTGCATATTATATGATGAGATATTAAATTTATACTAATAAGATATTAAACATAAAACATGTATATGATGAGTGATGCATCTAAATACTATCTATATATACATGCAATGAATAATGCATTTATCTACGACTCACACATGCACATAAATGTAAGACTCAAATATGCAAGACGTTGTACAGTAGACCATCACCTGAGGGGATTCGGATCGAATACCTGGTTCTCGGAGGGGTACGCCTTACTACGGGGGCAGCATGATCCCGATCTTCTCTGCACTCTTTCGAGATGCGAGTTTGATGACTTCATTTGAGGACTCCAAGCCCCTTAGAAGGTGAAGAGCTCACGCGACATTCTTTGCCTCCTGGAGTGGTGGTGGGACACCACCAACTCCTTTCTCTTCCCATGAGGTGAGATGACCTGATCCCCATTTGACTTTGCCATTCTGACTGACCTTTCTTTCACTCCTCTTCTTGTTGAGGTCAATGGCAAACTCAACCCCCCCCCCCCCCCCCCCCCCCCCCCCCCCCCNACACCACTACACGGCAACTCCTAGGGCCAGCCTATAGCAAGCTAGGCAGGAGATGGTCCGTTAACTCTAAGAACTTGAGCAGCGGTTTTTCTTTGCCTGACACCACCAGAGAGCAGAAGATTCGCATTGTTCTTATGTTACTTATTTTCTATACACTTTCTGTTGACAAGGGGGGTAGCCCCCGATGTCACCTTTGCTTTATCCCTTCTCTATATGATCTTTTTAAAGTTAAAGAGTACAACTGGGGAGATTTAGGGTACGCGTCCCTTCTTTGTACTATAAGGACAGCCTGCCGTCAGATCGACGACAAATTTGGCATTGGTTTTTCTTCCTTCTGGAAGATCATCAGGGTAAAGATTGTTTTAGACATTCCTTTGGTTATGCATTCATTGATTTGTTTATTTGCAGTTTTTTGCTATGTTTTGTAGTTTTGGGGCTTCGAGTACCTGCCTCGCTTAGCTCCTCCTCGTCCCCGTGATCGAGTTCATCTAATTATGGCATCCTAGGCGAGTTGTAGGTCTGAGAGGTGAACCAAATGAAACAATGAAGTACGCAGGATCATTCGCAAGCTTCGTGTTGAGGATATAAGTCCTTCCTCTCTTCGCTTAACAAATCATTGTTTGTTTTCTTATTTTTTCGTTTTCATTTATCTTTCCTTACCTTTCAATCGTTTTCAGGTCCAGTTTCGTCCCTGGGCGGGTCTAGCAGGCATTCCTCCTGCTCTTACCCTCGCTTCTCGGCTAACTCTACATCGGTGCTATTTTTGGGACTACGAGGTCCCTATTTGGTACCCTAGGGAGCAATTTGCGAGGCAACATAGCCTGGAAACATTCGTTGTCCCCCCATCACGCTCCAGGGTCGATGGTTGCTCCGTTAGCTATGTTCGACCAAATCGGTCGGACACGAGTCGTCTGTGGCACATTCTACCCTTGGGAGCAGCTTGTCTACCCCGACAAGGACTACCAGAGGGATATTCTTCCCTGGCTAGCGAAGTCGGTTTGGCTGATTGCATTGGTGAGTTTCGATGTCATTTATTTTCCTCCTTTTTTACCTTTATTAATACTTATGCTGATTTTCTTTTTTTAGGTGTCATATGACGACAGTCACCTTCCCCACGCTGATTTTACTTATGATTATGAAATCGATGGGGTGATTCATAGGGAGACCATCCCGGAGGCTCCGGAGGGCAGGATGTTCGTCGTCCAAGCCTTTCCTCCATATGTTTAGTCGGTTAGTAACACTAGTACAAAAAATACATTTTGCTGCGCCTTATTTGCTGCGGTTTTTTGGGGTTTTATAAAAACCGCAGCAAATAAATTGATATTTTTGATAAGGAGTATTATTTGCTGCGGTTCTTTTGTAACCGCAGCAAATAAGTGATGTAGATTTTTTTGTCTTTTTCTTTTTTTTTTCGTTGGTACTGTTCTTATTTTTTTTGTTTGTTTTTCTTTTGTTGTCCTTCTTTTTTCCCGTCTTTCTTCATTCCTCTCAAACACTCACACTCAAACACTCACACTCAAACCTAACTCCCATTATTCTTCACTCAAGCAAGTTCGTCTTTCTTCATTCCTCATTCTTCCTTCGATCTGAACTCACACNGTTCCTCAAACACTCCTTCAATCTGAACTCACAGTGACAAACCTAACTCCCTCGATCTGAACAGTCCACAACGACCCAATCTTCGTCGCCCTTATCTTCTTCTGTCGCCCTTATCTTCTTCTGTCGCCGTTATCTTCTTCTGTCGCCCTTATCTTCTTCAGTCGCCGTCTCCTACCTTCCTCGTCGGTCTTCGTCTTTGTTGTTTTAGTAATTTTTTGTTACAAAAAATTATGTTTTGTTAGAAAAAATTTGCTTCGTTTTGTTGGTTTTTATGACGAATTTATCGTCGTTTTAGGGTTTGGGGTTTTTTTTTCTGCTTCTTAGGATTAGTTTGGTTCGTCGCTAGGGTTTAGGATTGAAATTTGCTTTTTCATTGTTTTGATTTTAGCGTTTGTTGCTAGAAATGTCGAAGTTCTTTCATTAGATTGTTGTTTTCGTTGTTTGTTCGTAGGATACATGTTTGTTCAAAAGCTGGTAATTAATTTATTAATTTCATTTAGAGAAATTGGTGTTTGTTTGCAGGTTGCTAAGTGGTTATAATTGATCAAATTGGGTTTAGATTGTCAGAATTAGATAGTTAGGGTTTTGGTAGTCGAATTGGCTGAGATTGGTCGAATTGGTTATGGTGGTTGAAACAACTACTGACGACCAAATTGGGTGGCTAGTGTGGTCGAATTAGATATGTTGTTCAAGTTTGGTGATTATGGTGGTTGTGTTAGGTGGCTTGTACTATCAAGGCCATGGTGGCTATGGTGGTCAAGTTGGGTGGATATGATGATACCTTGTTGATGATTTTTGTTTCTCATTGAATAGAATTTGATTCTAATATCTGAACTATGTTGATGAGCCTGGTTTAAATTTTAAAGTAAAGACCAAAAAACTCACTACTGAATTAGGGGGTTCAAGCTTACCATTTTCAGGATTCTAGTATCTAGCCTTTGGAAGTATATGCAACAGCACATTATTTACTCCAAAACTTGTAGAAGGGCAGTTTTAAATGAAATTTACAGCCTTGCCTTTGTGAGATGAAAGAAGCTTGGTTCTATGCTACTGAAATAGCAAGTGCAGGTTGTAATTTAACTTTAATTTTTGATTTATTCAATTACTATAAAAAGCTTAGGAACCTCGAAAGTGAGTGTGCTGAATAAAGAGGGAGCTTCTTGAAAAAAGAATACAAAAAGTTAGGATTCTTATGCCATAGTTTGAAAAGTTTGACATTAAAGCATCTCCTATGAGTATTATGAATGCCATAAAAAGTTTAAGATCTAAGAGGGTGTTTCATAGCTCTCTTTTAGGATTCAAGTCAAGCCTAAACCTTTCGAAAACCTTGGAGTACAAAATTTTCATAGTTCAAATGTTGAGCTATTGAAGTAATAATATATCCACCAACACCAACTCATAATCATTTCTGCCTATACTTTCCTTTCTCTTCATTTTACCCACAGCACCTATGCACCGCCCCACCAGTTAACTTCAACCATTATGGCACCGAGTTCTTTTCACAATTAAACTTTTGAACGTGGGTTTGGGCTTTCAGAGTAATGTATCAATATCTTTAAGCCACTTATTTTTATAAGCTGTAGCGTGTTGGTCTTGTATTTGCTCCATGGTCAATTGGTCATATTGTTAAGAGTGTCCAATAAATTTTTCATTCCTTCACTTTCTAGCTGATCAGTTCTTCAAAGCTATTTGCATTACAGCCTGTGCCGAAAAATTATCATCTGATCTTAAAAAAAAACCAAACCATTTTGATTGGCATGATATTTATTTATTCTTTGACACATTTGATTATTTTACAAGCGATGTAATGTATGTAATATACAACGTCAAAAGCCTGATGATGAAAGCCTGTTGTTGCTGTGAATGCAGGGGTTCTGAATTGTTTAAAATTTACTATGTTGAACCCCCTAATTTACTACGTCAAACTTACTTTTTGGTCTTTACAATTGTAATTCAGATAATGCTGTTTACTAAGGCTTATTTACTCTATATGCTTATCAGTGTATGTTTGACTTTAGGATTTCAATGCTGTTTGGACCGTTTGGTTGAAGATCCTTTGTGGATTTGCTTTGTTCTTTTACGTTTTAAAAGTTTAAAGAAGCTACATTTAGGTTTAAGGTTTAAATAGAATTTCGAACTACGTGGTATCTTATGTTGGTTTTGGTTCAAAAATCAAGGGTACACATAGTAACCAACAAAATTCAAAACTTGGAAACTCAAAATCCAGCTAAGCTGGAGCTCCATTTCAAATACTAAAGTCAAAACTCAAATCAGTATTTCAATTATACAGTTAGAAGAAGTGTACATTTTCATTCATTCACAATAAAAATTACCCATTACTAATCCTACGTAATACCTCAGCAGTGGGTGTTTGGTTCAACCCTTTCTAGTAGTATGGAATGGGTGTCGCTATTAATGACGAAAAAGATGAAAAAGTTGGAATCATTTACCAAGGGTATAGGATTCCACACCTCCCTTGTTAACATATGAGCGATGAACCAAACAACTTACAAAAAGAAACGGATTTTCACTCCATACTCTATGGTTTCATATTCTCATTCCATCCCATTCCAAGTTTTTGAACCAACATGCTCTTAGTCGCTACTCACAACTCGAAGGCTATTGGAAAACAAAACCAACCTCCCAAACTAACAAGTGTACATGGAATCTGAAAAATTCCTTATGATCTCTCACTACTACGTAATTTGCTTCTTCAATTATAGTAAGCAATTGCTGAACTGATTGTGGGTAATTAAATGTTTATTAAAGCAAGAACCACATTTTTGAAAGAATTATACACAACCATATATTAAATTTACTATGTTGTTGTACTGAATATCTTCAATTGTGTGTTATTAGTTGCACAAGATGTCAAAGGATCGGTCATGGATGTACAATTGCCATGATAAGGCGAAATTTGTAGAAGGGGTGTTTGAGTTTTGTGAGCGTGCAGAAGCATATTCACAAACTCAAAAAACCGGGGGGTTTTACTGTCCATGTTTCAAGTGTGCCAATGATCGTAAGTTTGAAAGTATTGCTGAGGTCAGGCTGCACCTACTTCTTCATGGTTTTCGACCTGATTATTATGTGTGGAGTTATCAAGGTGAGACAGGAGTCCATGACGGTCCTTCGTCGCGTGGTAATCATCAACATGATGATAGTAGTCATCAACATAACAAGGACTATACTCATGCAACCAATGATGATGTCTATAGGAATGATGATTACGAACGCGATGAAGCGGATCATAGAGTCGAAGAGATGGTGGAAGGCCTTGACAATGGACGAGGCTTTGAATCCATTTCAGAGGCCTCTCGAAAGCCTTTGTACCCCGGTTGTACTAAATTGACCATTCTTGTTGCTGTGATGGAATTGTTTAGTGTCAAGTCAGAAAACAATTGGACTGATAGAAGTTTCACAATGTTACTAGAAAAGCTGAGTGGCATGTTTCCGGATGGAAATGAGCTTCCTAAGTCAACTTACTATGCTAAGAAGCTGATGTGTCCATTCGGCTTAGAGTATGAGAGAATACATGCTTGTCCAAATGATTGCATATTGTACCGAAAAGATTATGAGTTGTTGGATAAGTGTCCAAAGTGCAATTTGCCACGTTATGACCGACAAGGGGCACGGGGTAAAGCTGGTCCGCCGTCCAAGGTTTTGTGGTATCTCCCAATAATACCAAGATTCAAGCGGTTGTTTTCAATTACGAAGGATGCTAAGAATCTAAGGTGGCATGCGGAGGGTAGAAGGGTGAAGGGTTTGCTACAACATCCAGCTGATGGTCCGGAATGGAAGACTATCAACAGGAAGTATAAGACATTTGGAGATGACAATCGCAATCTCAGGCTTGGGTTGTGCACTGATGGAATGAACCCTTTCGGTACTCTTAGTTCGAAGCATAGTTCATGGCCGGTAATTTTAACGATCTATAATCTTCCACCTTGGTTGTGCATGAAAAGAAAGTACCTTATGCTATCACTTCTTATTTCTGGTCCAAAGCAACCCGGTAATGACATTGATGTGTATTTGGAGCCCTTAGTTGATGACTTAAGAAAATTATGGGATGAGGGTGTTTTGGTGTATGATTCCCATGCAAAGGAGACTTTCACGTTGCGTGCAATGCTTTTGTGCACTGTCAACGACTTTCCAGCTTATGGTAACTTATCTGGGTACAAGAACAAAGGGATGAAGGCTTGCCCTATTTGCATGGACGATGGTGATTCTACATGGGTGGGTAAGTATGTTGACTGGTGTCATCGAAGATTCCTTCCACCTAACCACCCTTTTCGGAAGAAAAAGAAGCCATTCAATGGGATGGTTGAGGATCGTGTTGCTCGTCGTCCATTAACTGGTTATGAGGTGTATTCACAGGTTAAGGGGGTTCAAACCATTTTTGGGAAACCGAATGTCAACTATTCCGGGTTGTGGAAAAAGGAGTCTATATTTTGGCAGCTTCCATATTGGAGAGATTTACAAGTCAGACATTGTCTCGATGTGATGCACATCGAGAAAAATGTTTGCGATGCCATACTTGCCACCCTTTTCAACATTCCGAACAAGACTAAAGACACTAAAGGAAATCGGGAGTTCTTGAAACAACTTGGAGTTCGACCCGAGCTCTGGCCTCAGCTGAAAGAGAGTAAAAAAAGGAAGAATCAGGAGGAAGATGTACCATCACAGAAAGGAAAGGGGAAGGAAAAGGTGCAACAAAGTTCAAATGAAGAGAAAAAAACCTACTACCTTCCTCCAGCTTGCTACACAATGTCGAAACAGGAGAAGATACACTTCTGCACATCTTTATACAACTTAAAGGTGCCGTCAGGGTATTCTTCTAACATGAGAAGATTTGTGACTTTAGATGGTGAGTTGATGTTATCTAGTATGAAATCACACGACTGTCATGTTATGATGCAAGTGTTTTTACCAATTGCAATCCGTGGGATTTTACCTAAACATGTTAGGTACACCATCACCGAACTATGTTCCTTCTTCAATACAATATGTAGCAAAGCACTAGATCCAACTACGTTAGATACCCTCCAAGCACGTGTAGTTGAAACTCTTTGTAAGTTTGAGATGTATTTCCCGCCTGCATTCTTCGATATAATGGTCCACCTAATTGTACATCTCGTTCGTGAGATTAAGCTTCTAGGTCCCGTGTTCTTGAGATGGTGCTATCCTTATGAAAGACATATGGGGGTCTTAGGTAACAAGGTGGCGAATCCTGCAAGACCAGAATCTAGTATTGTTCAAGGGGTCATCAGTGATGAGGTCGGAAATTTCATAGCAGAATACGTTGCAGGTGCACATCCTATTGGTTTGCCTAAAACACGTCATGAATGGAGGCTTGATGGGAAGGGTACTATTGGGTCAAGAACGAGTTTGGCGAATCTGACAGTCCTCAACCAAGCTCATTTGTATGTGTTACATCATATGGCAGAAGTTCATCCTTTTCTTACTGAACATTGGCAGATCTTAAAGACTCAAAATCCAGGGATATCTGAAAGGGCATTGTCTAATTTGCATAATAAGACATTTATTGAGTGGTTTCACAACCGAGTTGTTGTGGACAATCTGCAGGGTGTGACTGAAATAGTGAAGTGGTTAGCTTATGGTCCTCGGGAAACCATTACAAATTACGAGGGTTATGATATAAATGGGTACTCATTCTGGACCACTTATCAGGATCAAAAGTCCCCATGTGTGCAGAATAGTGGTGTATCCTTGTTGGCATCATCAACCTTTTATGCTAGTGCAAAGGATCAAACTCCGATAGATGCTACGGTAATGTACTACGGCCAAATTGCAGAAATGTGGGAGTTAGAGTATTGTACCTTCAATGTTTGCCTTTTCAAATGCAAATGGGTAGATAATAATCGGCGTTCCGTAAAAAATGATGACCCGTGCGGTTTCACTCTTGTTGACATGACTCGAATGCGTGAGGGTCCTGAGCCTTTCATACTTGCGGGGCAAGCAAAGCAAGTTTTCTACGTAACCGACCCTGCTGACTCAAAATGGTCTATAGTGTTGCCGGGGAAACGTAGTATCCTGGGCATCGGAGATGTTGACGATGAGGAAGAGTATGACGCTTTTGAGGATTCTTCACCTTTTATGTGTCCTAAAACAAGTGTTGCCGAATCGGTTGCTAACGAGTCCAGTTACCTGCGTGAAGACCACGCTGAAGGGATAACTGTTGCTGAAAATTGAATGTACTGAAAATTGTAACACATTTAATTATGATATGCACATTTAAATATGATATACACATGTAAATGTAAGACATTTTAGTATGATATATACATTTCATTATCATCTCCAGGGATTTTGCGTCAATGATTTTGTAGTCGTTTTCAGTGATTTTTAAGTGATTTTATTTTTACTTTGTTCAACGAATGTTGGTATATTGTTATGATATCGGCTACAGATTTCTTTCATGTCCATTATTTGTATTTACATTGATTTGTGTTTGTAGGTTACATTGAAGTCCATGTGCAGTGACGATTCAATACGTACCGGTGATGAGTCAAGTTCTTCGTCCGACCCAAGTTTTGACCATCGCTTAGAGCAAGATCAAGGAGAGCCGGAAGATATAGAGTACGACAAATTCCTTCAGAAGGTAGAGCAGTTCGAGAAAATGGCTGACGAAGCACCACCAATTAATGAAGCCGAAACTGCAGCCCCTACAATTGTGGCTAGTCAGCCACAGCAGACTGCATCTCAGCAGCCTGAGTTCGCACCTGATCAGGCTGTTGTTGAGCAACCTCATTCCACACCGGATCACGCTGCTGGTCAGCACGCATCTTCTGCTGACATGGGTGTGACGAAGTCCTTGTGCAACAGGAGAGGAAGAGGTCCTTCTAGGGGTGTCAAGTCGACTACACCTATGTATCTCGAGTACAATAATGCTGGCCAACCATGCGGTGAGTGGCGAAAAATGTATGGGAGACATATCGGCATTTGTATGAGAAAGCTATCTATTTTGCTGAAGTGGGAAGACGTGGAGGATGGCTTGAAAGCAGCTATGTGGCAAGATACTGTGGTATGTCGTTGTTATGTGTAGAAGGACTTAATATTTATGGTTTAACTTGCATATTGGCTTAACTTTAATGTAGTATATGCTAAACCTTATGTGTTTTATGTAGAATTTGTTCCATATCGAAGTTGATGAGGCTAAGAGGCAACTTTTTCTCTCGGCCGTTGCGGAAAGATTTAGAGATTTTAAGTCTAAACTTGTGAGTGGGTGGATCACCAAAAAAAGGAAGCGATCAATGAAGGAAGCTAATAAGATGCCATACGAAATTTACCCTCACATATCGAGCAAAGAATGGGAGGCCTTTGTTGCAAAGAAAACAACTCCGGAGCAAGTAGTAAGTATATCACTAACCATCGTACCTGTTGTTACATTAATCCTATGTTTTACTAACCATCATTTGCCTTTTGGTTTGGACAGGAAAAACGCGCTATTGCTTCACAAAGTGCCTTGCAGAAGAAGGCCTATCACCGCATGGGGCAGAAACCTTATGAGCGGTCAAAAGATGATTGGAAAGAAGAAGGTTTTTATGAAAAGGTGGTGTCGTGTGTTGGTGACAAGGAAGCCACCTCTTCTTCATCTGTTACGGTAACCGGCTCAAATCGCGTAGTAGATTGGTACTGTTCTTTACATGCTAGAGATGCAAGTGGGAGGCGAGTGATTGTAGACCCTGAGTTGAAGAAAGTGGCAGATGCTGTGGTAAGAAAATTCGTTTCATTTTTTGCCATTTTTGTTTGATTTTTGCTGTTTTCGTTTGTTGTTTTTTATGTGTTCGTTTTTGCTATTATTCGTTTCATTTATGCTATTTTTCGTTTGATTAGTAGCTACTATGTATTTCATGCCAACTAATTTTGAGAAATCCTACCCATTCCTATTTACTTTGTGTAATATGAACATTGAATTAAAGTAGAACATAAAACGAAGATTCAATTAAAATAGAACATCAATAGTACTTGATTGAACATAATATGAAGATTCAATTTTGTATCTATAACACAGCTTGGAACGAACAACGAGGGTGAATCTCAAGGTCAGAATCCTACCCCTGCAGCAGGACTTCCCCCGGACCACGCAGGACGTGTGAAAGGTTTGGGAGGTGTACGTTTAGGTAAGCGAAGGGCATTTCCACAAGACAAGTCAGGAAGTAGTTCTTCAAAAACGAAGATCAGTCCAGAAATGGAAAAAATGGTGGAGGAGTTGGTCAAACAAAAGTTCAAAGCTCTATGTGAGAAGGTGGGAATTCATGATATAGATTCACCTAATGAAGATGAAGTTCATGACAAGTCAAGCCGGCGAAAACAGACTTCCCGAGCTTCAAGTGAGCCTCCCATTCCAGATGTGGAGGTAATGTTTGCTAACTTTTTTCATACTTTTAACTTCATTTTTTAATAGTTTACACTTTATTTTTTAGTACTATTAATTTTATTTTTTTATCATATGTCCTTCAACTGTAACACATTTTGCAGGAGGAAACACCATGCACATTGCTTCTCCGGGATCCACGAGGTGGAAATGGTGGTTTACTGGTGGTTGCATTTGGCCATCTTCAACCAACTGTCCAGGCCCAAGTCTCGCATCTCCAAGCTGTCGGTGTAGGCAACTGTAACGTCTCAGTTGATTCTATTGTTGACGGATGGGAAGATGTAATACTTCCCCTTCCGCGGCCAGAGTGGGGATTGAATACTTTGGGAGAAGCACGAGGGAGTTTCGTGATGTGGCCAAGGAAATGGGTGCGGTTTGCAGAAGAGGTGAGTAAAACCCTTAATTAAAATTGATTAATACTCATTTTCCAATTATCGTTTTAATCCTTTTTATTGTCGTTGTCATATATATGTTAATGTGAATAAAGGGGGGTGCTGAAAGAGAACAAGAACAACAACACGACAACAGAGATTCCGCAAAAGAACAAAAGGATGGCCCGAACAACAAGATTTCCTCGAAAGGTTCAAACAAGGAAGATGAAGATGAGGTGTACAAAAATGTGTCACCCGCGTGTCAGTGGCTACATGAATGCACCAAAGATGAGCCGGAAGAGAATCCTTTAAAGGTGTGGTTGAGCAAGGATCAATTCCACTACTTTGAGGATGCTGAGACATGTGTAACGAAAGCTGATGTTTATGATTTCCTCGTTGGGGAGATGTTGTCTTTGTCAGTGTTGCAAGCGTTCATGAGGTTACTGCTATCTCCGTTACTTTTTTAATTTTAAATTCCATGCTTTTCACTTACAAACCTAAATGAAGTCGATTTTTACATAACTCATGCATGTTCTATTTCCATAAGCTGCCTCTTTAATTGTATTGATTTTGTTTGAATGATTGTTTATGAGATGCAGCAACTTGTACACTAATGTTTCCCCTTTTTTTCCACCTTAATTAGTTGTGTATACTTAGATTTGGCCGGAACCAATACCATGAACAAGGTGGGGTGGTTGTGTCCTCAAGAGATATATCAGGATCGATGTCTAAAGAACAAGGGTGATGTGAAAGCGTACCTTGAAACCGCCATCAAAGAAGCAATTCGAGCGAAAAGGAAGTTCATTATTGCTCCATCACTTGAGGAGTAAGTCTTTTTCACTTTCCCATTGTTTCTCCCCCACCCTTATTGTTCCTTCTCTTGTTTCACTTTCCCATTGTTTAGGCAACTTTCCCATTGTTAGTTTCGATTTCCAAATGTTATGCTTTCTCTTGTTTGGCGCAGTTCACATTGGGTGCTTTTGTTGATATCACCTTTGACATATAAGGTGTATCAATTAGATTCTTGCCGTCCTCAGTCGCCACGTAGATTATTGATTATGACGTGGGTGAATAGGTAAATTCGAACGTCAACCAAAAATCTTTTATGCTAGAAATGTAAGATATAACGGCTCCTTACCTTCGCTTAATTTTTTTCCTCCGTATAGTGTCATGAAGAGGATACGCACAAGCACAATGATTCCGAAGTTGATATCAGTTGAGGTAGAGACATCGAGATCCTATACATTTGTGGTGGTTGCTTACTTTGTCATGCAAATTTTTGATTGATTTTTCTTGTTTCAATGTCCTATGTACTTCAAAGTGCGCGCAACAGCAAAACGATACTGATTGTGGGTGCTACGTAATGCGTTACATGCATGACATCTTCTCAAGCTGTAATGAGTCAGATGATCTTGAGGAGGTAAGTACTGCAATAATTTCTGGAAGGCAACATGTCGCTTTGGGTTATTTTTAACCGTTTTGAATTCTGTTATGGGATTGTGTTGTTGGTTTTCTCGGTTCATTTGGCTTGTTTTAGCGAAAACTATATTTTGAAGTTCCCTAAATTATGTTTTGTTGGGGTGGGGCTATGCTCTAGCAAGTCGGTTTGGCTGAAAATTGACATTGGTGAGTTTCGATGGTCATTTATTTGCCCTCGATAAAAAAACTTTTTTACCAATATTATTAAGTACTACTGAGCTGATTTTTCTTTTATTTTAGGTGTCAAGTATGACGACAGTGCCACCGTTTCGGCCACGGGACAAAGATTTACGTAATGATGATAAAAGATATTAATCGTTGGGTTGATGCAAGTGAGGACCATCCCGATAGGCTCCGATGTGACAGTGAATGTAAATCGTCGTCCAGAGGGGGCAAACAAGTTTCGGGTGCCGTGGTATGGGTTTAGGGTCTTTAAGGAACACTGAGTAACAGAGAAGATAACAATTTTGGCTGCGCCTTAATTTGACTGCGGTTGGTTTTTGGGGTTTAGATATAAAAACGCGCAGCAAAATAAATTAAGATATAATTTTTGATAGCAGAGGTAGTCTATTGGCAATATGCGTTGAGACTTTGTATAACCGCAGCAAATAAGTGTGATGGTGATGTTAGTTTGTCTTTTTCGGTGTATTTGGGGTAATTTTTCGTTGGGTTGGTACTTTTTACTTATTTTTTTTGGTTGTTTTTTCTTTGTATGTCCTTCATTTTAATTCCTTGCTGATTCGGGGGTTCACATGTCCACTCAAACGAACATACAGAAAAAAAAAAAACTGCGAATCAAACACATCAAAAAGACTGCGGAAAAGGTGCAAAGAGAAAAAACACTCACGGACTCAAGAAAACCTAACAAAAATCCCAATTGTGTCTCCTCAAGCAAGTTCGTCTTTGTTCCTCAACACCACTCGCAGTGTCAGATCTGAACTCACATGTACAACCTAACTGCCCTCGATCGAACAGATACCACAAGCGACCCGAATTTCCGCCCTTATCTTCGTTCTAAGAGGTCGCGGCCTTGACATCTTGGGGGAGGAGATTCTGTCCGCATGTTAAAAATCTTGCTGCGAGTCGCGCCTTATGCTTCTTCGGGGAATTCGGGGGGGGGGGGAGAGAAAGAAGGAAAGAAGGGGGGGGCCGTCTGCCTGGACTTCCTCGCTAGTCTTCAAAAAGTACTTTGGTTGTGTTTACAGATATTGGTTGAGGGTTGTTACAAAAATATTAATGTATTTGTAGAAAAATTTGGAACTTCTTTTATGTTGTGGGGGTGGGTAACTTAAGACTGATCGAATTGATCTCGTCTTTAGATAATGTTTTGGGTTTTATTTGTTTTTTGGCTTCTGGTAGGATATCGAATAAAAAGGAAGTTTGGATTCGTACGCTAGGGGTTTAGGGAAGTTGATGTTGGGGTGCTGCGTTACAAGATTGTAAATTATGAAATAAAAATTTCAGCGGTGTAATGTTGCTAGAACGAAACGAATTCTTCGAGTGCTATGTGATATAAGTGTAGTCGTTGTATTTTCGTAGGAATGCATGTTTGGGTGTACAAAAAGCGTAAAGTGTGTAAGTTAAAAGTTTATATTAAAATTTACGATATAACATACAATGTACAGTGTTTTAGAGTTTGCAGGTTGCTAAGTGGTTATAATTGAAAATCAAGATAAGATGGGGTTTACATTGATCAGAAAAACAGTTAGATATTACATATGGTTTATGAAAGTTAGTCGCATTGGGCTGACAGATTGGTCTAATTGGATTATGGTGTAAACGGGTATATAGTGAAAGCTAGAACTACTGACGAAAGAACCAAAGAAAATTGGGGGTGGTGTAGGCTACGGGTGTGTGTAAGAAGAGATATCGAGCGTGGGTAATAGTGAAATCTGATTGGAACCAATTAAAATGGGTGATATATAGTAGGGTGTAGTTTGTTAGTTGCTTGTGTAACATAAAAGGCAGGTCCCTGGGTGCGCATGGTGGCTATGGTGTGTCAAGTTGGTTGGATATGGAATGGGAGGTAGCTGATGGTGAATGACCAAAATTTTTGGGTATTCGTCATAGAATAGACATATATGATTCTAGGTGAACAATATGGGATTGAATGAGCCTGGTATTAAAAAGAAACATGGGCCGAATAAAAGGAAAATTTTAAGGCAGAAGCCAAAAAAACTCACTACTGAGAGTTTCGTGTGTTCAAGCTTACCATATTGTTCAGGAGTTCTACAAGTATCGTATGGGGCCTTTGAGAAAATATAGATTGCAACAGAGCACATTGAAGTTTTACACTCCAAAAACACATTGTCAGAAGGCAAGTATTTACAATGAAAGTGGTACATGCTTGAAGCCTGTGTGGAGAATGGACAAAAGAATCTTGGTTTCATGGGGGGTTGTGGCTAGACTGAAATGTTACATGTGGCAGTTTGGAATAATTTATGACTTATAAATTTTGTTTATTCAATTACTATAAAAAGCTTATAAACCTCGGGCAGTGTATAAATGTGAATAGTGAATAGTGAAGTTAAATACGGGAAGCTTCTTGAAAAAAGAAGACAGAAAGGTGTAAACGATATAAAAGTCTTATACCCATAAGTTTGAAAGACGAATGTTTTGGGACATTACAAGTCAATCTCGCTATGAGTATTGATATCAAAAATGTCAACCCATAAAAAGAGTTTAAGTGGGGGGAGTCAAGAATCGGAAGGAATATTTGGTTTCTAGAAAGCGTGGCGTGCTTGGATTCAGATTACAGTCAAAGCCTAAACCTTCGAAAAAAAGACAAACATTGGAGTGACAGAATTTTCATAGATACAAATGTTAAAGAGGGGAAAAAAGCTAAAGATGTAGATAAATGAAAAGGAAAGGAATATATCCACCACACCACGGGGGGGCTGTAATTCAGGTGTCGGTAAATCAAACTATACTTTTCCTATGGTCTCTTCGGATTTTACCGCAAACAGCACGCTATGACCAAGGCCAAAGAAGGGCCGCGGACCGATTTAACTTCAACCATTAGGAGAATGCACCGAGTTCTATTTCACAATTAACTCTTGAACCGTGGGTTTGGGCTTTGGCAGTGGATAGGGTATGGGCAATATCAAATTTAATCAACTATATTATGTATGTAGCTTATCGTGGTGTGGTGCTATGTAAATTTGACTCCATGTCATTGAAGTTCGGATAATGATTACAGGAGGTGTCAACAATGTAAATTAAGTTTCATTCCTACTAGCACTTTCTCTGAGCAGGAAAAAAAAAAGAGGGAGAAGAGAAAGGAGAAAGAAGAAGAAAGGAAAAAAAGAAGAAGAGGGGGGAAAAAGGGGAAAAAGAAAGGAGGGAAGAGAGGGAAAGGAAAGGGAGGGGGGAGAAAGGAAAGGGAAAGAGAAGAAGGGGAAAGAAAAGAAGAGGAGGGGGGGAAGGGAAAAGGGGGGGGAGGGGGGAGGGGAAAAAAAGAAGAGGGAGGGGGGGAGAGGAAGAAAGGGAAAAAGGGGGGAAAGGGAAGGGAATTCAGGAAGCATATACAAGCAGTACTTATAAAGAATCATTAATCAGAGAATTGCTAAAAAAAGGAAGGTAATGCAAGTATCTGACTTGCGCAAGGCGACGTGAATTCTGTGTAATAATTGGGATGAGGACAATTGTTCGTTATTAGAGAGTTAGAAGAGGAGAGGAGATACAATGGAAAAAGGGGGAGTTAGAGAGGAGAGGGAAAGAATAGGAAAAAGAAATCCCTTTCAAAGAATTATATTCTGCAGACACACAGAACTGCGATGTACCAGATGAAAGAAAACGTCACTAGTACGCGAGATGCGCAACCAAAAGTTTGGGCTAAAAAACGGTCTAGTCGATAGTGCCAATATTCAGGGTAAATCCTCGCCCAACTATCCTCTGCCCGTGCAGCCTACACTTATAATGACCACCATTGCTATATGACCCCCTTGTGCAAAAGTAGTACCTTCCCCCCGTAAGGAAAAAAAAGTTTCTTCAACAGCTAATATTGCATACACAGCGTATTGAACCGAAAAAAAATGTATCGAGGTCTGATCTAACAAAGAAAAAAAACAACAAAAGGACGGGCATTTTAAAGATTAGGCATGCTAGATTTATTTACATCAAATGAGTGACTCCATTAATGATTTGTTATAAGCGCAGAGTGTGTGAGTGGTTAGGAAAATATACAATATACAAACGAATCGAAATGACGCAAGTGGGGGGAAATGATGGAAGATCCTGTTGTTTAAATAGCTACTAGACAGCTAGGGCGAAGGGGTAGTCTAATTATTTAAAATTACAAATAATATAGTGGACCCCCTAAAATGTTGACGTACGCAAACTTAGCTTGTTGTGGTGAGCATTTAGCACAGGCTTTGTAATTCAGATGTAATGCCTAAAGGGTGAATACTACAGAAGCTAATTGAGAAATGGGCTAAATATGCGTATCAGTATGTATGTGTTACACGGGATCGTATTTCAAGGCTGTTTAGGAACACGTTTTGGGGTGTGATTGTCCGTAAATTGTGGATTTGGGCTGGTGTCTTACGTTTGAAGAAGTTTACATAAGCTAGTGATTTGGGTTTGTAAGGTTTAAGAGACGGGTTTCGAACTGACGGTGGGTTTCTTATATATATGTAGATGTTATAGAAAAAAATTCCAAAATCAAGGTACACTACATAGATAACAGACAAAATTCAAAAACAAATTGGAGAACCAAATGAGGTCCGCTAATGCGTGGAGCTAATCCATTTCAAATACTTAAAGTCAAAGGGACCTAATCATTATTTCCATTATACGTTAGAAAGAGGCCGTGTACCAGTTAATTCAAATATCAGTGTCACAAGATAAGGAATTCTCATTAACTAATCACATACATCATACGGCTCAGGCCGTTGTAAGTTTTGGTCCAACCCTATTCTATGTCGGTATGGAAGTAGAGGGTGATCCGAACTATTATTGTAGCGAAAGAGACAGGATGAAAAGAAAAAGATTGGGAATGCGAATGTGAGGGATGGACCAGAATGAGAAATAGGGTGGAAAAAATAAATGCAAGGCGGAAACAGACCAGAGGGGGGTCCCTAGGAGTGGGATGGTAATGGGCAGTAAAAAAAAGATCCGATAGCACAAACAGTACTGGTATCAAAGGAAAAACGATTATGATAGAGTCAACATAGCATACTCTATAAAGTGTTAAAACATATGCTCATGGGAAAGTCGCAAGATCGACCATAGTCCAGTTTTGGAACCAACATAGAGGCTCTGATGACAAAAATAGGCGTCTAGCTCGGCAAACATCGGAAGGACAAAAGAAATTAGGAAAAACACGAGGACCAGACCGCCCAAACCTAAACAAAGGTGGTAACATGAATGATAAGAAGTAATATTCCTTATGATACTGGGATACAGGACTGACTACTAATGGTGCTCCTTCAAATTATAGTAAGCAAATTGGCATGAACTATAACCATAATTAAAAAAATTTTACATTAACTCACAGTAAAGCACATTAATGGGTACAAAGGACAAAGAAGATATACCCAACCATAGGGGTAAAATTCAAAAAAAATTTACGTAGGGGTGTAAGTAAATGTACTGAAATAAAACCGATTGACACAATTAGGAAAGAGGGGGAAAAAAAAGTGTGGGGTTGATAATACAGAATTGTAGCCCCAGATGTCAAAGGATCAAGGGGTCATGGATGATAAGCAGATTGTGGGACGCGGTGATCTAGGCGAAATTTGTCGAAGGGATGTTTAAGAGTTTTGTGGAGACGGGCATAAGCATGGGGGTTCCAACAAAACTCAAAAAGACACCGTTGGGAATAGATTACTGTCCATGTTGGGGTTCAGAGTGTGCCAAGGATCAAAGATGTATGTTTAGAAAACTGTATTGCGAGTGTCAGCTGCACCCTAGTTAACTTCAATGGTTTTCTAAGAACCTGATTGAAGAAAATTAAGATGTGGTGACATTATCAATTTGAGACAGGAGTCCACGAATGGACGAGATCCCTTCTGTACAGCGTAAGATGAGGTAAAGATCATCAACATATGAAAAATAGGATAGTCTAAATAAAAGGCAAGACCATAACAAAAGTACTATAGCATGCAACGACATTGAACGAAAATGGTCTATAGGAATGATTGAGGGTACGAAACGCGATGAAGCGGATCATAGAGTTGAATAAAAAGATGAGGTGAAATGACGGCCTATATAAGAATGTACGACCTTTGCAATCCATTTCGAGTAGTCCAATCTCGAAAGCACTTTATGGATGACCCGGGAGTTGGTACTAAAGGTTGACCATTGCAAGAAATTGGTAATACGGCTGGAGTAGTAAATGGGAATTGTTTAGTGTCACAAAGTACAAAACCAATTGGACGTGAGATGAAGGGAGTAAAAGTTCACACTGATTGCTAGAAAATGAAAAAACGAGATGCATGAATTACCATGGAATAGGGAAATGGAGCTTCCTAATAATCGGAACTGAATACTAAAAATGCAGGAGAAATGTAATTTGAAGTCCATATCGAACTATAGAGAGGTAGTGATTAGAGACATACATGAAGCTGTCAACAAAATGAAATAGGAATTAGCAAAATAATGTGATACCGAAGACTTAAATATAGTTGAGAATGGCATAAGTGGATCCGTCAAGTGACAAGTTTTGAGTGCGGGGCACTAATTATTCACACTACAATATGGGGGACGTCGGGTGCGTTGGGAAAGGCGGGAAGTCGGCGACGGCACAATTTTTGTGGTAAAATTTGCCCAATAAGGAATACCACGAAGTTCCAGGGGCGTATGGTTTTAATTAGGTCAAGTATGTCAGTAAGGCATGCTGATGGTGATGGGGCGAAAAAAAAAAAGAGAAGAGGGAGAAAAAAAGAAAAAAAAAAAAGAGAAAAGAGGGAAAGAAAGGGAGGGAGGGGAGGGGGGAAGAAAAAGAAGGAAAAAAAGGGGGGGGAGGGAGAAGAAAAGGGGGAGGAAAAAAAAAGAAGAAAAGGGGGAGGGGGAAGAAAAAAAAGGGGGGAAAAGGAAAGGAAGGAGAAAGGGAGAGGAGAAAAAAAAAAGGGGAAGGGAGGGGAAACGGGGTAAGAGGAAAGGGAAAAGAGGAAAGAAGAGAAGAAAGGGAAAATTTAAACCCAGGCACCACGGTTCTATTTTAGAGAAACGCGTTTCCATTCTAAATGAAGAGAGAGAAAAAGCTGTACTTCGTTGTCGCGTCATTGGTTCGCGTTTGTTATAGTTTATACTCGCCCACCTCCATCTGCGAAGACAATTTCCGTCAGTGGAACCTCTCGCCCAGTGCGGGAGTGTAGTCCAGAGAGGTGCCCGTTGTGGTCGTCTAAAGAAAAGTTACACGCTCTCACATCTCAGGAGCTTGTGGTGTTGAGTTGGACACCGATTGAATTAACACGTGGTTGCGGGAAATACTCTTAGTTTCGAAGGACATATATATCAATGGCCGGGGTAATTAATTGAAACTGATCTATACTCCATTCCACCTTGTGAAAAATAAAGTGTGTCATGACCATAATGTACCTGGTAGGGGCTAGTCGAAAAACTAATCTTATTTACTGGGTACCAAATGCAACCCGGTAATGACATTAGATTAGTATGTTGGAGGCCCTTAGGATGGTTATGACTTAAGAAAATTATGGGAGGTGAGATGGTGGGTTTGGTGTATGATGGGGCATCAAGAGAGCAATAGATTCACGTTGCGTCAATGTTAAAGATATGTGCACTTTTTTTGTTCCCCGCGCCAGACCCAGACGACTTTCAGCTTATGGGTAACTTATCTGAGGTACGAAAGAAGAAGTAGAAGGGGATAAGGCAAATTGCCCTATTATGGCAGGGTGGGACGTGTGGGTGTGATTCCACATGGTGGGTAATGGATGGTTTGGACTGGTGTGGGTGCGGATCGAAGACGGGGTGTCTGGGTCCGCCTGGCGGAGGGCCACCAGTTGTATCGGAGAGGAAAACGAAAAGGAGTTCAATGGGATGGTGTGAGGATCGTGTTGGGGCTGCGTGGTCCAGGTTAACGGGGGTGTTGTGGAATAGGAGGTGTATGTCACAGTTGTAAGGGGGGTAGGTGTCGACCATGTTGAGAATTGGGAAGACCGAAGTGTCACTGATTGCGGCGGTTTGTATGAAAAAAATGGAGTCTACATTTTGTGGCATTCTTCCATAGTCGGAGAGATTTACAAGTCAGACGATTGTCTCGCTGTGGTGATGCACGATCGAGAAAATGTTTGCGATGCCATAGCGTTCCACCCTTTTCAACAGGTTCGCGACAAGACTGAAAGACACTAAAGTCAAGTCGGGGGAGTCTTGTGAGAAACAAGCTAGTTCGACCGCGAGCTCTTGCCGTCCAGCTTAAAAGGTGAAAAAAGGAAGACTCAGAGAAGATGGTACGGCATCAACAAAAAGGAAAGGGGAAAAAAGGTGCAACGAAAGTTCAAATGAGAGAAAAAACCTACACCGGGTTCGCTCCAGGGCTTGCTACACAGTGTCGAAACAGGGAGAGATAAACGGACTTCTGCTCTGGCTTAACATCTTTATGGGGGGGGACAACTTAAAGTCCGTCAGGGTATTCTTCTAACAGGAGAATAGGGTTTGTGTGACTTTAGTAGGGTGAGTTGATGTGATCAGTAGTAAGAGGGATGTGAAATCACACACTGGTCTGTTATGATGCAAGTGTTGGGGATTTACCAATTGCAATCCTGGGGGGTGAGTACCTAAACATGTTTAGGTACACCGATACAGCGAACTATTGGTCGCTTCTTGCAAATACATAGATATGTAGCAAGAGCGACGGAGAGGGCACACTAGGTTGGGATACCGGAAAGGGCCCCACAAGCACAGTGGTAGTGGGTTAAACGGCTCTTGGGATAAGGGGTTTGGGTAGATGTATTATCCGCGCTCATGTCCTTGGCTATGAAGAAAATCATGTTCCACACTAATTTATACATGGGACTACGTTGCGGGTGGAGTGAAAAAGCTTCAAATGATGTTGCCCCGTGAGAGTATCTTGTGAGAATTGGTGTCTATCCTTAAATAAAAGGACATTAGATAAGAGGGGTGAAGAGTCTGGATAGGGTACATAGTTTGACGAGGTAAGTCTGCGGCAGAGAGCCAAGAATCTAGTATTGTATTCAAGGGGCATCACAGTGATGAGGTCGGAAATTTCATAGCAGAATCCGTTGGCAGGTCACATCCTATGGTTTGGCCTAAACACGTCATGAATGTAGTCTTAACTGGAAGGTACTATTGGGGTCAAGAACGAGTTTGGCGAATCTGACAGTCTCAACCAAGCCATTGTATGTGTTACAGGGAGAAGAGGAAGGTCAGGGTATGGGGCAAATATTCATGGCCATTAGATCTTGAGAAAACTGTGAACAAAAATTGGGCAGGAGTACTTAAAGACTCAAAATCCAGGAGGAAATTCTGAAGGGCATTGTCAATAATTGGTAGGGCATAATAAGACATTGATTGAGTGGGGGGTGGTAGTCACAACCGCGGTAAGGGAAGTGGGTTGTGGATATGACTAAGCAAGGGGGGTTGGGATTGAAAGCAGTAGTGAAATAGTGTAGAGTGTTATGCTGTGGATGGAGTTCCGTCGTAAAACCATAGTAGTACGAGATAAAAATACAAGGGTTTTATAGAAATGGGTACCTCAATAAGAAAATATTTGGTGCACTTATTATAAGAAAATTGCCAGATGGTTGGAGGTACTTGGGATTTTCGTGACGCTAAAAGGTTGATTCATACTTTAAATAAACGTTCAGTATTTTAATAGGTGGTTAAACACTTTATTTTTTTAATGTACAGTTAAGATAAAGACCTTTTTGAAGAGTGTTTGGTCATAGAAATGAGCGCAAGTGAAACAAAGACTAGTAACGGGGGTGATTTTGCAGGAGAAAACACCATCAACATGTGGCCTTCTCGAAACGGGGAAAGGTCCACATAATGGGAAGAAAAATGAAAAAGTGGTTATAAGAAAAAGCTGTGGTGTGTTAGACAGAGTTAGGCGCATGCGTGAAGAATCAAACCACGTGAGTGGCAAACAGGGGCCAATAAAAAGACTCGGGGCATACAAATCGAATGCTGGTCGGTGGGAGGTGCAGGTCGGTGTAACGTGAATCAGATGATGTCATATTGTAAAAAAAAACGGCTGGAGGAAGCTGATAATGGAAAAACTTTCCCCTTACCGGCAAAAAGGATCCAAGGTTGGTGAATTGAATACGTGAGGAGGAAATGGGGAGAGCGACGGGGGGGAGGTTTCAGTGAGGCGTAGAACCTAGGAAAAGATGTGAAATTGCGGTTATGCAGAAAGAGAAAAGTAAGAAAACCCTAATAAAAATTAGATTTGTACAAAATTGTTCATCAAGTTATCGTGGGGGGAATTATAAATCCGTTTGATGCTGTCGTATGGGTTCATTATGAAAAAAAAATGTTAAAATGTGAATAAAGTGGGGAGAAACGTGTAAGGGAAGAGAAACACAAAGAACAACAAAACACAGAAAACAAAACAAAAAGATTGCACGCAAAGTAAGCAGAAGGGTGGACCCTAGAGCAAAGAACGGGGAACCCCCACACAACAAGAGAAATATAGTCACAATCGAAAGGTGGTCGAAACACGAGATAGGGATGAAATTTTACAAAAATGTTGGGCAAGAAGCGCGGAACTGGTTTGCAGAAGAAAATTGCTACATGACGTTCAGTACCAACGAGTGGAGAAAGCCGGTAAAGAGAAATCGCTTAGGTAAGTGTGTGGTTAGCTAAAGGAAAGGGGAAAAAAAAGGATCATTCGCAAGAGGCTACTTTGAGAAATGCATGGCGGAACAGGTTGGTAAACGTAAGCTTAAATGTTAATATTAGGGTTTCCTCGTTTGGGGTATCGTTGTTGTCTTTGTCAGTGTTGCAAGCGTTCAATGAGGTTTAGCTGCTTTCTCCCGATACCCTTTTAATGAATATGTAAGGGTTACCATGCAGTATTAGGCAATTACAAAGGAAACAAGCGTAAATAGAGATTCCATTTTTAAGCAAGAATTCGGTCTGTAGTGAATTCGGTGAAAGATTTCCAAAAAAGCTAAGCCGGTGCTTTAATGTCTATTGATTTGAGGTGTAATGTGAATGACGGTGTATAAGAGGGGAGAGGGGGAGGGACAAGAGATGGCGATATCAACTTGTACAAGACTAAAAAATATTTAAACTCCTTTTGTGTTCACCTTATTTGGGGTTGGTGAAGAGGTGGGTGTAGCTTCAGGAAAAATTATAGTGCCTGAACGAATAGCCATGAATCAGGAAAATGATGGTAGGTTGAAGTGTACCTACAAGAGATATTGAGTGCGATAAAACGATGTACTAAGAGACAAGTGATAAAAAGGATATAAAGGGGCGTAGCGGCGAATGGGTAAAACACGAAACAACATCAAAGAAGCAATTCGACGAAAAGGAAGAGTTCATTATTGCTCCATGCACGGTGAGGAGGAGGGGAGAAGTCTTTGTATCGCAGCTTCTCCCAGAGAATGTTTCTAATGGCTGCCACCACGAAAACGAATTATTTATTACCTGGGACATCTTAAAAGTATCCCTAAGGAAAAAGTTGCGCCATTGATTAAACGCGACTATCGTTTTCCATAAAGTTGTGTGCCGATTCCAAAACTGTTAAAATAGCGGTTTCTCTTGGTAAAAATTGGCGGCAAGATTGAAAAACACATTAGGTATACGTTTGATGAATGATCTTGATCACCTTATGAGACGTATGAAGTGAAAGTGGGACAATCGTGGGTTATAAGATTCTTGCCGTCCTCAGTCGCCACGTAGATTATTGATTATGACGTGGGTGAATAGGTAATTCGAACGTCAACCAAAAATCTTTTATGCTAGAAATGTAAGATATAACGGCTCCTTACCTTCGCTTATTTTTTTCCTCCGTATAGTGTCATGAAGAGGATCGCAGTAGCACAATGATTCCGAAGTTGATATCAGTTGAGGTACAGACATCGAGATCCTATACATTGTGGTGGTTGCATTACTTTGTCAGCTTGTTGTATTATTTGTCTATTTTTCAATGTCTTGTACTCAGTGACTCACAACGATACATGATTATGGACAAACGAAATAATGACGTTAACATGCATGACATCTGGGTCTCAAGCGTAATGAGTAGAAATGATGCTGTGAGTGAGTGATAAGTAAACTGCAAATTATTGCTGGAAGGCAACATGTCGCTTGGTTATTTTTAACGTTTTGAATTCTGTTATGGGATGTGTGTGGTTGTTTCTCGGTTCATTTGGCTTGTTTTAGCGAAAACTATATTTGAAGTTCCCTAAATTATGTTTTCTTGGGTGGGACTGGATAAACATATTAATTGGATTGCGTATCGAATGCAATCTTCTCCATTTAATTTACATGAGTAGGTCAACAATGGCTGTCATTAATTTTCTTCGTGTAGAATTGCTTTCGATTGACAAATCCTCCGCAGTCATCTTAATTTGCAAAGACCAAGCAGTGTACAAATTTTGTAGCATATTAAGGTTGGTAATGAGATAGTAGAGTTCAAGTAGTATATATAACATATTGATAAACCTCCATCTAAAGATTCAACTGAAATTTTCAAATGGCTCACGAGCATAGATATGCGATGACCAATGCTCCCAAATACTGGCTGCCATTTGTGGAACACAAAATAATGGGAATTTTGTGGTTGTGGAAAAAACATTAAAGGGATCATGATATATTTCAGGCCTTTAATGTATTCTTTTCCTATACCAGATTCTTTTTCTTTTATATGTTTATGTGCAAAACGATGACCATGCTCCCAGAACCTGGTTTTCATATAAGTGAATCACTATTTTCTATTTGGTGTTATATGAAAAAAATTTTGAGCAGTGTTCGTCGTATACCTGTGCTCGTGAATTGTCTGAAAGTTTCAGTTGAATCTTTAGACGGAGGCTTTTATCAATGTGTTATAATATACTACTTGAAGTCTACTATCTCATCAGCAACCTTTATATGCTACAAAATGTTGTAGACTTGCTTAGTCTTTGCAAATTAAGATGACTGCGGAGGATTTCTCAATCGAAAGCAATTCTACACGAAGAAAAATTAATGACAGGCTATTGTTGATCTACTCATGTAATTAAGTAGGAGAAGATTTTCATCCGAAAGAAAGGACAGTGTTGAAATTGTTTATCCACTCCCAACCAACAACCAAACCTATTCCTTGTTTAAAGGCCTATTACTTTGTTTTCAATCCTTAAATCGGCGATATTGTTAACTTTTAATGACCTATATTTTAGCATATGCATGGTATTCTGTTATTTTTATGATGTAATAAGTTGTGCACATTAGAGCTTCATAAGTAGTTGCGTTTTGTAGTTGTCCTTCATTGTGTTGTTAATGGTTGTGCTAGAGTTGGGATGGTAATGTACTGGAATATCAGTAACATTAAGCTGGGTTATTTTTGTGATTGTGGTTGTGGTTGTGGATGAGTT